>VZTD01002018.1:479014-584090 GCA_013397725.1 Rhagologus leucostigma
AGTATATTACTATATATATAGTATACATATAGTATATTATGTATACTATGTATTATTAGTATATTATATAATAATATATAATAATATCATCATAATAATATATATTATTACTAATACATATATTAGTAAAAGAATTGTTATTCCTATTCCTCATATCTTTGCCTGAAAGCCCCTCAATTTCAAATTTATAATAATTCAGAGGGAAGGGGGTTGCATTTTCCATTCCAAGGGAGGCTCCTGCCTTCCTTAGTAGACACCTGTCTTTCAAACCGAGACACCATGGCAGGGGTGGCACTGGATGGGCTTTAACGTCCTTTCCAGTCCAAACCATGCCAGGACTCTGTGCCTCCTCCCCATACCTCAGCACAGGTTGTGTCCATGCAGCCCCTGGGTTCCCATCCCAGCTACAACACGAGCCAGGTGAGCAGCTGGAGACTAAAACTCCCTCTTTCCTACAAATCGTATTAAAACCAACTCCCCCAGTACAAAACAACCCAATTCTTGTCAGAGAAAATGTTCCATTTGGCATTTTACCCCACCAGGAGCAGTTTCACTTCACCAAAATCTCTGTAAAGCTGTAGTTTTGGGTCAGCCTCACACTATTACGTTTTTCTGGATCATTGGCCAAATCCAGGGAACAATTCCTTGCAGATCCCTGCTCCTGACAATCCGCCAAGGCAGCCTTGCCCCCCACTTGCAAAGAGCAGAAGGAGGTGGAAGATCTGAGCTGTCACCACCACACCCAAACTGCTGCCAGGTCCTGCTCCCAGGGCCCACAAAACCAAGGGATTTTACAGGAAAGTGAATTATTTTCTGAGCTCCTTTGCTCGGAGCAGTGAGGGCGGGATGGGGCTGTGATTCAGAGAACGGATGTGGTTTGGAGATTCATGGAAAAGCCGGGGTGAGGGAAGGGGAATGAGATGCAGGCAGAGCCCACGTCAGAGGCAGCATTGATGTTTCCAGGAAAGGGAGAGCAGCCTCAGTGAGAGCCCAGCACCTCCATTCAGGGCTGTTCCCAATTAGACTGATTGCAGAGGGGATCTAATCATGACGGATTCTGGCCCAGAGTTGTCGATAATTAAATATTTGCAGTTTTTAGCAACATCCTGGGGATATTTTTCCACTGCAGGACAGCTCTGTGCTTGTTGCTGCCATTGCTTTCAAGCCAACAAGGGCACATAAATCTGAGAAATTCAGAAAACTGGAAGAAATTACATTGTGAGTTCAACATAACAAAAGAAAAATCTTTTCCAAGGATTTTAGCTGCAGGTCCCATCTTTTTTCTAGCAAATCCCACATCCCTCCTTCCATGAGGGGATTCCCAAGTGCAAAGAGCTCCGTGTCTGTTCAAGCCCTGTCACCTGTACAGCAATGATGGGGATGCAGATTCCAGGCAGATGGATGGAAGGTGGGTTTTCCTTTTCACTGCTCATTCTTGGATTGATTTCCAGTGGTTTCCACTGTTTCTTGGGGTTTTTAGTGTCATTTCCATCTCCATGGAAAGAGACTGCCTGAGGAACAAGAGCACACCTTGGAAGGAGGGACTGACACTAGCACGTTTTTATTTTTATATCCATGATCAGGAGCTAACTCCTCCTGGTTTGTGGAATGCCCCCAGCGAGCAGGGAATATTTGGGATTCAGAGTTAGGGAAGCAGCCTGGCATCCAACACAGCACGACCTTGCTCCTTCTGCCTGAAATGTGAATTTATGGCAGAATTCCCTCCTTCCCTGAGCAAACTGAAGGATTGGGGTCCACCAAGGCAACACCCAGGAACACGTGGGTGGCCCTGCCTCGGGCTGTAATTCAGGACTATCGGAAATTTCCTAAAATGCCATCTCAGGTTTCTGCCTAAAAAATCTCACTCTGGGCTCTGTGCAGCCCCAGGGCTCTGGATTTCTCTGCAAGATCCAGCCCTTCCAACCTGGAGCCCACAGTGCAGAGTGTGTCTTGTTTTTAGAGGTTCTAACAAAAGATCCTGAGCTTTTTAAAGAGTTCCTGTTATCAGGAGTGGAGTCCCTGCGTCATTCCCGGCCTCAGCCTCCCATGCCTGCAATTTCCTACCCCTGGATCCTCATCTGTGCTTATCTGCAAAATTAGACATTGTTTTGCTATCAGGAATCTGCACCCTCTGGGGGGATTTTTGTGCTGTGCTATTATTCACAAACTTCACTTTAATAAACTGAAGGATGGAGCTGCTTCTGTTTGGCACACTCAGGTTTTCCAAGCCTTGACTCATCCTTGCGAGGCTTTGTCTCCCGGTGTGACAGCGTGTGTTAACAATGTGGATATCAGCTCGAGGGGCGCAGTTTATCTCTCCCCATTGTTGGATGCAGAAATCACAGCACCTCTTTCTCTCCACTTGGCATTTCCCTATGAATAAATTTCTGGCTGCTGTTCACCATCCCTATTTCCTTATCTCGGAGTGAGCTCCCATTAAATTGTTATCTCTGTTCATCTTCCAGTCATTTGTGGGGTCATGGCTTTATCATTCCTCATATCACCAATGGATCCGTGCTGTCTGTGCCTTGATTGAGGCTCTCGTGTCTGCTGGGTTTGGATGCACATCGTGCATGGAATCACAGGATCATGGAATATCCTGAGCTGGGACACACAGGGATCATCCAGCCCAGCTCCTGGCCCTGCCCAGACACCTCAACAATCCCACCCTGGGCATCCCTGGCAGCGCTGTCCAAACGCTCCTGGAGCTCTGGCAGCCTCGGGGCCGTGCCCATTCCCTGGGGAGCCTGGGCAGTGCCCGGCACCCTCTGGGGGAAGAACCTTTCCCTGATCTCCAGCCTGAGCCTGCCCTGGCCCAGCTCCAGCCGTTCCCTGGGTGCTGTCCCTGTCCCAGGGAGCAGAGATCGGAGCTGCCCTCGGGAGGAGCTGCAGCCCCTGTGAAGTCACACCTCAGTCTCCTCCAGCTGAACATTCCAGCTGTTCTCAGCCGCTCCATAAGGAATTGACCCTTCCCCACTGACCTGGATCTCTCCAGTGTTTCTCCTGTAGCTTCCTCCAGCTCAGCTGGGAAGGAGTTGAAAGGTTTGGAGCTGGAAACATCCCCACGGCAGCAGAGGGTGAGAGGCAGCTCCCAGCTAGGGCTAGGCAGCTCTGTGGGGATTTGCTTTACCAGATTTCCTGTGTGGAATGACACCATGGGGAAGGAAGTGACTCCTCATCCTCTTCCTCAGTGAGAGCAGGATTTTAAGTGGTTCCTGTGTGCATTGAGAAGAAGCTGCCAGTTACTCACATCACACTTTTCTCCTGCCCTGCCCTGTGTTTTCCATCATGGCTTTTGCCAGGATATTCCATTCTTCCCTTGGAAAAGAGCAAGTCCCAGAGCACCCAGCCACTTTCCTCACGGCATCCCAGGCTTCTGGAGGAGGAAGGAGCCACTTGACAGCTCAAAAGTGACACCCAGCCCCTGGAGCTGGAATCTGGTGCCTGTGGGGCTCACAGGGAGCTGCCCTTTTCCAAGGATGAAGCACTGGGAGCCTCAGTGTGGGCTCTGCTCATCGCCCAGACGAGGACAGGGCTCTGTGTGCACCACAACCCTGTGGATGCTGCACAAAAAATCCACCCAGCAGCTGCAGAAATTCCAGAGGAATTCCCAGCTTTGCTCCAGGTGGGATACCGAGACAGGCCACGCAGCTTTGCTGAGAGCATCACCCCCGGGGCTGGATTCCTGCAGCTCCAGCTGTGCTGGGACACACACGGGGCTCAGGTGGGCACAAAAACACCCCAGCAGCACCAAGAACTCTCCCAAAAAATGCAAATCAGTCAGGCCTCCTGAATTACCACTTGGAAAGGGGCAACGAAACAGCAGCTACCTGGGAGAGGTTTGAGCAGGAACAACAAAGGGGAGGAGAGGAGATCTGGGGTAAGGGGTGCAGCTCCAGCTGCAGCAGCCCTGCAAACCCAGCTCCTGAGACCAGAACCGCACTGGGACAATATTTAAATCGTAATCCCATCACATCAGGGAATAAATTTGCTTTTAAGGATAATAATGTGGTTTGAAATAGAGAGAATTGGTTTGCAAGAGCCCCCGTGGCCAAGGCCGGGAGCAGCCCGTGCCCTGCCGGGTGAGCCATGCGTGGGGCAGCAGCTGCGGGCACAATCCCAGGGGTTTGTCCCTCATCCCGTGGCTCCTCCTGCCTGGCATCTGCCGGAGGAGAGCCATGACTGGAGTGCTTGTGCTCCCTGCCACGGACTCCTCCCCACGGGGGACACGAATGCTGATCTTTTCCCATCTCCTGCTGATCACCAGTGGCCATCCAGCCCTTTTTGTGGCTGAGGGAGAACACGTTCCAGTAGGACGTTAAATCTCCCCCTAAACGCTCTGTCTGCACAGAATCCTGCACCTTTGGAGGCTGAGGGATGAGCTTTGTGCCTTGTTAAAGGGGGGAGCTCCTCCTCTCCTGCTCTTTGCTGCTTTGAGGGGCTCTCTGTGCCCCTACAGAGCTCTGCCCTGCGTGGCAAAGACACCCCAACGCCCCCAGGGCTCCTGTGCTCTGACCCATTCCCACTGGGCTTTCCTCACTTCCCACGATTTCCAAGCGCTCCTCCTCCTCCAAGGAACCCAAACCAAGACGTTTGCTGCTGCCTTCCCGCTCCCCATCCCTCCCCACACAAACAAGGCCTCACGAGCATGTCTAATTCCCATGAATAATTTATGCAAAGGAATAAGTTCCTGATAGCAATAAACAGAATAAATACAACTCCCAGAGACCACATTACCAAGCAGAATTCATTTTTACACAGATATAAAACTGTTATGATGGAGTAAGCAGAGAGATAATCTCCATCAATAACATTCCCTTATTTCCTCATTGTTTTATTTGCATGGGGCTCCGTCTCCGTGGAGTGCCCCATCCATCCAGCTGTCCTGGGGATGCCTGCGAAGCTATTCCAGCCAGGATTGGATTAATCATTTCTCATCAACACCCAGACAGTGGTGGAGGCTGTTCTTGTTTCCCTCTCAACATTAGATCACTTTAAGAACAAGCAGGGTGAGGCTTAAACTTATTTTCCAGGTACTGAGAACCAGCCTTATTTATAAAAATCCGTATTTTCCCAGTTAATTCCACACTGGCACTCAGTGCACAAGACATAAAGCGTCATTATTGGACACCAGGAGTGTTTGAATTCCGAGCTAAAAGTCACTGGAAATGCTCAGTGTCACTGGTGGCTTGATTAGATTTTTGCAGATGGCTTTTTCCATTTGGGTCCAGATTATCTTTTCCCATTATTTCCCAGCTTTTTCCATTTTATCACTCACTAAAGGGCTTGAGAGGCTCAACAGACAGCTTTTGAGGCAGCATTTACTGAGCAGTGGCTGCATCCTGTGGACAAGTCTAATATCCTCCCTTTCCATAACAACCATTCCCTTCAGATGGATGTGGGAAAAGAGGCCTTTCCTGGCTAACTGCTGCTTCTCCTCATTGCTCACCTGATTTTCTAAACTCTGAAAAGCACAGACTGGGCAGCAATCACCTGAAATTTATGTGCTTTCATATTTTGACAGGGATTTGGGACTGGCAGGAGATAAAAAAACAAAACCAATTTAATACTTTGCAACTTTTTAGCCTGAGCTCAGATTCCAGCAAGGACAACATTTCCTCATCAGCACAAATGAGCTCCCTCGACAGGAATCTCTCTCCTGCTCAGCATGGAAAACATCAGGTCCCTCTGGAGGGGAAACACCTACCTCGGCAGCTCTTAATTGCCACTGTTAATTGCCGGGCGGGAAGCGCTGCCTGGCCGCGGCTGATAAAGGAGAGATGAAAAGAGAACAAAGGCAGCGGCAAAGTGCAGAGCCGGGGGGCTCTGGGGGCACAGCCGGGGGGCTTTGGGGGACACAGCCTGGGGACACAGCAGCTCCTGGCAGAGCGGCCAGGCCCAGGAGGATCGGGAAAGGCAGGAGGATCCATGTGGAAGGGCTGCGTTTGGAGCAGAGGGTGAATCAGCAGGGCTGGACCCCAAGCATCTGGAGGCTGCAATTCCTGGGCTCCCTGCCGTGTCCTTGGCTTCTCTTCCCACACTTCAGGCAGCAGCTCTGGGATCAGCTCCGCTGAAGGTTGTTGTGGGAAGGTGAGGAAGACGTCAGTGGCACAGCCCAGCTGGTTCCGACCCCGCAAGGAATGGAATCACAGAGTTACGGAGTCATTAAGGCTGGAAATGACCTCCAAGGTCACCAAGCCCAACCTTCAGCCACTGAACCCTGTCCCCAAGTGCCACATCTGCTCCTTCCTTGGACACCTCCAGGGATGTGACTCCACCACTGCCCTGGGCAGCCCCTGCCAAGGTTTAACCACTTGATGAAGGAATTGTTCCAAGTATCCAACCTGCCCCTCCCCTGGCCCAGCCTGAGGCCGTTCCCTCTCCTCCTGTCCCTGTGCCCTGGGAGCAGAGCCCGACCCCCCCGGCTGCCCCCTCCGGTCAGGGAGTTGTGCAGAGCCACAAGGTCCCCCCTGAGCTCCTTTTCTCCAGCCTGAGCCCTGAATTGCCCAGCTCTGCTCCCTGGGTTATTCCCGGACCACCCTTCCCAGGGTTTAATCCCACATGGAGGGGAGATAAATGTGATTTAATGCCCAAAGCTGTGGTGCCAGAGCAGGCTTTTCCCAAGAAGAGAGGATTCAACAGCAGTTATCTGGGATGCCTATCAGGATCAATTTGCCACATTGCGCAGGTGTTGGGAATAAATTTTCCTTGGTTTGTCTCCACCAGAAGTCGGAGAAAAATCTTGGAAAATGGCTCAGAGAAATAATAACACTAAAACTGAGGTGGCCTCTGATTGTTTTTTTTCAATTACAGCATTTTCAGGAAGCAAAGAAATCTCTTTACAATTCGTTTCACAGGGAGATTTCATTTTCCCACCTGGAGTTTCCCTCTCATTTGAACTTTGTCCAGTTCAAAACCATGAGCAAGCAGAGGAGAGCTCCTCATTTTTAAAAAGTGGAGTTTTGGGTTTAAATATTCATGATTTCATAAAGCTACCTTTGGAAAAAAGCTGCTTTTATCAGGTGGGAGCCAATATCCACATGGAAGAAGCTGAGTTTCCTCCTTTCTCATGGGGTTTTCAGTGGCCAAAGAGAAGAAAAACCCCCACACTCAACAAAATGCACTTTCAAAGTCTTGTGCAGTTTTGTTTCTTAAACATTTTGCTTAAAATAGAAGCAGAGAATGAAAAAAAAATTGAAAATTAGTGTCAGTCCCTCAAAGCAATTTCCTTCAGAGAAACACTGGTTCTTGAATTTAAAAAGACATTTATTTTGGGAATATTTTCATGCTCCTCTGATTAGCACCATCTAAACAAACACTTGTTTCTGAGTGCAGGACAAACCATGCAAATCCACAAATACTGGGTTCTTTACATTCACATTTTACAGCACTGGATCTGGCTCCTCTCTGTCCTCAGCCACTGTTTGAAAATCCCAAGGGCATTCTCCTGGGGGAATTGTGTTCATGACCCACCTCAAACCAAAGTTCTGTTCTTCTGGGACACTTCCTGATGCCTTTTCCATGTGGAGCAGGGATGGATTTGACAGCTCCTGCCAGGAATCTGTTCCCAACCCGTTGTGTTTCCTTCCCTCCCATTTTGAGGAGCTCATCTGGGCACTGCTTTTACCACCAATTGACCTTGGGTTCCTCCACACCAGGACTGGCTTCTGGAGGGTTTTATCTTGAAATAGGGCCTAAGATGGTTGGTCTGTGTTGTCTTCTGGACGTCCCCGGTGCTCTGGGTTCCTCTCAAGGAGCAGCTCAGATTTGTGTGGCACCTTTTAGTTCCTCACCTCGTTAGCAGCACCTAGTGTGACAGGCTTGGAGAGCTGGGGGGGTTCACCTGGAGAGGAGAAGGCTCCAGGGAGACCTCAGAGCCCCTTCCAGTGTCTAAAGGGGCTCCAGGAGAGCGGCAGAGGGACCTGGGACAAGGGGTGGAGGGACAGGACACAGGGAATGGCTTCCCACTGCCAGCGGGCAGGGATGGATGGGGTATTGGGAAGGAATTGTTCCCTGGGAGGGTGGGGAGGCCCTGGCACAGGGTGCCCAGAGAAGCTGTGGCTGCCCCTGGATCCCTGGCAGTGCCCAAGGCCAGGCTGGACGGGGCTTGGAGCAGCCTGGGATAGTGGGAGGTGTCCTTGCCCAAGGCAGGGGGTGGCACTGGATGGGCTTTAAGATCCCTCCAACCCAAACAATTCCATGATTCTGTGCTCCCAAGGCTCCTCTGCCCCTGCAGGTCTGTCTGAAGGGCAGGATGGGGACAGGGGATGCTCCCTCACCCCAGACAGTCCCACAGCTGCCCAGGGGCTCGGCCCCAGGGTGAGCATCCCTCCCACAGCCCCTCCTGGGATCTGCTTTGCAGAATTCAAAGCAGCTTTTTTCACTCTCCGAAAGGATGATCAAAGCCTCCCTCCCCTGAGCTGATTCCAGCAATATTCCTCATCAAAAAGCAAGGGGAGAAAAAAGAACGTATTTGCCTGTGGTTGACTTCTAAATAAATCCCCCTCTCTCAGGAGGCTCGGGGCTGCTGTCTCACCCCCAATCTGCTCCGGGGCTGCTGGTAAAATTCTTCTTTTCTCTTCAGCACCTCCAGAAAAAGAATCCCCGTATTGTAGGAATTTGAGATGTTTACATCTGCTTATCTTCCCTCTGATCTCAGGATTCCTGTAACATTCCAGCTCCCACTTTAGCTGTATCATTAGTTCTGCACAGATGACCGAGAAAAGCCTCCTCAAAGAGCTGAAACCAACCCAGCATCCCAGAGCATTCCCACCTTCCCCTCCTCTGGCCTCAGCTCCCTTTATTTATTTCTCTGGCCAGGCTGGGGAAGGATTCCCACCCTGGTTTGACTGAGCAGCTCCCGTGGCAGTGGCTGCAGCCGGACTCTGCTCCTTCTCTGTAACCTCTAAGGCTGCATGGACAGATCCCACAAAACGTGATATTCCTACTAAAATTCCTCTTCCAGAGGCACTCCACTGTTTCTTTTCCAGGCACCTGCCTGTGCTGGAGCCCTGCAGCCATGGAAATGGCAGTTTCCTTCCATCCCTGTGCTGACCAGGGAGAGGGAAGGGCCAGCTCTAGCCTCAAAGCTGAACAAGCTGTGCCTGATGTCACATCAGCTCCCTCACAGGACATTTGTAACCTGCCACAGAGCAGGAACAGGTTTGAAATCCAGAATTACAGGGGCGCCTGGGGCACAGCTTCAGCCAGGGCTGTTCCTACTCAGGTGTAAAATTGAAATGACTTAAATGCAACAGAGCTGAGACAAAATAGATCATCCCAAAGCCTCGTTCAGCTCCCTTGGACCCAAAGCCATTCCATGACTCTGTGATGCACTGAGGGACATTTTTAGAGTCATCTGCATCCGCACCACCAGGCTGGAGCATTCCCAACTCCTGCTGGTCCTCAGGGATCCCACACTGGTGTCCACTGGGGTCCAACCTGGCACACATCCCTTGGGAAGAGAAGAGGAGCTGGAAAGTTGTGTTTGACTCTTTCGTCTGTTGGCCCAGGAAGCCCAGAGGGACCCCAGAGCTGGGCCCACAGAGGGCTCTGTGTCACACCTGGCAGGGGTTTGGGAGAGGTGTCCTGGTGCATCCAAGCCTGGTGGAAACTCCTTCAGTGATCCCATGTCCGTGTGGGGCACCCCAAGCCATCCCTGGCACACAGCCCAGCCCCAAACACCCCTCCAGGGCCATCTGGCAGGAATTTGGGGATGGAATCCCCTGTGACTCCTGCCTGAGAGGAGCTGCATCACCCCAAGGGCACGGAGAGTTGTCCAAAGCAGTGCTCCAGTCTGGCGGTGAGCTGACCGCACACTGCCCACCAGTAACACCAGTTACACCACCAGTTAATCCCACAGCATCAATATTCCTCGGAACTCACTAAGCAGAGAGTGTGAAAGGAAAAGGATCTTTCTACCAGTCCCACCAGTGCCTCGTATAAAGCTAAAATTGCCATTTCCCCCTTGTCCTGGATGCTGTGAAATCCCACCCCAAGGTGCTGGCCTGGCAGTGACATCCAGCACCGTCACCTTGCCCTGCTCCCTGCCAGAGCTGGAGCCTCCAGCAGCTCCAGGTGCCCTGCCCCAAACCATCCAACACTCATCTGCTGGTGAGAAAACACGTTTTAATGGAGCAGCCCCGCTCCTGGGAATTATCTCTGGCTGCAGAACTGCCTGCTTTTATCTGTACATCCATCCTGCCAGGCCTGATGTTATCTGCAAATTTTGCATTTATTTTTAGATAATTGATAGAAAAGTTGAAAAGTACAAAGGCTTCAGTGCTTCCTTGCGATCCCAACAGAAATGTCCCCATTCAGTGACAGTTTTGTGTTGATTACTCGTGTTTGAGAGTCTGTTGTCACTTCCCAGCCCATTTCACACAGATTAGGTAATGCCCAATATTAATGTTTAAAAACAGAGGATGATGTCAGGTCCCTTTCATGGTTATATCTGTCAGCTCCAAGTTGAGAGGGACTTCAGTGGCCTGGAGTCCAGTATTGTGTCACTGTGTCCTGCTTTAGTCACACCACACAAAGGTCCTTGAACCTCACGACAGCACAGAAGCAAAAATCAAGGTCCTGGAAGTGACCAAGGCCAGGCTGGACAGGGCTTGGAGCAGCCTGAGATAGTGGAAGGTGTCCCTGCCCTGGGATGGGGTTGGAACTGGATGAGCTTTAAGGCCCCTTCCAACCCAAACCATTTTGGGATTCTCTGATCCGAGTCCAGCCAGGAATTCGCTCTGCCCTGAGGACTGGAGCCGAGCAGCTGCATTCCCACTGCTCCTGCTGAGGGAATTCTCCCGGTACCCCTGCACCAGCACAACCTTCCTGCAAGACCTTGACCTGCCCCTGTGCTTCTTCCAGCTCGGTGAGTGGGTTATCCACAGGGAGCAGGGAACGGAGCCCTGCAGGGATTGTGCTTGGCTGCTCTGCTCTTTCCCTGCCCCCAGAGTCTCCACAGCTCTTTCCCTGCTTCCAAAGTCACCCTGGCTCCTGCCCCATCCCCAAAGAACTCCTGGCTCTTTCTCTGTCCCCAAAGTCCCCCGGCTCTTTCCCTGCCCCTAGAGTCATCCTAGCTCCTGCCCTGTCCCCAAAGTCACCCTGTTCCCATCCCCGATGGTGCTGCAGCACTAAGTGATGCCTGGCACATGCCTGCATCCCTGCAATGATTCCCTCCTGCTGCTCGGCTCCCTCTCCCCATCCTGCCCACCCAGCAGGGAGCAGGGATGAGGCAGCTCTGCCCGGCTTCCTCTGACAGCCTCGTCTGCCTCACACAATTAATCCTCCCTCCTGTCCACCGGCTCCTGGAGGTGTAAACAGGGGCTGTGCCAGTACCTGGCAGCGCTCCAGGACCAGCTCCAAGTGTCAGGATGCAACAGGGAATTTTTAGGTTTTTTTCTTCTATCGTCAAGCTCGGCTCCAAACAAACCTTTAATTAATTCCTCCACAAAGTTCTGCTGAGCTCGTGGCCTCCAATTCCTCCGGGCTGCTAATTAACCTGATCTTCTCCCTCCTTGCTCCTTCCTCGTGACTGTCAGTTTGCACTTGTTGAATCCTAATGCCTTTCCCTGGTGCAACAATCTGCTCCTGTTCCCCAGACGCCTTCGCCCCCAGAGCACAGGCTCCACTTCTATTTTGCCTCTATGAGCTCATGCTCCAGCTGCCTGAGGAACAGCAACAGCTCCCACTCCTTCGCCGCAAAATTCCACTTTTTTCAACATTTCCCTTAGTGCTGGGAAAGGAAGTCACCCAGGGATTGCAGTTTTCCACTAAAATTTTCATTTTTTAAAGCTGTTGTCTTTTGGGTTTTTTCAGTGATAGTTACAGTGCTGTGGAATCATGGAATCATGGGATGGCTTGGGTTGGAAAAGGCCTTAAAGCCCATCCAGTGCCCCCCCTGCCATGGGCAGGGACCCCTTCCACTGTCCCAGGCTGCTCCAAGCCCCGTCCAACCTGGCCTTGGACACTGCCAGGGATCCAGGGGCAGCCACAGCTTCTCTGGGCACCCTGTGCCAGGGCCTCCCCACCCTCCCAGGGAACAATTCCTTCCCAATATCCAGTTTAAATCTCCTCTCCTCCAGCTTAAAGCCATTCCCTATGTCCTGTCACTCCGTGCCCCTGTGAGAAATCCATCACCATGTTCCTGTTGCAAATGTTTCCTGCAAAAACTTGAGGAAAAGGAATCCAGACTCTTATCAGATTCACAGATGTCCACAGGCATTTTGGGCAAAAGCCCATTTTTTTGGGGGGGGGAGGGGGATTTTTTCCCTCAGCTCCATCTTGACCAAAAGCCCATTGATTTCAGGCAGGAGGCACACAGGCTGTTCTCAACATGCAAAACATTTCTCGAGGCTGAAAAAAAAGAAGCTCCTGAAAGGAATTAAGATGTTTTACAGACATTCTAGTCTTTGTATGACTCAGTTCCCTGAGATTGATGTGGGAGCACTGAGCCTTCCAAGCTTCCACGCGTGGTGACACTGGGCACAAAAATGTTTGTGAAACTTCCAGCTTTCAGGGGAGGTTCAGGTTGGATATTTGGAAAATTTCTTCCCTGAAAGGGTGGTCAGGCATTGGCACAGGCTGGCAGGGCAGTGCTGGAGTCACCATCCCTGGAAGTGCTCAAAAAATGAGCAGAGGTAGCACTTGGGGATTACTGGGCATGGCCAAAGGTTGGACTTGATGGTCCTGGAGGTCTTTTCCAGACTCAATGACTCTGTGATTGTTTCCATGATCCTACAACACCCATGGGCACCATGTGGCCATGGAAATGCTGAGGGTGGAGCTGTGGGGGGGTGAATTTGCACCCCAGGACCAGGGAGGCGAGTGTGGGACGCGGCACCATGGGGACATTGAGGCACAAACCCGCTTTTGCTCCATGTGGGAAACGAGGGCTCTGGACCACGGCAAGGCAAGAACAAGGTGCTGCAGAGGGCCCAGGGACAGGTGGGATTGCTCACCTGCATTCCCTTGGGAAGAGCCTGGCACGATGCTGCAGCTAGGGACAGAGACGCTGGGGGAGGAGGGAGCTGAGGGATTTCACCCCAAGCCCAACATGCACCGTGAGAAGAAGCAAAGGGGATGCCCTGGGACCTCTCCTCACCTCCAGTGCCCTCTCCCCTGCCTGGGCAGTGCTGAGATCCCTCAAAGGGGCAGAAGCAGAGCAGGGACCAAGCTGTGCTCCCTACCCTCGGCAGAGCTCCCAGGGCTGGCCTGGGGGACAGGAGGTGGCCTCCGCCCGCCTCCCTCAGGGACTGGCACCTCACTGCAGGCCGCAGTTACTGAGCTTCTGCTTCCACTGTCAAACCTGAAATAGAACCAATCCCACAGCTTTTTTTTCTGTTGAACACACAGTTTTTGTCTTTCCAGTCCTCCTGAGGCAAAAAAATTAAATTTGGAAAAGCGCTGGCATTTCCATTGAGTCCAGCTCTTCTGGCCTCAAGGATTACTGGGATGCTGGGTGGCTTAGCTCCCTGCTGAGACTGAGGCAGGAACACTTCCATACTGCCTCAGGAAGTGGCGCTGAGAGCAAAAAAATGATGGAAAAGCTTCAAGACACTGACGTGGCCATGGAAATGCTGAGGGTTGGTGTGGGGTCCAAATTCAGGGAATGAACCTGCACCCCAAAACACTCATTAGAGACAGCTGGGAAATTTGCCCAGAGCAGCTGTGGCTGCCCCGGATCCCTGGCAGTGCCCAACGCCAGCCTGGATGGGGTTTGGAGCACCCTGGGATAGTGGAAGGTGTCCCTGCCCTTGGCCGGGGGTGGGACTGGATGTCCTTTAAAGGCCCCTCCCAACCCAACCCATTCCATGATTTTATAAATGCTGCCTGTTAGCTGAATGCTTGGGATGGAAAGAATAGAAATGCCACAATTTTGAGGAGGTTTTTGTTATTCTTGTGGTTTATGCTTGGGTTTTTTTTAACTTGTATGTCACCCTCAGAGCAGTCCAGTCACGGATCTTTTGTTTGCTGGAAAGGAGGAGTTTGGGAACAGCTTCCTGGCACTTCGCTGCTCTAACAACCCAAACCCCAGGTGCGTTTTGGGTAGATGAGAGGTCACCAACCCCAACCCTGCTCTCCAAGCACCCGGGAAAAAACACTGCCTACAATGCTGATAAAATAACCTCCCTATTTTCCAACATTTAAAAACCTTCCTGGCTGGCTGGGAAGTGCCTGGACAGCACAGCAACAAAGCAGCAGCCCATTTTTAGTGCTGTATCCAGAGCAGGGCTGGAGGAAAGAGGCCACACATGAAACACTGCCTGTGGGAAGCAGAACAGAGCTGCTCTTCCACCCCTGGTGCTCTCCAGGTTGAGTGAGGTGAGGCCACAGGGGAAAACGATGAGATCATTTCACTCCTCATCTGAAGGAATGTTTGCCAGGATCTGACTCCACGGCGGGGCAGCCCTGGAATTCCTGCCTCATCCCACCACAAGGTCGCTCCCCAAGCCAGGCTTTCCAGCTCCAGCTGCCCATCCTGAGGGGGGAAATGTCTCCAAAATCCACTCAGACCTGATGTATTCCTCTAGTAGTGAAACACAAGAGGAAATGCAAAGGAGAAACCATATATAAGTGAATTTATATATTTGGGAAAGATGCTGATTTAAATCCTCAGTTCAGGATTTCAATTCTGAATATTATGTGAGCCCTGGATGAAAACGCAGCAGTTCGAGCCAAAATCCCACTTCTGCTCCCACCCTTCGAGGCCACGTGGGGCATTTTACTCACCCAGAGCCTCCATTTCTCGATGAGCAGTGACAACACAGGACTGAGCCCTTCCTGGAGGGAATGAGGTGTGGAAGAGCAGCTCTGCCTTTCTCTGTTGACACTCCTGTTACACAGGGCTCTGGTGACTCTGCCTTGGCTGTTGAGATGGGAAGAAAAGGTCCCAGGAGCCCTAAAGGAACAGCCCCGCAGGGTGCAAACACCTTCCATGGACTGGCCCCGTTCCCTGGGGAGCCTCCTGTGTCCAGCACAGCACCCGGGCTCCATCCCCCCCGGGGCAGCTGCCACATCCCAAGTGGGCCAACACGAGGCAAAGCAGGCCTGGAGCAGGGGAGAGGGGGAGGATGGCCTTAAAATAAAATTCTTGGGGAAAGAAAAAAAAAAAGAAAAGGAAAAAAAAAACCCACCACGCCCCCTCTCCAACTGAAATGCTTTGGAAATGTGAGAGTTTCTCTGAGGCTGAGAGATGCCAAAGAAGGAGCCCCAGGAAGAGGGGCTCGGTGGGAAGGAGACAGCCCCACGAACAGCAGGGCTTTGCCGGGGCCTGGGGGGTGCAGGGGGATGCCAGCTATCCCATCACAGCACACTGTGCCCTTTGTTTCCGCGTGATTGCCCTGCTGTTGCTACAGCCATTAAACGCAGCCTGTAAATAGCTCGGCGTGGTGATTTCCTAATTGAGTTAACTCGGCCGCAGTGACTGTGCTGCTGAGGGATGTGGTTGGTGATTAGATAAGAGCATCGCCCCTTGCAAAACAAGCACCACATTAAGGGGTTTTTCTAGGTCAGGCCGGGCTGCTCAGCACAGCTCTGGCAGAGCCCAGAGCCCGTGGCCCCAGCTCAAGACAGACACTCATTACAGCTAATGAAGGGCTGTGCTCTCCTTGCCCCGGGGAGCCGGTGTGGAAAACAGCAGCATCTTCAAGCCGGAATAAATGTCCTCTGCCACAAAGTCCAGGGTGGACACCTCAGGGTGCTCGGATTTGCCAGGTCCTGCTGGGCACGTGGTGAGTGAGGGGTCCCTGTGCTCTCAGGGGCTCAGAATTCCCTGCTGGATCAATCCCTGGTCCTGCTGGGCACGTGGTGAGTGAGGGGTCCCCGAGCTCTCAGGGGCTCTGAATTCCATACAGGATCAATCCCTGGTCGTGGACCTCAGTGCAGAGCACAGCAGCTCTGGAGTGTGGTGGTTCCTCAGGGCAAGCCCCACTGGAGCCTCCCTGCAGATCTGCTCTGTTTCTCCCCAGGTGTGCCAGCCCCACACTGACCCTGGCCAAACCTTATTCCAGGGGTCAGCAAACTCGGGGTCAGATGGTTCCTCCCTGGGTCACATCTCAGATGCATCTCCCAGGTTGCTGAGAGCCAGACCCACATCAGGAGGACCCACAGCTCCAGGTGCAGGGCTTGGTGCCCTGATTCCCTGGGATGCCCACAGGAGGCTTGATGGAGTTGGTTGATCATGGAGTCACGGAACCAAGTAATGGTTTGGGTTGGAAGGGACCTTAAAGCCCATCCACTGTCCCAGGCTGCTCCAAGCCCCGTCCAGCCTGGCCTTGGACACTGCCAGGGATCCAGGGGCAGCCACAGCTTCTCTGGGCACCCTGTGCCAGGGCCTCACCACCCTCCCAGGAAACAATTCCTTCCCGGTATCCCATCTAGCCCTGGGCTCAGTCACAGCACCAGCAGCCCAGCCTACACACAAAATGGGTGATGCTGAGGTGCCACCAATCCCCAAGAGTTTCACCCCTCCAGGGTCAGCCCAGAAGGACAATGAGGTGGCAGCAAGCCCTGGGGTCTCTCAGTCCCTCATGTCCTCCAGCTCAGAGCGATGAAGAGTTGGAGGCAAACCCTTCATTTATGATAGCACAGAACTCGGAACAAAGGGATTCTTGTTCCCTTGGTGGTGCTGAGGCACCTAAACCTGCACTATATCCCAGAGGAATGGCCAAGGGAACAGCAGGGCTGGGGACAAGCCACGAGGAAAGACTACCACAGCCTCATTCCTGGATTCACTCCTCCACCAAAGTGCTTCCAGCCTGGAGGAGACGTCCCGCTGGGGAGCAGCTCCATGTCACACCCCCAACACCTGCACTGTTCCAGGGCTGAATCCAAAGGCTGGTTCTGCCTGGCTGAAAGCACAGAGGGAGCTGCAGGACATCTCAGCTCTCCCTGGAGCCTTCTCCTCTCCAGGTGAACACCCCCAGCTCTCCCAGCCTGGCTCCAGAGCAGAGTGGCTCCAGCATTTGGAGCATCTCCGTGGCCTCCTCTGGACTGGCTCCAGCAGCTCCAGGTCCCTCCTGTGCTGGGCGCCAGGGCTGGGGCAGCTCTGCAGGTGGGGAATCACCTGAGTGGGGCAGAGGGGCAGAATCCCCCCTCCCCTGCTGCCCACGCTGGGGATCAGCCCAGGCTCGGGGGTTTCAGGGCTGGGGCAGAGCTGCCCCCCTCACACTCAAACACCGGCCGGGCAGTAAACATTAAAATAAACCCCTTTTAACAAGAACTGAAGTGGTTTTAAAGAGTGAAATCCTGTTTTCCCTGTCAGCCCAGAGCTGGAATTGGCAGCACACGAGCACCTGCCAGGGCTGGGCTGGAGTCATTAGCAGGATCAGAGCCCTGGCAGAGCAGCGGGAGCCTGGACTCGCTGACCTAATTTGCGTCCCTTCCAGCTCTGAGAGGCCTGTGATGTATTTTTAATGAAGCACACACAATAAACTGCTAACATAATATTAGAGGCTCACTTCAAAGCTCCACCAGGCAGGGAAATCAAGGTGAAAGTTTCTGGATTCATCATTATTATGTGTCACTCATCTTCACTATGACAACCCCTGGGCACACCAGATGCTTCCTTTCCAGCCTTTGGAACAGGGTTTGGAGCCCACTCTCCTCCTCATTTTTTTCCAAGCAAACCAAAAATAACCTGGAAAGTAGAAATCTTGCCTAGATTCCCCTTATACACACATGCATTGTTCCAGCACCACAAAAGCTTTTGCAAGCAGCAAAATTTAGCAGCTCTGGAGAAGCCTGAGGCCACCTTAAGACAAGTTTTCGGCCACCTGGGTGGCTCTTGTTCTGCTCACCCCTTCAGAGCTGGAGTCTGGGAGGTTTGGGATGTGTCAGGGAGCAGCCAGGGCGCAACTGCTCCCTCAGGGAAGGCTAGGATTAGGATGCCAGGACTGGAAAAGGCCCTTCCAGCCACAGCTTGGCCCACAGGACCTGGGTGAGGGAGCAAGACCAAGGGATGGTGGCCAGGTCCAGCCAGGAGCACACACAGCTCCAAGGGGAAGCCAGGGAATCAATCCACAGGTCAGGACAGGATCCAGGGATCATCCAGCAGGGTCACAGTGAGGTGACAGCTCCAAGAGCAAGCCGTGAAATCACCCCATGGAGAAGCCAGGAGGGACACAGCAATGGCCAGTGCACACCAGCACTCCCCAGTATGGCCTGGAGGCACCAGACTGGACAAAACTGGAGCTCCTGGGCCCAGGGTTTGGGTGGACACACCAAACCAGGCTGGCCAGGACCAGGAGCACCCAGGGTTAGAGCAGGGCCCTGGCAGGGTGGGAGCTGCACCAACAACACAACAGAAAATGGGGGGTCTGGGGGTCACTTTGCTCCTTCCCTGAACTCTCAGACCACTTTTTCTCCCAAATACTTTCTCCCACAAACCCAGGCCCAGGGTGGGGTTGTGGAGGTGTCTGTGCAGGGCCAGAAATTGAACTGATGATCCTTGTGGGCCCCTTCCAACTCAGGATGTTCTGTGATTCTACAAAACCTCCATTCCTTCTGGGATGGCTCTGCATCCCCCAGTGGCTGGAAATCATCTCTTAGGTTGTTTAAAGCCCACAAATCTGCTGGAAATAAAGAATATATTCCAAGGGTGGGAACAGATCAAAACCTGAAGGGTCCTCTGACTTCACCTAAATATTCCTGACCCCTCCAGCTGACAAGAGTTGGCCAAGAACAATGAGGTCAAAGTCCAAAGCACCTCTCAGGTCCTACCAAACCACCAATTTAGAACTTACCCACACAGAGGAGTGTGAAGGAAGCTGGTATTGAACCCCTCTAGTGAGCTGGAATTGCTGGAAAATTCCTAAAAGTGACACACAAATTAAAACATACAGAGCAAAGTTAAACATCCCGGGGTTTTTCCACTCCCACCCCTAATTCCCAGAAATCAGGTGTGTGTGGGAATGCAGTCCCAGACTTCACGTTGCTTCTCCTTCGTCCCCACATCTCAGCAAGGTCAGTCTGGCAGCAAAGCAGGAAAAGAGCAAAGAAAAGGCATTTAGTGAGATACAGAATGTAACAGCCTTGCTCGGGAAGCTCGTTAGAATTCCGGCTTTTACTGCCCAAAGCAAACGGGAACATTTAGTCCCGGAGTCTTGAAGTGAACCTGAAATGGGTGCGAGCGCCTGCCGGGGGTGAGGAGCTGCTGCTGCCCAGGCCCCGCAGCTCCTGGAGCCCTCCCTGCAGGCAGGGCAGAGCCCCCCGGCCCGGTGCTGGCTGGGGAGCGGGGCTGGGGCTGCTCCGGACGGAGCGACAGCGACCGATCCCTGTGCCGGTGTCGGGACACGGAGCCCCGTTCGGCAGGAGGCACGGGAACGTCACCGGCACTGGCAAAGCGCTTGTGACCATTACACACGGCACTCGGAGCAAGGATCACAGAAGATAACTTCCCGAGCCCGCTGCTCCGGGAGGGTGTTCACACAACCGCTGGCTCCTCTTGACATTTCTGCAAACAGCTCATAAATATTCCATGGGAGCGGCTGCTCCCGCTGCCGCTGCTGTTGTGGATTGAATGGAAATACCAGGGAGAAAAGAGCAGCTCTGCCCTTATTTAGCAGCGTGCAGCTCAACCCGAGTCCTCAGGCAGCCACTCCAGGGCTGGGCTCCGGTGAAAGCAGAGAGCGGCCGAGCATCCTGCTGCGGGAGAAGCTTGGATGTGTCTGGAGACCCGGCCCACCGCACCCAGGCGGGCCCTGGGAAGGACTGAAGGACGCACCCGCGGTGTCACCGTGTTGGAGGCTGCAGCATCTCCCTGGCTGTGCCCCAGGGCTCAAACAGAGCTCCTCGGGATGATGTCTGAGGGTCTGGGGGCAGCTCCACGTGGATTTGGGCACTGCCCGTGGTGGGTGCTGTGGAAGGAAGGTGCTGGGCCCCTCCTGGCAGCCGCGGGCACAGGAGGGCCCAGCACGGCCCCTGCCCAGGGCAGCGGGAGGGTCCCCAGCCTGTCGGGGCACCTGGTGAAAGGTGCTCCTGCTGCCCATCCCAGGAAACTCCTGCTCCTTCTCCAGAGGTGCTGGATCCACTGCACTGGAGAGGCTGATGCAGAAAGCAGAGCAGGATGACCCAGCTCAGCAGGGAGCTGCAGGAATTCCAGTTTAAACCTCAGCAACCACCACCACCCGAGAGGTGCAGCCTCACTGCTTCAAAGCGTGAGCTGCCCACTCCCACGGAAAAGTCCAGCACTCCCCCCTCACACCAGACCTTGCAGCTGTTCCCTTCCTAGTTGAAATTCCAGGGATAACACTCCAGACCAGCCATGGAACAACAAATCCAAGTGGGATCCAGCCCCAACCACACCAGCAGAGAGGAGCTGAGCAGTCAGCAAAGCACTGCCCACAGACCTGACCCAAAACAAACCTCTGAAGGTGGAACCTGACACAAATAAACCCCTGCAGATGGACACTGACACCAGTAAAGCCCTGCAGGAGGACCCTGACACCAGTAAATCAGTGCAGATGGACACTGGGACCAGTAAAGCCCTGCAGGAGGACCCTGACACCAGTAAATCAGTGCAGATGGACACTGGGACCAGTAAAGCCCTGCAGGAGGACCCTGACACCAGTAAATCAGTGCAGATGGACACTGGGACCAGTAAAGCCCTGCAGGAGGACCCTGACACCAGTAAATCAGTGCAGATGGAGCCGCCCACCAGCGAGAGGCTGCGAAGGAGCCCAGCCCGTGAGTCATGCGAGCAGGCCCGTGTCGCTGCCATGTGGAGTGCAGCAGGCTATCAAAAGCGATGATTTCATCCCAAAAAATGGCCCTGTTTTTGTGCTTGATGACAGCTGGGCCTTTTTGGTACCTGCTGACCTAGAACAAGTCTCTCCACCG
Source organism: Rhagologus leucostigma (assembly GCA_013397725.1). Taxonomy (NCBI): domain Eukaryota; kingdom Metazoa; phylum Chordata; class Aves; order Passeriformes; genus Rhagologus; species Rhagologus leucostigma. The sequence goes on from VZTD01002018.1 coordinate 499,853, forward strand.
GCACTGAAGGTGGGTCACTCTGAGATCTGAAGTGCCTCATCCTTCAGTGAGTGGGCAGGGTGCACCGTTATTTTCATTGTGCCTCTTTTTGCCAAGCCTCTGTTATCCCTATTTATAGATACCCTGGGATGCAATTCCAGTAAGTCTCACCTGCCTCAGCAGTTCCCCCTGCAGTGTCCTACTTATGGCACAAATCAAGGGGGCTCTAATTAGAGTTTCTGGCCCAAGTCAGACTCAAATGTTTGACTTTGGATTTGTAAGAAAGGTTTTCAAAGATTCCTTGCCGTCGCTGTGGTCGTAGGCAGAGTTCCTGCTGTCTCCAGAGCTTCCCACCAGCAATCCTGCACCACGGTCCAATACCCTCCCCAAAAAACTCCTGTCTCTCCTGCCTGTTTTCTGCTCTCCTGCCCACCCCCAGCTCTCAACAACTCTGGGTTTTTTTATCCTTTCCTGATTTTGAGAAGGAGGCAGAACAGCAATAACTCTACTCCCTGACTGCCTAATGATGGGGAACTAATCCAGAAACACAGCTTGGAATTAAAAACCCTTCCAGCCTTTATTATTTCTATGCATCATGTTTGTTTGGAGCAAAACTCAGCAGCTCGGATAATCTGCTCCGTGTCAGAGCAGAGATCTGGAAACACGGCTTGCTCACAGGGTTATGGGGAATCTCTTTAGGAGCAGAGATCTTGTCCCTGTGGAGTCACAGCCAGCTGGGAATTTGGCCCAGGATCTTCTTTTGGGATGGATGCCACCTGCCTGCAGCCCAGGTGTCCCCACGGACAGGTGAGGACAGGAGCTCCCTGACACAGCTCTCGGTGCTCTCCTCATTCTTGTGGGATTTGGGGTTTTTCCTTTGGTTCCCCAACACCAAGGAGGAGGGGGGAGACTCTAGCCTCAGATGAGAAAAGCCAGGAAAAAGGGTCTCCAGACCCAGAATGCAGCTAACAGGACTCAGGTGAGCTTCGTTAAGGAGCTGATTTCAGCTCAGGAAGGTGAGCGGGGGAGAGTCCCAGTGCTGCTGTCGAGGGGAACAGCATGGAAACGGGAGCTCCCTGTCCCAGGGAAGGGCAAGAGAGGCAAGGGCAGCTCCTCCCACATCCAGGGAAAGAGAGGCAAGTGGGGAAACAAACACATTTGAGACTGTAGATTCCTCAGGTCTGAAGCCAAGAGACACCACCAGAGCAGGCACCGAGGTGAGCAGGGACAGCACCCAGGGAATGGCTGGGGCTGGGCCAGGCCAGGCCAGGGCAGGGCTGGGCTGGGCTGGAGATCAGGGAAAGGTTCTTCCCCCAGAGGGTGCTGGGCACTGCCCAGGCTCCCCAGGGAATGGGCACGGCCCCGAGGCTGCCAGAGCTCCAGGAGCGTTTGGACAGCGCTGCCAGGGATGCCCAGGGTGGGGTTGTTTGGGTGTTTTGGCAGGACCAGGGGGGACTCGTGATCCTTGTCCCATCCAGCTCAGCACATTCCGTGATTCTGTCATTCTGCATGGAGCAAAATGCCTGGAACACTCCTGGGGACACAGCCTGCTGTGGGCAGTGGACAAAGGATGACCCCTGCCCATGGTCCCTTTGGCTGCCCCTGTCCTGCTCCCAGTCTCTCCCAGTCACCTGCTGGGGTGCTCCCAGCAGGGCTGACTCAGCAGCTGCAGCCAGGAGCTCCAGTCCCAGCCCCATGGGGCACTGTCACTGCCCACACTCAGACTGTTCATATTCCAAAGGCTTGAAGGGGCTCTGGATGGGGACAGGGAGGAATCGTCAGGAGAACACAGCTCATACTCGAACTGCTGAGCCACAGGTGTCAGTCCTTCCTGATCCATGGCCAGGATATCTGCTGAACCAGGCCATCAGTGGGGCTTCTTCCACACTGCATTCCCTCTCTCTCGCCTACAGCTTTGATGGGAAAGGTCTTGCTGATGGAAATGACATCAGAGCCGCAGCATCCCTCCATGAAGTGTTGATCCTGGTGAATCACACTTACCCATTAGCAAAGGAAAAAAAACCTTTCAAAACCAGTTGGATGAAATTCCTCTTCCATAAAATCTGTCCACATCAGGTGTTGCAGCTTGGCAGCCAGAGATGGGGTCCCCTGGAGCGAGGGTCACCACACCTGTGTGTCAGGGACCCCATTGAGGATGGGACAAATCCCCACCTGCACAGGCCTTTGGGACCCACTTCCCCATCCACAGGCAGAGGAACAGCCCCATCCCCTGTGCAGGAGGATGGGAAGGTGGACGGAGGGGCGGAGGACAAACAGCCTTTCCATGCGCCCATGACAAGGAGGGGCACAATCATCTCATTGCCAGCTTGGGGTGTCCTTCCAGACGGACCTGAAAAAAAGGGTTTCTCCTTTGGTTCTGTTCCTACTTGGAACTACCAGCCAGCAATCCCTGGAGATAAATTCTGAGGATTAAGGATGAACACGGTGTCTTCCCACCGCTGCTGGAGGGTCTCTGGTGTTGCTGCCTCTTCAGCACTGCCGGGGCTCTGCGTGGGGACAGTGCCAGGGGACAGTGGGTGCTGAGGGGTGCAGCTCTGTGCTGGTGATGGGGAGCCCATTCTTCCCAGGGATCCCATCCCTTATCTCTCCTGGCTCCTTGCTGCTGACTTTGATTTCACTGCTGGCATCAACATCAGGAGCAGAAAATCGAGCATGACTTGCACAGAAGAAAGGAAGGGAGAGGGAGGATCCTGAGATGGGAACAGCCAACGAGGTCCTGAGCCCTGCTGGGTGAATCCCACTCAGCTCAGTGACATCTGAGTGTAAAATATGTCTGGGAATATCCGTAAGAGTTGTCCCGATCCCAGCAAAGCACAAAGCAGGAGTGAAACTCCCTTCATTTGAACTCCTTTCCTACCTCACCAATACCAGAGCTCAGCCTTTGCCTCTTCCAAGCTCCTATGGGAATTCCTGCTGCCCACTGCATCCCCTTCTTCAATATTTGTCATTCCAATGGCCTTCTAATGCTTGTAAACACAGGAATTGGCATCTGGACAGCAGGAAATCTAGGAAATTAGCACGAGGGACTCTTCTGGGCTTGTGGCCAATGTCTAGTCCTAGGAGCCACTGAAAGCTCGGCAGAGTCGAGCTCTAGGAAGCAGGAACGGTGTCACTGGGTTGGCAGAGTGCAGCTCCTGCTCTGTTCAGGATAAGTGACAGGAATTCCTTGTCTGCTTTGCATTATCCACAGAGAGCCAAACTCCCCAAGATCCTGATCTGTGCAGGGCAAGCCCAGCTCATCCTTCAGCTGCTGGATAGAAATGCCACAATGGTCTCTTTTTTCTCAATTTTTCCCTTGCAGGTTCATCCTGCATTTTTGCCACCTGGTCTGGTTTCCTCGTGCCCGTGGAGCAGGAATTTGGACCACAAGCCTCACTAATTACTGTACAAGGGAGTCACATTGAGCCTATGGCCGAAACAGGAGGTTCCACGGGAGCCTGTCACAGCATCCAGCAAATCTTCCAGCTTTTCCGTGGGCTTTGGGGCAGTGCTGACCCCATGACCAAGCTGCTCTCTGCTCCTCAGCTTCAAGGTCCAGTGTAGGTTTGAATCCTTCAAGAGTCTCATGATGCATTTTGGGATGAGTAGGAGAGGACAGGGAATGCAGGACCTTGGGAAATCCTTCAGCGCTAGCATGATGGGACAGATCCGAGCAGGAATGGCAGGAAGTGGCCGGTGACGTTCCAGTCAGTGGCCTGTGAAAAACTTTGGCTTTGAGTGTGGAAAAGTGCACACCAAGCTGGGCACACACGGCAGGGCTGGCCAGCTCACCTTGGCACTGTCCCAGCACAGGCACTGATTTCCTGCTCCATCCTTCTGGCTGGACAATGAATTTGCACCCAAACACACCTGGACCCTCTGCAGAGGCTGGATCGTGGAGCTGGGCTGGCAGGAATCGGATCTGCTGGGATCCCAGGGCTGTTCTGCACAGCAGCTCCTGCCCAGCTGGGACGGACAGATCTGTCCCCATCTCTGTCACATGAGGGAGATGTTCACTCCCAGGGTCTGTGCCACACCTTTTTGGTAGCCCCAGGGGGGGATTTGGAGACAGATCACAAATGCAGCACTTTGGACACTCCCTGTCACTCACCCAGGTGGGAACTGGCTGTGGCAGAGGTGGGAAGAGCCAGCAGCGCCCCAGAGTGGGGCACAGACCCTGCCACGCTGCCCCACAGCATCCCAGGGCCATCCAAGCATCTTCTCATGGTCTCTGCTCCCTCCTCATGCGCCATCAGCCCCAGGGCAAGGCTGGAGTAAGCCATGGCCCTGCTGATGCCCTTCACTCCTGGCTGGCAGGGCCTCCCTCCTTCTGGGAAGCTCAGCACCAGTCCCAGTGCTGGGAGCCCCAAGGGACGGTGCAGCCTGGAGCCCCCCAGTCTGACTTGCACACATAATCCTGGAGTGCCCGTTCCCTTGGGCTGTGGCACTGCCGTTCTCTGGCCCCCAGCCCATGCCAGCTGCGTGTGACAGGCTGCTCCTGCCTGCACAGACCTCCAAACCCCCCAGCATGAGAGAGGGGCACAGGAGAATCTCTCGATGAGGAGAAGCAGCCTCCTGATAAGCTCTGTGCCCAACCCTTCCTAGCCCAGGGAGTGGCTGCAGTGCCAGGAGGGCACAGCCAGCTCCACTTTATGGCCCACTGGCTCCTATGGGGCGGCATCCACTGATTGTGGACAGCAGTGGTTTATTTTTTCAGCATCCCAAGGTCACCCTGGAGATGAAGCCACTGGCACAGTGACCCCAAGGATGGACACCTCAGCTGCCACACTGGGAGCTGTGTTTTTGGGGAGATAACCCCCATTTCCTAAATCCCAGTGCTGCTCCACTCGGGATCTACCACAGAGCTGAGCCCATCTGTGCAGAGCAGGAGAACAGTGGCCCTGCCCAAATCTTGGGATTGTTTCTGGCATTCCTCTACCCCAGCTCCGAGGGGCTGGGCCAATATTTCCTGCTCTTCTGAGCATCCTGGAATCTGAATGATGCCAGGAGAAGGTGGGACAGTTTGAAGGGAAACAGCAGCATGAACAGAGCATGTTTCACACAACCAAACCCTTTGCTGGCACCAGTTAAAGGTTGCATAACCATCCAAAAATGCCTTATTTATCACTGTGGAGTTAAATGCTCAGATCACACTCCACATCCCTTTAAATTTTCAGCTTTTGAGCTGCTCCGAGTCCTTCACCCCTCGCAGATGACAAGCACTTAGGAAAAAGAAATCTTTATTTTATAGTTTTTTTGTATACTTGTACACAAGTAAAATAAAATGCATATCTATATATACTGCAATCTTGTGGAGGGGAAGGCAGCATTCTTTAACAAATGCTGCCCGTAAACGTGGTGTGAAGGATGGAATGGAGACGGAAAAACTGCAAGAGTCATCAACATAGGATTAAAACAGCATCAAATCCATTACCTCTGCGAATGGGAACCTGCAACATTGTTCAGTGTGATGGCGAGTTACAAACGGATTTTAGACATTCTTTTCAGAGCATTTCTTACACTTCTTTTTTTTTTTCCGTGTAAATAAACCATATTTCTTTACCATCTGCTGTAGCAAGAGCTGCTTTGTGGGCAAGTGCAGTTCCGAAGACCAAAGGTATAATTCACAGGTTTCAGGACAAATAAATTATGTACATCTCGGTATTTGTCTTGTTTTGTTTTTTGTTTGTTTGTTTGTTTTTAATAAAGGCATCCAGTTAAGTTTTGTGTAACAAAGCTTTCTCAGGGTGGATGGGAGTCCTGCTTTTGTTTGCAACATTTATGGAGGTCAGCAAAAGTCGAGTATTAAAGTGTCATCAACCCAGGAAAAGAGTTAATTTTAGCAGAACAACAGTAAGCTCCACACCAAGGGGGGGATCAAAAGGCTTAGGCTGAGCTGTAACGTGGAGCTGTTCCCCTGCTGGGTGAGGCGGCACTGGGCCTTTGATCTGTTCTTTTTAGAGCAGCCCTGCCTCTTTTTGGTTGGGACTGTGGAAGGTTCAATGGGCTCTAGAAATTCGGGTCTCAACTTGGTCAAAGGAGGGTCTACAATGCTGGGGAAGGTCCCAAAGGGGGAATCGTTTATCTGCTTGTTGCTGCCGTTTTTGGAAGGGTCCGTCTCCATGTACTTGGGCCTGGACATGTTCTCCTTCTCCTTGAGGTGGTTGTTGGACGAGCGGCTGCTGTGGGAGGAGGGCCCTGCCTTGCCTTTAGCCTCGTAAATAAAAGACTTGTCCATCTCAGGCTGGCAGCACTTGGAGGAGCCGTCGTGGGAGCCCAGTGGCGGGAGCCCCGTCGGGAGCTTCCCCAACCTGGTTTTGGTGCTAAAAACGCTGGTGCGGATCTGGTTGAAGGAGTCCACGCAGCCGTCCAGGTCGGAGCTCTGCAGCCGCTTGAGGTCCCGCCCTGCCAGGCGAGGGGGCAGGTGGCACTCCAGCTCCGAGGAGGAGCCCTTGAACTGCTTAAACCAATTCCAGAGCGAGCGGGCCTGGCAGTCGCAGATCCACTGGTTGCCGTTGAGGCGCAGGTACTGCAGGGACATCAGGGGTGCCATGGTGTCCCCCGTGAGCACGGTCAGGTTGTTGTTGAACAGGTACAAGGTCATCACCTTGCCCAGGTCGTGGAAGGCACGCCGGTGCACCAGGCTCACCCTGTTCTGGTGCAGCAGCAGCCGGTCGAGGTTGATCAGCCCACGGAAGACGTTCTCCGACAAGCTCTTGATTTTGTTCCCGTGCAAGAACAGGTACGTGAGGTTTGCCAGGTCGATGAAGGTGTCGTCCAGCAGGATCTGGAGGTTATTATCCTGAAGGTAGAGGTACTGCAAGGAGAACAACCCTCGGAAAAGCCCCGTGGAGAGCTCCAGGAGCCCGCAGCGATCCAGGTGTAGGGTGTGGAGGTGCACGAGCCCCCGGAAGGTGACGGGGTTGATGGATTTCAGGTTCGTGTTGTCGCTGAGGTCCAGCTCCTCCAGTTTGGTGAGCCCGTAGAAGGCCCCGGGCTCGATGAGGCTGATGTTGTTGGAGTGGATCCACAGGATGGTCATGTTGCGGCAGGAGGTGAAGCTGGTGGCCCTCACCAGGGTTATCCGGTTGTTGTGCAGGAAGATGCGCTGGCTCTGGATGGGGATCTCCGTGGGGATCGCTGTCAGCCCCTGCTGCTGGCAGCTGATAGTAATCTTGGGTTCACTGTAGCATACACACGCCCCGGGGCAGGACTCCACTTCTGACGGGATGTTCAAGCAAAGCACCAAAATCAGCAGTTTGCTTCCTGAAGAATGACAAGAATAGGGTGGGAATTAGGCAGGGTCATGGAGAGAGCTCCCCTTTGCAGAGGAGCCTGAAATCCCCCCTCTGAGTGGGCACCACCAACCACAAACAGATGCCAGGGCAGCCAGCAATTAAAATGTAGGATTAAAAATTGGATTCTGCCACTCAACTCAAAAGCTTAAATCAATGAACACTTGTAGAGATGGAGTCTGAGTGTCTCCTCTGCCCTGCACCCTTGAGAGGTGAAAGAGAGAGATCAGCACTCTGGATTTGCACATCCAACACCAGTGCTGTTCTCAAGATCTTACCTGTGAGCAAAGGGACCGAATTCTGGGGCATTTCCCTCTGCCATGGGCACACCTGGCACAGCTCAGCCCCTGGAAAAGCACCTGGAAAGTACCAGGAAATTCCAAATCCCATCCCAGCAGTGCCACCAGCTCCTCGCTTTGCAGGGTCATGGAACAACTCTTCCAAACAAGCAGGTGTCCCCACACTGCTCTCAAAACATAACTGTGACTTTCCACAAATAATTTTGGACAGATTTGATCTTCCTGGGAGAAATAACTGTGAGACATTCTCAGAATAACTTTCAGGTCAGACCTGCCTGGAGAAGTCTCGGAGCCAAGAGGATCCTTTCCTTCTCCTGCTCAAAACTTTAAGACACACATTCCTGCTTCCTCTCTCCCCATTTTTTTTTTTCCTTTGAACCTGTGCAGCCACCGAGGAAGAGGAGGAAACAGCAGGATTTTCCATGGTGCTGTTGTAGGAGAAAGTCACACGCAAGGCTTCATTCAGGGATCCCACAAAGTGTGCAAGGCAGGAGCAGATTCCATGTGTCCCGAGCGTGTAGGCAGCCGCACGGGGCTGGAAAACCCCTGAGAGGAACATTTTTTCCTAGTGGTGCCCTCCCACCAGAGGCTTTGCCTCTCTTGTGGGAGGGTTTTGCCACTGCTGTGGGAGGGTTTTTCCTTCTATGAACCACTCAAAACATCATTCAGGAATGTTGATGCCTCATTACAAAGTAGGGTGGAAAAGCAGAGTTCAAAAGGCCAGACAAGAAAGCCCAGCGGTGCAGAATGGGATGAACAGGGGAGACTGGGGCCGCATCCAGCCTTGCAAATTCCTGAGGAGGAACCCAAAGGCAGAACCTGCTCCTCCCTTAGAGCCTGGCACGTTGCTCACATGGCCAATGAAACCACATCAAACACCAACAATAACAGATTAAATCACACGGAAACCCCACCAGATGTTTACTGAAGGAATAACAACTGGAAAAGCCGAGGTGGGAGTCTCTTTCCTGCAAGAACAGGCCGGGATCCCAGGTTTGGGTGTCAGTCTGGTTGAAATGATTCTTCGTGTGTGGTTAATAAACCTGATGTGATCCAGCAGTCCGATACAGGCAGGAGGCTCCCATATATCATATTCCACGAGGGATAAAAACCCCAGCTCAGCATGCAGAGATAATTGGAGCCTGATGTTATCAGCTGCTGAGCCACCCTGCAAGGCAGAGTTTGAGTGCAGTGTTGTGACACATTTTGGCTGCCTTGTCATGTTTTGATGTGTCACGTCCCATTGCATGAAGCACAGTAACATGAGACAGCTGAAATTCCCTGCTGGAGCCGTGGCACACCCGGAGCAGCCTCCTGGGAAATTAAAACAGCGCTGGCGACTCTCTGGCCATCCCTCTGCAGCTGATAATGAAACCCCGTGGGCAGGGAAATGGGACTTTCTAGAGCCTCTCTCTTCAGCTTCGTGATTGGGGTGATGGGGACGAGGGTGACACCGGAGCAGTGGGAGTCACCTCATTATGCAACACCTCCCACTCCAGCAAAACCGCTCCGACTGGGACACTGTCCCCAGCTGTCCCCAGCTGCTCTTGCCTGCCATGGACTGGGGCAAATCCAGCCACAGCCTGGGTGCATCCCACAGGCCTTAGGAAGATATGGAAACAGCAGAGGGAATGCAAAGAGGAACCGCAGTGACACCATCCCTGTCCCAGCTCCAGCCAAGGGCACAATAAATCCATGTAAATCCATGTAAATCCATGTAAATCCATGTAAATCCATGGATACACGGGGACAGAGGAGAGGACAGGAAGCAGCTGGCAGAGGATGAGCCATGAGCATCACCCTGCCCTGTGCCGCCCATTCCGGCAGCCGAGCGGGCACAGGTGATCCACAGGATCTCTCTTCCCATGGGAAGCTCCCGGGCCGGCATCAGGGTCCTGTCCCAGCTCCTGGGCGTGCCCAGAGCCGGAGCACTGCGGCTCCTCGCCGGCACAGAGGAGCAGCCGGGAAGGGGCACATCGTGCTCCGCTCCGAGCCTCGGCTCTCCCTGTCCCGCTCCGCTGCCCCGGAGGCTGCCAGGAGCGGTGAGTCAGTGGCACTGAGAGCGCTGCCAGCCAGCGGCACAGGGAAATTAATTACAGCAGGGCCAGGCTGTGCGCTTTAATTAGGGACCTGGTGCTCATGAGCTGCTCGGATTAGCTCCTTCCACCGAGACAGTTCCTGTCAGTCATCCCCCAAAGCCTTTTTCCGGTGACTTTCCCACCGTGCAGCTCAGCCATGCCCTGACTGAGCCACAACAAAGTCCAGCCGCCGTCAGTCCCCAGCCAGGGCAGGGCCAGAGGGACGGCAGGAGGGGATGAAGCTGTGGGAAGCCAAGGTGACCCTTTCATCTCCAGCCAGGCTGGGTGTGCTGTGACAGAGACCCCAGGGACCCTGCCATGGCTTTCCTTGCTCCTCCAAAATCCTTCTCCAGCGCCTGGTGTCCAACCAGCAGCTGTGCCTGCTCTCAGTGTGTCCCAGACCCCAGTGGACACCAAGTGCCATGAGCCACCCAGACCTTGCACCAGGATACTTTGATTTGTTTGTTTTCCTGCAGCACTGGGTTCAGCTCTGGCCGTGGGCTCCTTCCTTTTCCATGAGAAACACCCTCTGCGCTTAGGCCAGAAGTACAGGAGACATTCAAGGGCAGGTTGGACAGGGCTTGGGGCAGCCTGGGATAGTGGAAGGTGTCAGGGGGTGGAACGAGATGAGCTTAAAGGTCCTTCCCAACCCAAAGCATTCCAGGATTCTGTGATTCGCGGGTGTCACAGGGAGGAGGGAGGTCAGAAGGTTCCCTGTCTGCCCATTCCCAGAACATGCCGCGCTCAGCTCCCAGTGGGGAAAAGCATCCTCCTTTCGCCTTCCAGATAAACCCATCCCGAGTTCTGTATCTGCAGTGAGCTCCCACCCACCACTGGATCCTCCACCTCCAGCTGGACTCTTCCACCTCAGGACCCCTCTCAGTGCCCATCCCTGAGGAAAAGGCTCTTGGAATGACACCCATCGCCTCCTCTCTTAGCCGAGAAACCATCCCTCCCTCTTGCAGAACATGATTAAAACTCAACTCGAGAGTTCCTGTCAAAAGCAAAAGATGAAAGAAATTCCAGAACCTGGAACCTTCAGTCCCTCCAAGGCTTTGGCTTTGAGTTTAGCATTTGTTCCTCCAGAGCTTTCTTAAAAGCCAGAAAGCTCCTTCAGTGAAGCTGCGGCGCTTCCCCTTTGCCATCCCCGAGTGTTCTGACTCATGGAACTGGAAGCAATTAAAGTGGGTCCATTATCTGCCTCTCCGCCGCTCCCCCGGGCCATCGCCTTGTCAAACGCGGCAATTAGAAAGAAAAGGCTCCGGGGGCCTCCAACAGATGCTTCGCAAACTTTTTTCAAGAGGCCAAAGCGAGCTGCAATTTGGTGCCGTTTGCAGAGCCACGGCCTCTCCCTGCTGCTCTGCTCTGGCCTCGATTGATTCGGAGATATTCTAACGTGGCTTGCCTGCAGTGGAGGGTCAATAACCATCTGAATTCTCTCCTGCTCGGACATAAAGGGAGTACTTTACAATACAAAACCTTTTGCTGATGCACGCAGCGTTTTGCCTTTGTTTATAGTAGGGACACACTGGAGCTGCCGAATTCCCGGCTCGGAGTGGGCATCGTTTGAAATTCCGTGGGCATCGTTTGAAACTGCGCACTTGGCTGCTCCCGGTGCCTCCCGCTTTGTGCTGCGGCCAAAGGTGGGGCTGTGCCTGTGCCACAGGGAAGGGGGCAGCGCTTTGATGCATTTCAAGTGAAGGTGAACCGAGAGGTCAATGAGGAAGGACAAGTGGTTCGGAGTAGTCTGGAGTTTCCCTCTCTTCTGCCGCGGAGAGGAAGGATGGAGCACGATGGTGCAGCTGGAGCGGCTCCAGCTGGGAGGAGGGGACAGGGGTGAAGCTTTGCCACCATAAAACACCTGGGACAGGCACCAGAGTCACAGCTCCGGGGCACTGAGGCCCTGGGGCAGGGACAGAGCAGGTCCCTGCCACCCTCAGGCAGCTGCAGCTCAAGATTTTAGGGCTGAAGCAGGTCCTGGGGCACCTCTGCATCTCTGTGGGGGTGTTGGGGTGTCAGACACCCCTCTGAGGTGGGACAGTCAGCGGGGTCACTGGGATGAGTGAGCTCTGGGGTTCTGAACCGCTCCCCAGGCTCTGCTGGGGATGCTCCATGTCCAGGGGCTGGAGCTCGAGCCCCAACTCACACCAAAACACTGCTGATGAATCCCAGCGGCCTAAAAATAGGGAGCTAATTCCCTTTTGGACACCCTTGGGGACCTGAGGCAGCAGGAATGGTGCAGGCAGGTTTGGCACAGCTCCTGCATGAGACCTGTGCCAGCCCTGCCTGGAGCTGCTGGGATATGAGCAGCAGTAGGGGCAGCAATTTAGGCACCTGAACCGCACCCCTGTCTTGTCCCTGGTCCCACATCCCCTAGGACTGCATCCAGACCCATTAACCTTCGGGACTGTGGTGCTCTTCCTTGCCTGTGGCAGCACTGCCCCTCTGGAACATCCAGGCTGTGCCCTGAACAGGATTTGAGCAGGAAAAATCCCAGCTGCAGCCAGGGCTGAAAGGTCATTTCCGTAATGCATCCTGGCAGGGAGGCAGGCAGTAGCTGTGCCATTTCCTCACTTCGGGGTGTTCATCTTTTCCTCTTAAATCCCACTCCCTTAATGCGATTTTTGGACTTGATATTGCAGGGATATTTTGAAGGGAAGAAGGTAAAAACGAGTTCTATCTTGTGCAATTCTTCCACTCTATCCTCCCAAACCTCCAGGGGGGTTTGATCGCTGATTCTTCAGCATCGCTTGGGGCTGAACTCCACAGCTCATCCCAGGAGCTCAGGGCAGCACAAACCTTCCCTGGGACAGCTCCATCCTTTCCTGGGATGTGCCAAAGCAGCTCCCACTTGTGGGGCTCCCCATCCCTGCCAGTGGCTCTCCCTCGCTCCCAAAATTTTGGCAGCAGCCTGGATTTAGCCTAAGAACATTTGGTCAGGGTTACGCTTTTGGTGCTTTGCCAGCATTTCCCTCGGCAGCAGCAGGGAGAGGAAGGAGAAGGGGAGAGTGAACAGTTCGTATTTCAGCCCATTTGAATGAGAACTCGATGAGGAGCAGAAAAATTAAAGTTTCTTCTGTAGCCAAAGGGTTTTCATCCTGCTGAATTTCCAAGGCTTGCTGCAAGGCACGGAGGTGCGAGAGCCGCTCAGAGAAAAGGTCACCAGAACCCTTCCGAGGGGAAATATCAAGAGATTTAACCCCAGGAGTCATCAGGGCCCCGGTTAACAATAACAATTATCAATTATTACAGCCCAAGAGTGCCCTGGGAGGCCAGGGAATGGGAAAAGTGCTGATTCCAGTAAAAGAAAGTGAGAAGAGCTGCAGAGAGCCAGGCCAGGGACATTCGGGCTGGCTGAGATGGGATCCAGCAGCAGACGGGTGGGAATGCAGCTCTAAATAGTGGGAGCACTTCTCTGGCACCTTCTCCAAGCCCTGGGCAAACAGTGAGGCAGAGCTTCTCTGGCTCCCTAACAGCCATAAAACCTTCTTTCCCCTCTTCAGGATTCTTCCAGGCCCTAGGTCCTTGTGGGAATGCTGCTCCAGACGTTTTTGCTGTACTGCACAGCTTTTCCTCTTCACTGCAGGGGTGGGAGGGCGATTCTTGGGACAGAAGGGCAGCACGGACCATGGCAGAGGTGCAGATGGAATTAGGCAGAAATTTAGTTGGAATTTTGCAGAAGTTTAGATGGACTTGTGCAGAGGTTCAGATGGACCACTCCAGAGGTTCAAAAGGACTTTTGCAGTGCTTTAGATGGACTTTTGCAGAGATTTAGATGGACTATGCCAGAGCTTCAGGTAGACTTTGCAGAGGTTCAGATGGACTTTTGCAAAGGTTCAGGTGGAAAATTGCAGAGATTTAGGTGGACTTTTGCAGAGTTTCAGATGGACTTTTGCAGAGGTTCAGATGGAGAGTTGCAGAGGTTTCAGCTGGACCACCGCACAGATTTAACTGGACAATTGCAGGGGTTCAGATGGACTTTTGCAGAAGTTCAGATTTTCTGCTCTGTCCCTTAGTCCTGCACTCTTCTGCCACTGCAGGCCCCAAGCTGAGCGTTGCAAAGATCCCTCCCCGAAGTCCCTGGGGTCCCTTTGGTGAGTGGCAGCAGCTCATTCCCAGCCCCTCTCTGTTCAGGGTGGCTCTGGGTTGGCTGCCAGGGTCCATTATTTGGGATTTAGAAATGCTGAATTGCAGCTGACAGCTCGGCCGGGCTTGGGAATCTCACCATGAACACCTTGTGCAAAAAATCCCGTGCCCAAACATCCACTGCCCTTCAAGCAGAGATGTTATCACAGCTCACAGTGCCCAGAGCTTCAAATGTCAGCTGGCTGTGAGCAGGGACATCTCCCTGATCCTTCAGCCAAGCTGCAGCAGGAGGTCACAGAAACAGCCATGGGATCACAGAATTATGGGATGGTTTGGGTGGGAAGTGCCACCCCTGCCATGGGCAGGGACATCTTCCACTGTCCCAGGCTGCTCCAAGCCCCGTCCAGGCTCCAGGCCTTGGACACTGCCAGGGATCCAGGGGCAGCCACAGCTTCTCTGGAAAACCCATTTTAGTGCCTCCCCTCCCTCACAGGGAACAATAAATAAGGACTTGGCCAACCCTACACAGGTTAAAGATGGTATTTACAATGGTTTTTATGAAATCAGGAATAATCTTTGGGGTTCTTAAGCACTGCAAACCTGACCTAGTTATCCCTGTTCCCTGTGGATAGGCACTGGGAAATCCTATGGAAACACCAGCCCACTTTCCAGTGAGTGCTGCTGCCAGTGCTGTGCTCTGCCCCTCACTTGCTGGGGCTCTCTCTGCCAGGTCAATCAGCACAAGCAGAATTTTCAGCTCTTCTCATGTAATACGGAATAAAGCTGCGTGGTTGCCGCCTGTCCTCTTTCCATTTGTGGCATATCTGGAAGGCGAAAGCTCCTGACCTTTTACAGGGAGATGATTATGAACTTAAAGTAGAACATGGGGAATTCCTGTGGAAAAGGCCTCTTAGGTGGGTTTATTCCAGTCCTGGGCTTGACACAGTCCAACCCTGGTCCTTTCTGTGCAGGCAGTGCAGGTCCCAGGTGCTGCTGGCCCACCCAGACTCCCAGTATTCCCTTTTCCTTCCTCAGAGGTGAACTGGTTTCCCCACTGCATGCAGGAGTGTGGCCCTTTTCAGGATGTGATCACATCTGGAGCTGGAATAACCATGGACGTGTCCAGTTCTCCTCAACACATAATGCAAAGTCTTGTCCTGGTGTCCTCTCCACCCGTGTGACACAACAAAGCCCTTGCACCACAGCAGCAGGCTCTGGGCCCCATGGAGCACATGGGATTTGTAGGGATTTGGCTCGGAGCAGGTGAGTTCAACTTGATACTTTGCCAGGTACCAAATTCCACAGCGACAGCAGGAGGAGAGTGCTGAGAGAGGAAGATCTCCTGGAGGTGCACAGAGCAGGGGACAGGCTGTGCCAGAGGCAGGGATCCAAGGCTGTGGGAGTTGGATGAGAGGCAGAAAAAGCCCAGTGCCCAAAGGGAAGGTGAAAGCACATGGCCTGGAATGTGCCTTTAGAGAACCTGAGGCACTCCTGGGGAAAATGGGCACAAAAAGGGGAAGAGAATGGGCAGGAAGGCTGCAGGAGAGGGGGACATCCCTGAAAGCCTCCAGGTACTTGCTGGACTCTGCAAATCCACCTGAATTCACCTTGGAGAGCAGCTCTGAGTAACTGCTGTGATCCTGATCTGCTTCCCGGGGCTGCACTGGGCACCTGCCAGGCTGGGCCTGGCCACACTGAGCTCAGGGAGCTGAGAAGGAGGTAGGGCTCCTCCCTCACAGCTTGAGAGGACCAGATGGGTTGGAAAGAGTTCATCTTTAAGGTGTCTTCCCACCAAAACCATCCCAGGGTTATATGGCATGTCACAGCTGCATTGTCTCCAAGTGACAGCCACCAATGGCCACCAGTGGTATTGTCACAGCTGTCACAGGACTGTGGGATGGTTTGGGTGGGGAGGACTTTAAATCCCATCCAGTGCCACCCTGCCATGGCAGAGACACCTCCCACTATCCCAGGCTGCTCCAAGCCCCGTCCAGCCTGGCCTTGGACACTGCCAGGGATCCAGGGGCAGCCACAGCTTCTCTGGACACCCTGTGCCAGGGCCTCCCCACCCTCACAGGGAACAATTCCTTCCCCAAATCTGTCCCTGTCACGCTGCCTTTGCCAAGAGTCCCATGGCCAAACCCACAGCCAGCCCAGTAAAGCCAAACCCAGCAGATCCCTAAGAACAGACCAGCAAAGCTGTGCCTGGTTCCAGTACTATGCTGAGGGCATCCTAAGCGGTCCCAATCCTCGTTCCCATCCTATCCAGATGGGCTGCATCCAGCACACTGCACAAGCAGGATCATGTGTGATCCTGCCACCATTCTATCCCCACCCTGGGGAGAATGAAGTGACAAAATATTCATTGTGAATCACAAGCAGCTCCTCCAGAAGTCAGGATCATCTGTGCCATATCTGTAAAAACTCGGGGACAAACAGGTGTCCAGAGGAAGGAAACTCAAGCTCCTGAGATGATTTAGGTCTCCCATGGAGCACAAAGTACCTCAGGAATGCTTCAAAACCTTCTCAGGAAGGAGAGTTTCCTGCAGCTCCAAACCTGGCATTGGTGGCTGCTCTGTGTGTGAGTGACTCAGAGAGAGGAGAGGTGAAGATCCAGATGGATATTACATCTGCTCCCCCCCCAGCCATCTGGGACTGCACCCCCTGCCAGCTGCAAATCCCACCTCCACAGCTTCTCGAAGAGCCCCCTTGCCCGAGGCAGCATTTTCCTCACTTTTCCTCCGAAATAACATTATCTCAGTTTTTGCTTGCAGCCCCAGCATCTGCATCATGTGGAGTGAGGGATGAAGCTTAGGAAAGAGCCTGGAAGGGAAAGGTGTTCAAATATCCCCATGGCCTCAGCTTGGTTGTGTGTGTGGATGCAGAGTGACCAAACAGCCCTGGGCAGCTCAGGCAGGACAGGGAGGGGGAGAACATTCCAACTCCAACCTTGGACACAGCCACGTTCCCAAAGAACAGCTGGAAATGAAAACATGGGAGAGCAGACTCTGGAGATGACATTCTCTGCCCTGCTCACAACTTGTTGCTCCCCTTGCTGAGCCTCGAGGACCAGAGCTCTCCAGACACCCCAAGGTTTGTCACCTGGAGCAGGGGAGGAGCAGAGCTGTGCAATCATCTGTGAGGTCTCCACCTCAATGTTCCTTTCAGCAGGCTCAGGACATTTCTCATCCCCCCTGGGACACCCGGCCCCTCCAGCCCGGCCATGCTCCCCCTCTCCCTCCTTTCCCCTTTTCCCTCAGCATCTCTCCCGGCTCCTGGCACACATCCCTGGCTCGTCCTTTCATTGCCAGATAAAGCTGGGACTGGTTTTTGATAAGTGTGTGTGTCTCAGGTGAGTGCAGCTCACTCAGCCACGCTCCCCAGGTGAGGAGCACGACACCCACAGCTCCATAAATAAATATATTCCTCTGAATATAACTCTATAAAGAAACATATTCCTCTGCAGCATGCAGCTCCGTGGAGCCAAGCTAAACAAGGACACAACAGACTGCTAATGATACAACTTCCAGATTTCCTGGAAACTGGGAAAGGAGCAATGGGGACAGGATCCTGCAGCCCAGCAGGGCTTGAGCCCCATGCTGGGCTGAGCTGCCCTCACCTCACACCCACCCTGAGATCCCACAGAATTCCACGAGGAATTCACACCAGATTTCCATGCCCGAGGTCCTCAGCTCAAGGTCTCATTACAGGCAGAGGGATGACAGCCCCCTCCTGCTTTTCATTCCAGGTGGATGAAAGCTCCCTGTTCCGCCACAGCCTCCCCTCTTCCCCCACGCCCGTGTCCATCCATTTCCCCACTACAGGGCGTTAAATGTCCATAACCACCTGTTCTCCAGTGTGACTGTAAACCAGTTTTAGACCCTGCAGCTCCCAGGCTGCCGGGGTGCCCCTGCTTCCTGCTCCCAGACGGATGGCCGAGCACCTGGCTGGATTCAGATTCCTGTTGTTTCCCTGTCGCCCATCTCCCAAGCAGTTGCAGTTGCTCTGCATTAGAGCCCTGCCTTCAGCTTTATTTATCAGGGCAAAATCCCAGTCAGCTGCCAACTTTACGGGCAGTAATTTATAGATATTTTCCGGATCATTCATGAAAATAGGGAAATACGGCGGGGTAGAAGCTGAATCCCACAAAGCTCCTGTGCAAGCAGCTTGTTCTGCACTGATCCTCCACCAACAATCGCATTTTGAGGGCTTTAAGCTGCCTGTTTCTTAATCCATTTAATAACTGTCCATTGATTCCATAGACAGGATATTCTCCACCACGGAAATCAAGTGCCTGACATAAATCTGAATTTATTATGATAATCCAGATCCGTGAGCAGAGGCTGGGGGAGTTTGTGCACATCTCATCCACCAGGACATCAGTCCAGGCCTGGAGCTTGCTGGCATTGAGGTGATGCCATCAATAAATAATTGTGAAAGCAGTACCTTTAAAAAAGAAAAAAAAAAGAAGACAACTGTGCTTAGGAAAAAATTCCTGGGAAATCTAGCAGTGGAAATTATTGGCATTTCATGGAACTGTAGAATCAGTAACGTTGGAAAAGCCCTCTAAGATTTCCAAGTCCAAGTGTCAACCCAGCAGCATTGAACCACGTCCCCAGGTGCCACAGGCACACGTTCCTGGAGCACTCCCAGGGACGGTGACGCCCTGGGCAGCCTGTTCCAGTGCTTTTCCATGTATTTGTCTCTGGATTTCCATGCCTCCATGGAAAACATCTCCTCTTTCTCCACAGCACAGATCCCGAGCTGTACAGCCTCTCCTCACCTCCGGGGCTTTGCCACTTGCTGCTTCCAACCTTCCCTGGCCTTCCCCATCTCTGGGAATCCTCTGGTTTTCAGGTTTATAAGGAATTAGAACCAGGATCTTGTCAGCAGGTCCAGGCCATGCTCCCACACACAGTCCTTAGAAAGGGCCTTGAGCATCCATCCATGTGGGATTATTGTCCATAAATGAGCCTGGTGGGTGGGGTCTCATCCCAGCCGGGCACCCCTCTCCACAGACAAGTTGTTTAATCATTCAGGATCATTTCAGAGGAAAGAAAAGATTTCCTTGAATAAGAATAGCATTTTCTCCTTTCCATGGGAGTTGTTTTTCCCCAGGACTGGGCATTCCTGTCACCCCACCAGGCCCTGGTGGCCAGGCCACCTGTCCTTCCTCTCCCACACCGAGCACACAGGGTCAGGCTGTCCCTGAGTTCAGCCCCTGGAGCTCATTTCTCAATTAAAAGAACCAAACCGTGAATGTGATTGAAGACAATCACCATCCCATAGCCAGGCCCTGCAAATCTCCAGGAGGACAGAGAATTCCCACTCTGCATGTCCCTCCCTCCAGCAGAGCCCTTCCAGAGCAGCAGGGCTCACTTCCCATAAGTGCCTGTTAATATTTCATGGGACTAAGTGAATTTCTTTCCATTTCATTTCCCATCTTTGTTTAATTCATCTCCTTCAGCATGGAAGGGAGACCAAGGACCAACTGCTGATGTAGGGGAAATATGAATCATCTCGTCAAAGGAATGAACTCAAGTGAAAAAAAGGAAGAAACTGGTCAAATTATGAATAGAAATTACAGCAGAATCCCAGAAATGCCACTGGAAAGCTCAAACCTGCAGGAGCAATAACATCAGGCACTCAAATGGCACCTCATAGGAAATATATTCATCTCCAAGCAGAAGATCCCATCTCTTCCAGCCTGGAAAAGCCTCGCCCAGCATATTCACAGTTATTTTCTTTGAGATTTCTCATATGGTGCAAGTCAAGGAAAAAGAAGAGTAAATCTTGTGGATCTGAAGACAGAAAAAACCATCTCCTTGTGTCCTCCTGCTCTTTTTTCCCTGGCAAAGTGGAAGCCAGCTCTCCTTTCCCTGGGGAAGTCATTTGTGCAGCTTCTGACAGGAGCAAGGACAAGGAGCACAAACCCTGCTGGTTCCAGCGAGAACTCTCCAGATATCGCTTCCCAAAATGTGCTTGGTGCCAGCCTTGGTTCCCAAACTTGCTCAGTATTCCCACCTCCCAACCCCAAAGCTCCACAGAAACTGCCCAGCAAATCCCCTCCCAGCCTCTTGTGGGGCGTCAGGCCTGGGACCTCCCACAGGAAAACCAGGAACACTTTGGAGTGAAGCTGGGAATTCCAAATCGTCCTTTTCTTCTGGTGCCTTTGTCTCTGCCTTCCCTTCCTTCAGGACTCTTTCAGGGCCAATCTCCCCTCAATTCCAGAGTCCAAATCCTACATCACCGTTCACGGAAATGTTTCCTCCCAGGATGTGATGCTGCTGGTTCTGCTTCACCACCCGTGGCCTCTCCCTTGCTACTTTCCTTTCAAGATGTTATTTGGGGTGACACCCCCCTCACACAGCCCAAACCCTCTTCCCTTGTGCACAGCCTGGTCAGACCCACACGGGGCAGCACCAGCTCTGGGGGGAGGTGACAGCAAATCAGGGTGACAACAAAGAAACCAGGGACAAATTCTGCTCTGTTTTGTGCATGTCCTGGGCTGATCCCACAGAGTGGGGGACCAAGGGAGGGGATTCTGCCCCTCTGCCCCACTCAGGTGAGACCCCACCTGCAGAGCTGCCCCAGCCCTGGGGCCCAGCACAGGAGGGACCTGGAGCTGCTGGAGAGAGCCCAGAGGAGGCCATGGAGATGCTCCNCATGACATTTAAAAGGTCCCTTCCAACCCAAACTGTTCTATGGTTCCATGAGTGAAGCAGCAGCAGTGACCTGTACTTGGGACAAGGGGGCCTCTTGCACTGGCAAACGTCCCCAGGAGCTGCCAGCACCTGAACTGCAGCTGCCACAGCACCTCTCAAACTCATCCCAGCTGCCTGCAACATTTAGGTGTGAAATTTCGATGAAATGTCAGGCACTTTTCTGGCACACAAATTCTGTTGCCACCCAGCAGCGAGAGGGTGCACACTTCCATCCCCAGGGCTGATGGAGCACGCAGCGTTTGCTTGGCCAGCTGGGCATGGGGGAGGGCTTCCAGAGGTGTCCAGGGGTGTGTGACCATTCCTTAACCGTTCCTAAGGCACCCAGGAGCACAGTGGAGGGAGATCTGTTTGTTTGACCCTTCCAAAGTCTGGCTTGAGGCAGAGCCCTGCACCTCCACCCCACAGGCAGGACCACACCACGCTGCAGCATCAAGCAGCTCATTCCTGACAGTTCCTGCTGGACTGGGGCAATGACTTCTCCACGTCATTCCACGGAGGAATCCCTCCTTCTGCCTGGAAGATCTCAACTCAGTGTTAAGTGGCTGATGCGTGGAGAGGAGGACACGTGCTGTGACAGGCCACTGGGACCACCACCACACCCAGCCTCATTAGAACTCTCATTAACGATCTAATGAGAAGGAGAGAAAATAGCAGGTTAATTAAATCTGCCCCTCCTGAGCTGGGGAAGGTTTCAGCTTTAGTGGGGATGGCTGAATGACAGGGGGGGCTGTGGCACGAGCCGGCAGATTGTTCTAGGCTGGAAAACTGCTCCTTGTGGGGAAAATGAGCCTCCTTCCACCTCATCAGGAAGGGGAGAGGCTGGAGATGAAAGAGGCATGTGTGAGGAGCTGCCAGGAGCTGAGAGGTGATGTCTGATAATGAGAGAAGGAAGGTGCGGAGCTTGGGAGGGAATTTTTGCTCTGAGCTTGTATTGCCAAATGTTACTCCTTGCCTGGGGCTCCTGGAGCCGATCAGAAAGAACCCAATTGTTATTGATCCCCATTCCAACAGCTCTTAGCGGCTGATGTTCTTCCTTAACCAAAACACCAAGAAACTCGGAGAAAGGGGGAGAGGAAGAGCTTTATCCACAGGCGAGCTTGGAGCAGCACAGATGGAAATGTCTTAATTGTGTGTCCAAAGAGCTGGTGAATCCTGGAAATACAGGAGGAAGCAGTGTGGGACAGTGAATTAACTGAGCTGGAAGAGGAGGAACAGCACTTCCAGGACTTCCGGGGCTCATCAGCAAGGAGATATGGAAGGAGTGCAGGGAAGAATGTTGCGTGATCTCTCTAGTTCAAACTGACCTCCTAACCGAGCTGTGCCGTGACGGGAACCCCATGTAGGAGGGTACCACGGGGACCCAGAGCAAAGGCACACCACGACAACCTCTGGCAGCTTGCAAAGAGCTGGGAAAACAAAAAAACCCATGAAATTACAGGCAAAATAGTCCCAGCTTAACGTCTGTGTTACACTGGGACACAGCAACCGGAAGTGTCCAGGCCGGGTGGGATGGGGCTTGGAGCACCCTGGGACAGTGGAAGGTGTCCTGCCCATGGCAGGGGGTGGAATTCCATGATCTTTAAGGTCCCTTTCCACCCAAACCATTCTGGGATTCTGTGATTTGGCTGTAAAATCATCCCTCAGACCTGCACAGCACCACAGGTCAGCGTTGTTTGGCCTCCTTTTTGTCATCCCTGTCCAAGGGAAAGGAAGGGAAAGACATTTGGTGCTCCACAAAAAGAACTGTTTCAGGAGAAAATGCTTGGAGAAAAGGGGACAGCAAAATGTCACCCTTCCAAGGCAGAAATGTGTGCACTGTGTCTGTCCTAAGTTCTGCTCTCTCCAGAGTCAGAACTTCCCTGGAATCCTCCAGCTTAAACCAGCTGCAGTCCAAGTGCTCTCTGAAACCACAGCAGTGAAAGACTAAACGACTTAAACCCTTTTCTAAAGGCAGGGACTTCAAACATGAGGGAGAAGATAGTCAAAGCAAATGTGGAAGTCTGACTACTTAAAACAGCTCCTGAAGAGCAGAGAGGAGGCAACAAAGCAAGCTCGAAAAAAAAAGGTGTTAAAGCTTGAGAACAGCATTAATGCACAAAATCAAAGCAATTTCTCTAAGCTGTCAAAATAATCCCTGGATGATGGGAGGAGCAGACCCACAACTGGAGAAGGAAGGGATCCCTCCTGCCTGGGGGGTGGGAATTCAGCCATTCCTGACAATCACAATAGGAGCAAAGCCCATGGCTGAGTGGCATTTACAGGAGACTGAGAAGAAAATCTAAATGAGAAAGAGAGAATTGAAAAGCCCTGGCAAGCAGGGACACAAAAGATTTCTGTTGAGATGCTTGTAAGCCTTGGTGCATCCGAGACGTGCAGAAATAAATAAATCAGTGGTGTAGGGCTCTGATTAAAAAAATAAACTCATATATAAATAAGAAGTTGTCAGCTGCCGAGCTCTCATTTGAATCCACGTTGTGTCACCACTGATCAGGTCTCACCCAGCATGAGCAGCTCAGCACCAGAGCTGAGAGAGAAAGACAAAAGGCACGAAATCACAGAATTTCTGACTTATGAGCTTGTTATAAACTCCCTAACCTGAGAGAAGAAACCCTCCAGGATAAGAGGGATAGACCAAGAGGCGTCAGCTAAGTTCTGGGTTGGGGTGGAGCTCCTGGAGGCTGCGGGGCTGAGGAAGGGCCTGGGGCATCTCCGTGCCCAGGAAGGGCTGAGGGAGCTGGGGCTGCTCAGCCTCGAGAGGAGCCCCAGCTGAGAGGGGCCCTCAGCCCTGGCTGTCCCTGGCTGCAGGGAGGGCTCCGAGCAGGGCCCGGGCTCTGCTCCGGGGCCCAGCAGTGGCACCAGAGGGACGGGCAGGGGCTGAGCCCGGCAATTCCCCCGCACAGGAGGCAGGACTTCTGCCCCGGGCAGTGCCCAGCCCTGAGCAGAGCCCAGAGAGGGGTGGAGTCTCCTCGCTGGGGATATCCCAGAGCTGTGGGGACACTGCTGTGCCCTGTGCTCTGGGATGGCCCTGCTGGAGCAGGGAGGTGGCACCAGTGACCCTCTGTGCTCCCTCCAACCTGAGCCCTCCTGGCATCCTGTGACTGTGACATGGCAGACTCTGAGAACGTGTGGCACTTTAAAGAACGTTTGAATGGGCTCTGATGGAGCAGAGGATCCCACCCAGCTTTCCACACAGTGGGATATCAGCTGAAAGGACACATCCCCACATCTGCCTCTTCTGCATTTCCCTCGCCCACCTGAGGTGTGGAGATCAGCTGGAGCCCGGGATAAGTTTTCCATCCCTCACCCTGTCCTTGGGACTGTCTGGAATGACAGGCAGGTGGAGGGAAGGGGCCACGGCTCTGCCTGAGATCATTGCCAACATTTGCATGAAGGCCCAATCTTTAAGAGGAATGGTCTGAGCTGACCTTCAGCTGAAATCCCTGCCCCAGTACCCCCGGAGGAAGCACAAACAATGTGACATTTCAGAGCACGGCCTCTGCGGTGACTCTGACATTACAGAGAGAGAAAACAACTTCAGACTGCAAGGAAAGTTGACATCAGCTCCAGAAAACTCGACTGACGGGAAACACCCAGGGCTGGTGCCAGCCCAGCCACAGCCCCAGCACTGGTGTGACAGTCTGGGCTCGGGAAGAGCTGAGCTGGGGACAGTGGCCAAGCGCAGCACAACACAAACAAACCCAGATGCTGATGGGCTCCGCCCCTAAGCAAAAATGGAGAAATTCTTGCTTCTGAAGAGATCTAAACATTTTAGACCCCTCTAACAGCAGTGAGTCCGTGGGCACGGCACGGCACAGATCCTAGGAAAACGGGAAGGTGAATTCAAAGGGTGGAAAACAAAGCCCCTGGGTGTAAATTGCGACCTTTTAACAACCAAGCCCCTCTTGGATCATCAGCTGCAGCTCTGTCCCAGCACGGCAGGATGAAGCTCTGCTCACATACTGGCCACACTCTCACAACTGCTGGCCCCACACCTGCCCAGAGAGGAGAGCCATCCCTCAGGTGCTCTCCAAGGCACATAAATCCTGGGAGCAGAGCTCAGATTCCATGTGCAGGTTAAAAATCACCAGTTTCTTGCAAAAGACAGCACCTGCATCGATTCATGGGGATTGTGTTGATGCAGGGGCATTACAGCATGAGGAGAGACTCCTCCTCAGAACTGGTGTCCTATGAAACTCCCTGTCTACCTGCACTTCCCTGGCAAATTCCCAAGCTTAAAGCTGTGCCTGTGAATCCCTGAGCATCTCAGTGCTTGGTGGGAGGCTCCAGAGAAAGGGGGGCCACTCCAGCATGGAACTCTCCAGCTCACTGCCACATCCAAGTGGATTCAAGAGGAGTGAAGGGGCTGGGTCATGAACCTTGTCAAGAAGGACTGGAAATTGAAGCAGTTCTGCAATGGCAAATACAACCAGAGCTTGCACAAAATGAGGCAGGAGATGAACTGGAGAGCAGGACAGAGAGCAGAAGGAGAAGGTTTATTTCAGGCCCTGCTCTGAGGACTGTTCCTGTATCTGACATGACACAGCTGGGGATTAAAAACCAGAAATGCTCCGCTGAGAAGGGATGGGGGAAAAGGGCTCCTTCCCCGCTGCGTGCTCCTGCTGTCCTCTGCGTGCTCCCTCGGGATCCCTGCACTGCTGGATGCATCTGGGATGGGAAGGAAAGGCTGCAGAGCACCACTTCCCTCCCCTCCCCCTTCGCAACTGCCCATCACTTGGGGTAGCCGCTGGCAGCAGCCTGGACCATGGATCTCAGCCTCTGCCTTGGCTTCCCCATCTCTGAGCCTGACAGCAAAGCACAGGCAGGTGTCACCCTCAGGCTGCCAGGAATTTGGAATTCATTCCTTGCTGACCCCTGCTCCACCTGGAGCACTACATCCAGCCCTGGGTCCAACAGCAGAAGGATGTGGAGCTGCGGGAGCCAGTCCAGAGGAGGCCACGGAGATGCTCCAAGGGCTGGAGCCCCTCTGCTCTGGAGCCAGGCTGGGAGAGCTGGGGGTGCTCACCTGGAGAGGAGAAGGCTCCAGGGAGACCTCAGAGCCCCTTCCAGGGCCTAAAGGGGCTCCAGGAGAGCTGGAGAGGGACTGGGGACAAGGGCTGGAGGGACAGGACACAGGGAATGGCTTCCCACTGCCAGAGGGGCGGGCTGGGTTGGGTATTGGGAAGGAATTGTTCCCTGGGAGGGTGGGCAGGCCCTGGCACAGGGTGCCCAGAGAAGCTGTGGCTGCCCCTGGATCCCTGGCAGTGTCCAAGGCCAGGCTGGACGGGGCTTGGAGCAGCCTGGGACAGTGGAAGGTGTTCCTGCCCATGGCAGGGGTGGCACTGGATGGGCTTTAAGGCCCCTTCCCACCCAAACCATTCCATGATTTTCAGAGCTCTCGCAACCCCTGGGCTGCAGGTGGTGCCAGTGGCACTGACAGAGGTGATGAAGATAACTTATTGCAGCCCAAGCTGTGAGGAACATCCTGCACCCCAAAAACTCAACAGAAACCTCCCCAACACCCAGCAGCAGCCTGGGTGCTGCATCCCTCCAGGTCCCTGTGCCTGGGGACACCCCCCTCACCCAGGGCTGAGGAAAGGGATGAGATTCACTGACTTCAGCACTTCTCATGGTGACTTCATCCCTCAGGAGCTCTAGCACTGCATCCTGTGGGTGCCACATCCCCTGAGCACAGCAGGAATGGAGCTGTGCATTATCCAGCAGGGTTGTGTGGCTCAGCACCCTGGAGCTGAGGAGCTGGAGTTGGCTGGGTGACCATGACCAGGTTTGGGCACCCAATAGGGCACATTTGATGTGGAAAAATAATAAATACTTGAGTGAAAAGTTGTCAGACCCTGGAGTGAGGTCACCGAGGGTTTGCCATCCTAAGACATCTTCTTCCCAACAGCTGCCACTCAGCTCTGCTCTCCCCACTGCTCCTGCAGCCTCTCCTTGTCCTGAACTCCAGTTCTTGCTCCCCTTTCTGCACCCCAAAAATGCTCTAGCCTGTCAGAAACCCACACCTGGCTGCAGGTACGATATCCTGGGGGAGGGATGACATTCATCACCACTCCTCTGACATCACAGACAAGAGGGAACTCTGAAATGCCTCTAAAGCAGGAGAACTCAGAGAAGGAACTCCAAGCATCACCTGTGGTTTCCTTGACAGAGGCTGACCCACGGGAGGTTACAGAACTGTCACTCACAGCCAGCACCAAGGGGAAATGACGGGATCGGGCTGCTGGGGAGTGTCCCGTGTTCCCATTAAACACAGGCTGCCCCATCCCTGGCCACCCAGGGATGGCAGGGAGGGGCAGGAGCCCCCTGAGCTCAGCCCAAGGCAGGGGACACGTGGCACACACCCGCTGCAGCTCTCGCCACATTTTGCAGGGTTTGGCGCTGATCTCAGGGTACTGAGCAAAGTTTTTGAGGTGCCAGCTTCTGGACTCAGGGGCTCCTCACACCTTTCTCTATAATGCTGTTTTATTCTTCTGGCAAAGGAAATGAATACATGAACTCTACCCAACCCTCAGAGAGAAGAAGGGATATGAAATATCCCAAACTGTGTTCTCGGGGAATCTCCTTCTCTCTTCCTGAGGTTTGCAGCTGCTGTTTGCAAACAGGGTGGATAAGGAAAGGCTCAGGGACAGGTTCCCAAATCACGTCACCCCTGGAGAGAGCAACACCCCTCTCCTCAGGAACAGGGCACCATTTTCCATGATTTTCTGATTTCAGGCATGCTCCAAGCAGGGCAGGGTGGAAAGAGCTGGAGAAGGGGTCAAAACCAGAGCCTGAGCACTGAAGAGGATGGTGTGAAAGGACGGGATGGTTTGACAGGACAGAGAATGGTTTGACAGGACAGGGGATGGTGTGAAAGGACAGGGGATGGTTTGACAGGACAGAGGATGGTGTGGAAGGACAGGGGATGGTTTGACAGGACAGAGGATGGTGTGGAAGGGCAGGGGATGGTGTTAAAGGACAGGGGATGGTGTGGAAGGACAGAGGATGGTTTGAAAGGACAGAGGATGGTTTGAAAGGACAGAGGACAGTTTGAAAAGCCAGCAGGGATGGAGGACAATGCTGACAATCCTCCAGCACAGGCTGAGCTCAAGGCTCGGCTCAGCCCGGCCCGCGGGCTCTGATTTACAGGGTTGTGCCTTCTGGAGTGCAGATGACCAATAAGTGCTCGTCGCTTTTAAGAAAGCCCTTGTGCCTCGCAATAACTCAGCGCTGATTGCCCGCATTTCCTTAAAAGAGCTCGTTTAGGGTTGATTTAAGCACTCCTGGGGAGGGCAGGCAGGCGGGGGGAGGTGATTTACAGAGCTGGTGTAGCCGCAGAGGTAGCTCAGGCTTGCCTGCCTGAAATGTGGGACTGGCTGGAGAATGGGAGAGCCAAGGACTCCCCAGAAAGGGTCCTGGAGCTGATCCACGGGAAGGATAAATTCTTCTCCCACTTTGTAAGGGCCAGCTCCGGTTCAAGCATGGATTTGCTGTGCACCACTGGTGCATTTCACCACTTGGATTTGGGGGAGGGCATCAGTCTGGGCTCCAGGCTCTGGGAAACTGCAGTTCAGGAAGAAACACCACACCCTGGACTGCACTGAGTGCAAAGGTGACCTGCAGGGACTTTCAACTGGCCAAATAAGCGTCACTGGACAAGGAGATTGGATGAACACATCCCCAGGGGACTGATCCCTCTGTTTTTGCAGTGACATCCCTGCAAGAGCCTCCAGTGAGGCCCTGGGGGCCCTGAGGGGAGGAGGTTTTTCCCCCGTGTTTTACAAAGCCTCCTCCCCGTTGTCTCCTGGCTCTGCAGGGAACTGCTCCACTCGGGACAGCCCTGGGAGCAGAGGCTGGGGAATGCGGGCAGGCAAAGCCCTGATGGGTTCCCCCATTCCTGAGCCCTGCAGGACATTCCTGCTATGGCAGAGGTGTCTGAGAATGACAGGAAAATGATCCCCAGGACTGTCCAGCTCTTCCTTCTCAGCCACAGCCTCTGACATTCCCAGGAGCTGCCTGGCAGGTCCCTGCCACACTCCTGGCAAAAGCAGAAAAGCAGGAATAATCCAAACTTTAATGACACATCTCCTAGTCTTGTAAGCGTGCTTCCTCTTTAAAACACTGCCTGATATTTCTGTGCATCCCTGTCTGGAAGGGCTGGAAAAGATTGAGAAGAGAAATAATGAGGAGAAAAGGATCAGTTCAGAAATGAGCGGAGTGGGGAGATTTCTGCTGTCCTGCCCTCCCTGTGCCGAGTCCTCCTCTCCATTCCTGCCCTCCCAAATTGGGAGCAATGCCAGAAAACCAAGGAGCTGCCCCACATGTGCTCCAGCGAGAAGCAGCAGAGGCTCGGAGTCTCTCTCCTGCTCATTGTTCCCCACCCTGGAGCCTTGTCTCCCTGTGATTCCTGGCTGGCTGAGTGCTGGGGCTGTCAGAGCAGGGCCTGGTTTCCATAGCAAACGTGGCGTTGGCAGAGGGAGAGGCTCAGCCCCGCACTCAGCAGAGCTGAGAAGAAAAGCCTTTATTCCCCCACAAGCATGAAGGGCATGGAGAACTCTTGTGCCACTTGTGGTTTACAGTCCATGAGCTTCTTCAAAGCAGGAGGAGCCCTTGAGCCAGGGCCTGCTGGCAGCTTTTCTCTCCAGCTCCATCCAGGGGTTGAAGCCTTTGTGGTTCCGAGCTGAGTTTTGCTCCCAATTTTTGGATTTGTTGTTCTCCCGAAGGATCCAAGGCCATGCCCAGGGGGAGGATGGGCTGCTCCTGCCCCATGGAGCACAGAGGGAAACCTGCCCCAGGGCAAAAGGCAGTGAAGGAACCAGGACCTCCCAGCAGGTGTGGGAGGATGCAGGGGAGATGGAGATGGCCAAGAGTGCTGAGTCCTGTGGGAGGCAGGGAAAAACAAGGTCCAGGCACGTGGGATGAAGGCCCTGGAAAGCCCCCAGGGAGGGGTTGGGCATTGCCAGGGCCACAGAAGGTGACAGCCCCTGGATCAAGTGGGGTGGGAGACTCCCGTTATGGCTCTGCTCTGTCCCTCAGCTCCCGGGGACGCTGAGGCTGCACCCAGGGTGTTCCCCATCCCACAGCAGCCGGGAAAGCAGCACAGGGGCCACACCGTGCTCCCCCCAGCACTGCGGGGTCACTGCCACCCTCCAGCACCTCTGCTGCTCGTGCCAAGCTGCCTGCACAGGGACACACCCGTGGGCTTGGCTCCGGCTCCACGGAAAATGGGAGAGGACACTTCCCACATCCAGCTCCCCAAGCACCATCCAGCTCATGGCGTCTCCTGCAGCTCACCAGTGCTGTGGGGCTGGTGAGCTGTGGTTCTGTGTGCATCCAAAGGGCTGGCTTATCTCATCTCTCCCCTCTGCCAGCAGGATCACAAACTGCTCCCAGAATCACAGCCCTGCTCCCAGAACCACACCCCTGCTCCCAGCAGCTCCAGTTTTCCTCAAGGATGGGGCTGCAGAGGGCTGGGAGGGGACATTTGTTTGGCTGACAGAGGAGAGGGATCCACTCCCAAGGCCACAAAGGCTACAGAACCCTTTACGGAAATTATTTCTCTGCTCCCCTGTGGCTGGGGATCCCCAGCTCACTCGGCACAGGCTGTGTGCCAGGCAGCCCCTGCGGTATCCCCTGCGAGGCTTTGGGGACTGGGAAGGGCTGGAGGGTGGTGGGGACGTCTTTGCCTGCACAGGGGTGGTTCTACATTCCCAGGGGCACACGGGAATCCATCCTCATCCTCTCCTGGACTGCTCCTTGGCATGAAGCACTTGTCCCCCAGGAGCAGAGGGATCACCCAGCCAGCCCTGCCCCAGGGCAGCTGTGACAGTCCTGTCCTGTCCCCTGCAGGACCTGAGGGCTGTGTCCGTGTCCTCCTGAGCGGGTTCCTGAGCAGAGCAGGCAGAGAGGCCTCCAGCCCTGCTCCAGATGCGGAGATCTGCACTTGCAGTGGACATTAAATCCACAGCCATGATAAAAAAGAAAAACTGCGCTGCAGCCATAAAGCTCCTTCCCTCAGACAGAGCCCTGGGAGTTCTTGCAGTGGCAGGGACACGGTCCAGGCCAGGAGAGGCAGGAAGGGACACAGGTGACCTCTGAGAGGTCTCACCTTTCTCACAGCTACCCAAGGGCAGGACAAGCATCCAGCTCTTCCCCTGCTGAATTTCCGTGCAGGAATGCACCAGAACTCTGGGAATGTGCTGGCAAGAATTCCCTTAGCCCCAGCTGCCCCGGGGCTTTTCCCTGGCTCTGGGGTACTAGGGCACAGCTCGGGGCTGAGTATTCTGCAGGTGGAAGGGACCACTCCCTCTCCCAGCTGGATGCTGGACACTGGCTCTTTCTGCTCCCTCTGCCCCATGAACTCCCTTTCCCGTGGGAGGTGGGAACAGCCCATCCTGCAGCCCTGTGCTGGGAACAGACCCCCAGCCCCAGTGCAGAAGGAGAATTCCAAACTCATTAAAGAAAGGCAGTGAAGGAGGGAAGATGCTCTTTTATGTATTAATTAGACATTAACTAATTTGCTCTAGAGTTATACCAGGAGCACACGAAGAATTACTGCACTAATTAGGGAGTAAACGACCCCGAACTCATCCCTGCCAGGCTCCCAGCCCTGGCAGCCGTTTGTCACCAGCGAGGAAAAGCCCCAGGTTTCACTGCAGAGAACAACGAGCGACCACACACTCAGCACTTCAGCATTCCCCTGCCAGAGCACAGGGAACTTGGCTGTCCCCCTGGAATCAGCCGGAGCTGCTCCATACAACGCTCCCAGCATCTCACACCTTTGATTTTGGGACCAAGAGATTTTTCCTCCAGCTGAAAATCTCTGCAGCAGCACATCAGAGCAATGACCAGGGGCAGCTTTCAGTCCTGCACGGCTCATCCCCTGCCAGAGCCCCAGCAGCCTGTGCATTCTTAATTGACAGAATTAGGAAGCTTATTTGAAGAATACTTGAGTCCTCAGAGTCTAATTTCCTGCTGTATAAATAATACATAAGCAACAGCAGGCTCCGGGAAAACCAAATAAATAAATAAATAAACAAAAATAAAGAACCAAAGGAGCCCAGATGAATATTCCAGCTTCCATCACACTGTGAGAAATCCTTTGCAGAGGCTTTTCACAATAGCCCCCAACTGCACTGTACCATTTCTCACCTTGTCTGCTGCAACCAAGGGGATGGGAGCTGAAAATTATTCTTGGGGGCCTCTCTCTGCAGGCGTGATCGCACCTTGTGATGAGCACAGCGGTGCTGGACTCACCAAAATAAACATTCCAGCCTCCCAGAGCCTGGCCTTCGGCTCTACATCCAGGGAAACCTCCACCAGCATTCCCAGGAGACCCTGCAGCCCCGCTGCTGTGGCCACAAGGGCTCGAATTTCCCAGCCAGTGCCAACTCCCAGTGCTCCCAGTTCAGCCAGTGAAGTCCAGACTGGTGTGGGTGGGAATGGACCTTAAAGCTCACCTCATTTCACCTCCCTGCCATGGGCAGGGACACCTTCCACTATCCCAGGTTGCTCCAAGCCCCATCCAACCCAGCTTTAGACACTGCCAGGGATCCAGGGGCATTCCTGCCCATGGCAGCCCCAGGGCTGGCACAGCCCCAGGAGCTCACATAACAAGTGCCTGTGTGATTGAATCCATACTCCTGGGCAGGGAGGGGATGAGAACTGCACAGGCCTCTGGAGTTCGGGCACATTGCAACCTAAAAGCTGAGTTTGAAGCTGCCAGCTCCCTCAGCAGGTCCAGCCCCAGGGTGACAGGGCAGTCTGGGCTATCAGGCTGGAAAGTGCCACTCTGGTGTCCCTGGAGCACTCCATGTCCCATCATCATCCCCTGCTCCCGGGTTCCATCCCAGGAGCTGCACCACTGCCAAGCAAAGCTGCACTCAGCAGCTGCCCCCCAGATTTACCTGGAATTATTCAGCCCTGGCCCCTCTACATTCTGATTTCATTCTTGCTTCAGTCCCACTCTGCTTTGAAGACACTGCTGAGAGATCCAGGGAACCAGAGAAATCATGGAATGGCCTGGGTTGGAAGGGACCTTAAAGCCCATCCAGTGCCCCCCCTGCCATGGGCAGGGACACCTCCCACTAGCCCAGGCTGCTCCAAGCCCCGTCCAGCCTGGCCTTGGACACTGCCAGGGATCCAGGGGCAGCCACAGCTTCTCTGGGCACCCTGTGCCAGGGCCTCCCCATCCTCCCAGGGAACAATTCCTTCTTAACATCTGATCTAAATCTCTCCTATTTCAATTCAAAACCATTTCCCCCTTTTCCTGTCCCTGCAAAAGCAGCTCCATGTCCTACAGCCCGGGAAGCACAACAGGCCTGTGAAAGGCTAAAAGGAATTGAGCAGGGGAGCTCCAGGACTTCATGGGAAGTGTTTCCATAGCACAAATATTTGTATTCCACTGCTGTGGGATTTGCAAGCACACACTCGACTCCAGCAGGGAGAGCCTGCAAACACAGGCGAGGTTTCTGTGTACTCACCACTTGCTCCTGCCTTTCTCCCTCCCTCTGGCTTCTCCCTCGTGTTATCTCCATTTTTTCCTGTGCCTGACCCAGGGAGCTGTGGTTTCTGGCCAGAGAAAATCATCACTGGGTGCTCTCACCAGAGGCAAAGCAGCCCCTGAGAAGGGGAGCACACAGGGGTGCCTGGCTGCACAGTGACCACCCAGACTGTCCCTTTCCTCCCCGGAATCATGGAATCACAGGGTCATTAAGGTTGGAAAAGCTCTCTAAGGTCACTGAGTCCAACTGTCAGCATAACACTGCCAAGGCCACCACTGACCCCTGTCCCCAAGTGCCACATCCTTGTTAAAGGGGCTGCTAAATCCCTGCAGGGATGGGGACTCCAGCACTGCCCTCGGCAGCTGTGCCACCCTGACCACCCATTCCAAGAAGAAATTTTCCCAATATCCAACCTGCCCCTCCCCTGGCCCAGCCTGAGGCCGTTCCCTCTCCTCCTGTCCCTGTTCCCTGCGAGCAGAGCCCGACCCCCCCGGCTGCCCCCTCCTGGCAGGGAGTTGTGCAGAGCCACAAGGTCCCCCCTGAGCCTCCTTTTCTCCAGCCTGAGCCCTTTTCCCAGCTCCCTCAGCTGCTCCTGGGGCTCCAGCCCCTTCCCCAGCTCCGTTCCCTGCCCTGGACACGCTCCAGCCCCTCCAGGTCTCTCTTGTCAGGAGGGTCCCAGAGCTGCCCCAGCACTGGAGGTGCCCCAGCGGTGCCAGCACAGGGGGATGTGGAGGGATGTTCCCAGCCCTCGGGGCCCGTGCAGGGATTGGGTGGGACACGAGGACAGAGGTGCCAGGCACCCTGAGCTGATGCACCTGAGGCCTGAAGCAGTGCAGGGACAGCCCTGGGGCTGCCCTGCTCCAGACACCTCCATCCCCACAGGAACCTCACTTACAGGATCCCTTCGACTGGAAAGGAGCTCCAGGATCATCGAGTCCAGCCTTGGACCCAACACCTTTAGCTCCCTCTCCACCGGCAGCCCCACAGCTTCCAGGAATTCCCGTTGTTCCCACCTGGCGGAGTGGAACGGGCAGGGCTGTGGGACGTGGAGCTGTTCCTGTCCCCAGCTCTGCCTGGGAGGAGCGGCCTCATCTCCACCCGGGAGCGCCGAAATGTGGAGCAAGCAGCGCAGACAAAGGCCCCTGTTAGAGGCAGCACTGCCGATAAATAATTCATGGGAGAGAAGTGGGGAGTCTCTAGGGAGCCAGCGCAGGGATCTGTGAATCTGGATGAGTTTGCAGTGCTTTAATTATGCAAATTGACAAATGTCTCTACACTGAGAAATTCTCCTAGCCCTGCAAAAGAGCAAGAGCTGGAAAACAGCAAGAATTTCCCAAGGCCGCGTGCCCAGCCAGCTGCCAGCCACAGCTGGCAGGGGAGCCTCCCCCAGGCCCCTCTGGAGCTGGCTCTGCTCCTTGGAAGGGCAGCCAGGAGCATCCCCCATGCAGGAACAGGGGGCAGTGCCTCGACAGCTCCACCTGCCCTGCGCAGCCACGGCCTCAGAACCTCCCTGGCTCCAGCACCTTTGCTCCCTGCCAGCTCAGGGAGAGGGGATGAACACCCAGCTCAGGGCTGCTGTGGGATCACGGGTTATGAGTTCATGGAATCACAGAATCACAGAATGTCCTGACGTGAGAGGGACCCACAGCGATCATCCAGCCCAGCTCCTGGCCCTGCCCAGACACCCCAACAATCCCAGCCTGGGCATCCCTGGCAGCGCTGTCCAAACGCTCCTGGAGCTCTGGCAGCCTCGGGGCCGTGCCCATTCCCTGGGGAGCCTGGGCAGTGCCCAGCACCCTCTGGGGGAAGAACCTTTCCCTGATCTCCAGCCTGAGCCTGCCCTGGCCCAGCTCCAGCCGTTCCCTGGGTGCTGTCCCTGTCCCAGGGAGCAGAGATCGGAGCTGCCCTCGGGAGGAGCTGCAGCCCCTGGTGAGGTGTGAGCTCAGTGTCTCCTGCTCCATCTGAACATTCCAAGTGCCCTTGGAGTCGCCCACGCTGGCCCTGAGCCCTGCACCAGTGCAGCCCCCCACCCAAAGGACGGAGAGCCCGCAGGTGATGCTCTCATGTTCCCAGACACATCCAGGGACAATCCACCATGGTTTGGAGAAGCAAAGCCTTTGCCTGTGGAATACTTTTGGAAAGCTGAGCCTGCCTTGGCACCTCCATGGGCCAGGCAGAAATAGGGCAGAGGAAGCTGAATCCAGGGCACCCGGGGCTGGCACGGCCCCAGCAGCAGCCAGCCCATGTGGGGCCTGTGGGAATGTGCTCCATTCCGGAGCCGGTGTCCCCTGGGACCCAGACAGTGCCCAACACCATCTACCACCAGAGCGGATTAATTAAGTGCCTTAATTAGGTGCCTCATCAGCCCTCAGTAGGATCAAACCAAGGACTGGGCAGAGAGTAGGAGATGGGCACAGGGAATCCCGGCACAGGGAAGGCATCATGGGCTCTGGGTCATGAGGAGGAGGATGGAGCTGAGGGAAGGGACACTGCTGTCCCCTCCCTGTGCTCAGGGCTGCAGGGCTGAGGGACACAGCATCCCCCATTCCTCTCTGCAAACCCTTGCCCAGGTCGGTCTGATACCCCCACTCCATTATCCGCTGATGGTTTCATTTCTGAAAACTGACTTTTCCTCAGTATGGAGGGAAAATATTTGATTTGCTCTCAAAATATGCAGTCTTCTGTTACCCAAAACCAGACACTTTCACTGAAAAATTAACACTGCCTCTGAATTATTTTTGGGCTTTTCTCCTTGGAAGAAAGTGGGAGAAGGAAGGAAGGGAAGTGTATCATTGAAAAAAAATGGGGAAATGTCAATGCAAACAATATTTCATGCAGAAACGCCTGCTTTGATTGAAAATCCATTTTCTTGCAAAATAAATTTTTCATGAAAACCGTGTCAGTGCCAGCTCCAAAGAGGGACAACCTGGAGTGGAGACAAGTCAGCATGTTCCTCTGCTGCTGATTTATGCCATGCTGGGAGCAGGAGCTGGTGGCAGCTGCCTTGACCTGTCACATGCTGAAAAAGTGGTTGAACCTCCCCATCCCAAGGCTCTGGATTTTGTTCAGGTTCTTCCCAGCACCTTGGCATTGCATTGCTGGCTGCACTGATGCCTCCTTAAGCAAATTATCCTCTTCCCTCACATCTTTGGGATGCTGCTGGTGGGGCAGGACGAGGGCAATGAGATGAAAGGTCTGTTCAGGGTGATGTGCTCTGGACTGGTGTGGCACAGCCCTGCCCCTCATGGTCCCCACTGTTCCTCAGAGGGCTCTGTGATGCATGGAAAAGGAGGTGCCCCAAAATTATCATGCTCCACGCGGCTGCAGAGCGACTCCTCTGAGGCTGGTCCCGTTCCCGATGCTCCCGTCTCTGTGGGGATGGAAAAAGCTGCTCCTGACGTGCCCTCAGGGCTGCAGCGGCATGTGATACATCCCGCTCTGCCAGTGCCTCTGGAAATGTTCAGCCGCAGCAGGACGGGCACCCAGGGCCCTTCATGGCCCTGGGGATGCTCTGGGATCAGCTCCGTGCTGGGGGCAGGGTGCTGGCACCTGGGATCTCCATTTCCCAGGCATTCTGCCCTGAAGGCTTTTCCAACAGCTGCTGCTGCGGTGGAGATCCATCACAGCGCCCTGCAGGCTGGGCTCACAGCCGGCACCAGCTCACGGGATGGGGTTTGGGAGGGGTTCTGGAGGAGTTTTGGAGGAGCAGGGTCTGACGACTGCCCTGCCGCTCCCACTGGAGCTCTGGCGAGGGACAGAACCGGGCGGGAGCACAAACATCCCGACACTCCAGGTGCGGTCACTGGAGATGCTGTTACGCAGAAAGCAGGAACGGAGATCTTGAGGCACTGCTGAGGCCCCCCAGTGCTGGGGCAGCTCTGGGCCCCTCGGTTCAAGAAGGACCTTGAGGGGCTGGAGCGTGTCCAGGGCAGGGAACGGAGCTGGGAAGGGGCTGGAGCCCCAGGAGAGGCTGAGGGAGCTGGGAAAGGGGCTCAGCCTGGAGAAAAGGAGGCTCAGGAGGGACCTTGTGGCTCTGCACAACTCCCTGACAGGAGGGGGCAGCCGGGGGGGTCGGGCTCTGCTCGCAGGGAACAGGGACAGGAGGAGAGGGAACGGCCTCAGGCTGGGCCAGGGGAGGGGCAGGTTGGATATTGGGAAAATCCCTTCATGGAAAAGGTGGTCAGGCATTGGCAGGGGCTGCCCAGGGAGGTTTGGAGTCCCCATCCCTGGAGGTGTCCCAGAAACAACTGGAGGTGGCACTCAGTGCTCTGGGCTGGGGACAAGGTGGGGATTGGGCACAGCTTGGACTCGATGGTCTGGGAGGGGCTTTCCAGCCTCAGTGATCCTGGGATTCTGGACCAAGAACTTCATGTGAGAAAGGTGATCAGGCCACAGCCCCTCCCTGGTGACCAGCTGCCATGCCCTGGTTATTCCCAGCGCCTTCAGATGTACCACGAGAGCCGGACATTGGTTGTCCCCTGACTCCCAAGCAAAGGCTCGGACACCACACCGTTCCACCAGCCCCAGGACAGACTGCAGGAGCCTTGACTGGATTGGGGCAATTCCTGGATGGATTTTTGGGAGTGTCTTCAGGTCTCTGCACTGCCATTCTTCTGCCACAGCCATCAGCTGTGGGAATGCGTCAGCTCCAGCCACCCTTCCTGCTGCCCTTGGGCGGGGAGCTGAGAGCTCCCCTGTGCCAGCAGGACACACAGCCCTGTGTCCCTGAGAGCACAGAGGGACCAGAGCTTCTCCCCAGGGCCTGTCCAGCCCCAGACCTGCCACAAGAGTGGAGGGACAGAGCATGGTCCTACTGCAGAGCCAGCGCTCGTGCTCTGCAGGACAGGGCTGCTCCTTTCCCTGGAACCAGAGAGGCTCCTGACCTATTGCAGCATCGGCTCCATGGAAACACAGAATCATGGAATGGTTTGGGCTGGAAGGGACCTTAAAGCCCATCCAGTGCCACCCCCTGCCATGGGCAGGGACACCTCCCACTATCCCAGGGTGCTCCAAGCCCCATCCAGCCTGGCCTTGGACACTGCCAGGGATCCAGGGGCAGCCACAGCTTCTCTGGGCACCCTGTGCCAGGGCCTGCCCACCCTCCCAGGGAACAATTCCTTCCCAATATCCCATCTAAATCTACTCCATCCCAGTTACAGCCATTCCCCCCTGTTCTGTCACTCCGTGCCCTTGTCACAAGTCAGTGGCCACATTTTTTGGGGACCCTGAAGCCCTTGCAGGGCTGCCCTGGCAGCTCTGGCTCTTCTGCCTGTTCCCTGCTTCTCCTCTCCGGGGAGAGTCCGCAGGGATCTGCGCCAGGCCCTGGGGGAGCACAGCCTTGTTCTGCAGTTCTGTCTGGGCGGCTTGGCCAGGTGCTCAGAGAAAGCTGCAGCTGCCCTTGAGCGGGGATCAGAGGTCGGTGCCACCTGCTCCACTGGGCACGGCCAGAGAGGAGAAGGCCCCGTTATTTTCTGCCTCAGCACTGGAGACAGACAGCAGCGCCTCAAAACAGGATCCTCTCATCAATCATTTATTGGATTTATGCAGCTTCACTTAGGAACCTGATTTATATTTCCTCTCAATTTACTGCGTTTGAATTGTTTGCAAATAGGCACGTGAATCATCGGCTGGAGAGGAAAAAAAAAGCTATTTTCAAGCTTCATTTAGGCCTTTCCAAGCATTAATTTTTAGTTGCAAAGGCTATTTTTTGCTAAATTGGTTTTTAGATCTTGTCTTCCTGGTGCTGGGTTATAAATTTAGTGCTGCTGGAGCAAAAATGAGCAGAATTGGATTCTTTTCAGCCTTCTGAGGTGGGTGCAAGGGCCCAGCACTGTGCTGGGTTGCGCTGCAGGCCGAGAGGAGAGAATTTGATAGAAATACCCACCCTGCCCCCAGCACAATTCAGCACAAGAGCTTCAGAACAAGCCCTGTGCACACTCCCTTGTCTTTCCTTGGCATCAGGATCAGATCTTTCCTTCAAGAAGATTACAAATCCTTCAGCTGCACTCCAAGGGTGCCTTTGCTCCTGGAGCATCACCTCGGAATGCAGCAGGAGAAAAGCCTCCAGCTCAGCTGTTTTAAAGGTGAACTCATTCCAGGGCCACAGCCTCCAGCAGCTTGTGTGGGTGGCTGGTGGCTGATGTTTTATTTAAACACAAAGCCATGAGATTCCAGCTCAGTTAAACAAGTCCTTCGCTGGGAAAATATGCACACATTTTTGACACAAATCTGTCCGCGGCTCCATTAATTCTCCACCAAAGTGCTTTACCTGCTGGAGCAGATGATAATTCAGCAATGTAAACAGAGCCTTTTAATTTCATTTTGGGATCACGAAGAGAAACAAACTGATTAACAAAAGCAGGGTAAACAATGGTTCTGCCTCCTCCTGTTAGGATTAATATGCGCCTGGAATTGAGGCTGCTCTCCTGGGAGCCAGTGCCACATGATGCCGTGCCCTGCTCAGGGCCTGGCACATCCAAGGACATGGGACAGGGCCAGCAGGGTGGGTTTGGCTGCCTGGACACAGGGACAGTGCCTTCTCCACACTGGGATCCACCAGCACAGAGGAAATGCATCCCCTTGGCTTCTGCAGTGCCACAGGGAGCTCTCTGTCCCTCCTGCCAGGGCTGCCCCACCACCCACAGGGTCATGTCATGGAATCATCACAGGATCATGGAATGGTTTGGGTGCGAAGGGACCTGAAAGCCCATCCAGTGCGACCCCTGCCATGGGCAGGGACACCTCCCACTAGCCCCAGCCTGCTCCAAGCCCCGTCCAACCTGGCCTTGGACACTGCCAGGGATCCAGGGGCAGCCACAGCTGCTCTGGGCAACCTGTGCCAGGGCCTCCCCACCCTCCCAGGGAACAATTCCTTCCCAATATCCCATCTAACCCTACTCTTTATCAGTGCGAATCCCTTCCCCCTTGTCCTGGCACTCCAGGCCCTTTAAATTGTCTCCCTCCATCTTTCTGGCCATCTCCTCCAGGCACTGGAAAGCCACTTTCTTGCACACCCAGTGCCAACACTGCCAGCGAGGGACTCCGAGGTGGGACATGAAAATCCAGGGTGGGATTGCTGGGGTGTCTGTGCTGGGCCACGAGTTGGACTGGGTGATCCTGGTGGGTCCCTTCCAGCTCAGGAGATTCCATGGTTATACGATTTACTTGGCAGGTGAGCCTTCAGGCAGCCCAAAAGGGTTTTGTTCATGAGCAAGGGGAAGGGATAAATCTCTACCCACTGAGGTTATGTCCCCGAGAGCAGCGCAGGGTGGCAGCCCCAGCCCCAGCCCAGCTGATCTGGGAATGCTCCAGAGCTGCAGGAAGTGCTGGAAGTGCCACAGCCCCTCTCCAGGTGTCAGGAATGCCTGTGGGTTCAGTGCAAGCACAGGGGAGGGACAAAATGTTATCCCAGCTGGAGCAAGGGCACAGGGACATGCTCAGAGCTCTTGTTCCGGACACCTCATCCCACGCTGCAAACCCAACACCCAGGGGAGGGCTGGGTACCCCAGGGGTGGCAGGGCACAGTGGGGCTGGGGCAGGGCACATCACAGCTGCTCCTTCTCCACAACACCTGAGCAATAGAAAACAGTTCAAGCAATGAAAGAGAGCAAGATGTGGCTCCTGGCTGGATAACAGCTCCATCCCATCCAGCTGGCTGCGATCTGATCCGTGCTGAGATGCAGGCAGGGAGGCAGATGGAAGGGAAAGGGCTGCAGGACAAGTGTAGAGATCATGTTCAAGCCACAGGCTGAATTAAATCTTGATGATCTCGTTCAGGCTGCAGCTGCCAGAGGAGGGAAACCCAGAAGGCAGCAAAGTTGTGGTGCTTCAAACACAGGTTTTTCTTGGTTGATTTTGATGCTGCTGTTTGAGTCTTTGCTCTGGAGAATGCCAGGCTGGGCCTCTGCAAGACAGAGCTCTGTGAGACAGAGCAGGGTGATGCCTTAGGATTTTAGCTTTTATATTTTCCATATCCTGCAATTTTTAGTGTATAACTCTAAAATCCACACAGCCTGTTAGCTGCTGTTCTCTTGTTTCAGTCAGACAAAATTCCTCTCCAGGCCTGAAACTCAAGGACACCTTCCTGTCTCAGGCCCCAAGAAATGTTAACAACAGTGAGTTAGAGGGGAGCAAACTTGGGGTAAATGACTTCATTACCTGAAGCTGTAATTGGAGGATTAACCCCTGATATGGACCAAACTTATAAAAGAATGAAAACCCGTGACCCCATGGTCCATTTTTGGGTGTAGCCTCTCTGAGGGCTTTGACTGCCCTAAATGTACCTGAAGGGCCTTCAATAAATATAACCACTTTTTATTCTCTTGATTTTGTCTGGCCTCTGCTTTTAGGTAGCCCCATCAAGGCATCAAAGGGAGCATCTCCTCACACACCTGTGAACCCAGAGAGGGCCATGGGCACCACGGTGGCAGAGCTGGGCTGCAGAACAGACACTGGCATCAGGGAGTGCCATGCCCATGGGGAAGGGATCCCTCGGGAAACCCCGAAGGAAGTGTGTGTGTGTGGGGACAAGGAGAAGAGGAAGAGAAGCCAGCTGGGCTCATATGAGGTGCTCACAGGAGACCAGGCAGGTGAAGGGAAGGCACAGCACCCACACCTGGCTTTGCTGCGCCTGGGCTTAAGGAGGGGACATCCAGACCAAGAACTCACTGGGACGGCTTACACAGATATCCTGAACCTTTGGCTGCCAATAACAGATCTCCCTGGCTGTGGCAGAGTGGTTACCTCATCCTGGGGCACTCCAAGATGCTGGAGATGTCAAATCAGAATCCTGGGAGAAATCAGCAGGACATCCTGATGCTCCAAATGCTGGAGCCCCTCTGCTCTGGAGCCAGGCTGGGAGAGCTGGGGGGGCTCACCTGGAGAGGAGAAGGCTCCAGGGAGACCTCAGAGCCCCTTCCAGGGGCTAAAGGGGCTCCAGGAGAGCTGGAGAGGGACTGGGGACAAGGGATGGAGGGACAGGACACAGGGAATGGCTTCCCACTGCCAGAGGGCAGGGATGGATGGGATATTGGGAAGGAATTGTTCCCTGGGAAGGTGGGGAGGCCCTGGCACAGGGGGCCCAGAGAAGCTGTGGCTGCCCCTGGATCCCTGGCAGTGTCCAAGGCCAGGTTGGACGGGGCTTGGAGCACCCTGGGATAGTGGGAGGTGTCCCTGCCCATGGCAGGGGGGGGCACTGGATGGGTTTAATGTCCCTTTCCACCCAAACCATTCCATGACTCCATTGTCCTCCTGCTCAAACTGTGGCAAGTCCAGGTCAGGGGGACAACTCCCACTCCTGCTGGAGGAACTGAGGAAAGAGACGTAAGGAAATTCATGGAGAGTGGTGAAGTACAGAGCTCCCAGGCACCATCAGAGCGTTGCAAGGAAACCATGAAAAATAAGGGTTCCAGGAAGGTAATTCAGGAATTGTGTGGGAACAAAGTACCCACCTGTGTGCTCGTTTGTTGCGACTTAATTTGCATTCCAAGGCTGCCATAAATATTGAATAAACAATGATTTCGGAAATGCTCTTATTGCAGGTTCTTTGTGAAGGAGTGAAAAGGTTCCCGCAGAAACGGAAGGAGGAGGAAAATGAGCTCAAGTGAGTGGGGACACTGAGGGCCTGGTGAAGTGTGGGAGCTGCAAAGTGCTGCAACACCTTCTTCCCTCTGCAGTTCAACTGCCTCTTGCAAGAAGAGGCAAACGGGCAGAAAACCAGCACTTGAGGGTCTCATTTTCTTATCCAAGAGATTCCTTCTCAAATCCCCTGAAGAGCATTTCCTCAGCAGGCCCTCAGGTGCTTGAGGGGCAGCAGCAGGATGCCAATACAAGGAAGCTCCAACAGCAGTAGAATAAAAAGCTCCTTGAGATGGTGTCTGGGATGGGCACAGATGTGATTCCAGAGGCCCCAGGACATCTCTGCACCCTGCACATGAGCTCTGTGGTTCTCTCTGCCAAGGACACACACGAGAAGTCACAGAACCACGGAATCATGGAATGGTTTGGGAAAGGGACCTTAAAGCCCATCCAGTGCCCCCCCTGCCATGGGCAGGGACCCCTTCCACTATCCCAGGCTGCTCCAAGCCCCATCCAGCCTGGCCTTGGGCACTGCCAGGGATCCAGGGGCAGCCACAGCTTCTCTGGGCACCCTGTGCCAGGGCCTCTCCACCCTCCCAGGGAACAATTCCTTCCCAATATCCCATCCATCCCTGCCCTCTGGCAGTGGGAAGCCATTCCCTGTGTCCTGTCCCTCCATCCCTTGTCCCAAGTCCCTCTGCAGCTCTCCTGGAGCCCCTTTAGGCACTGAACAATCACAGAGTTAAGGCTGGAAAAGACCTCCAAGGCCATCAAGTCCAAGCACTGACCTCATTAAACAGACCTTGCCCAGGCGACCACTGAACCCTGTCCCTCCATTGCCACATCTGCAAGCGCAGGGATGGTGACTGCACCCCTCCCCTGGTTCATACATCGGGCAGGACCTTCTGTGATGTGGAACATCCCTCTGGCCAGTGCGGGTCAGCTCTCCTGGCCATGTTCCATCCCAGCTCACGGGCAGAGCCTGGGATCCTGAAAACTCCTGGATTTGGAGTAAGCACAGCTTGGCACCAACCACAGCCTCAGTGCGTTCTCAACGTTATCCTCACACTGAATCCCAATCACTGCCCTGCACCAGCTCCAGGAAGGAAGGGGTCCTATCCCAGCCCAAACCAGGACAGCAGGACAGTGGTGAGAGCAGGACAGTGGTGACAGCATCTCGCTGAAGGTGCCACGAAGTCCAGCCGGAGCGACTCCGACCCCAGCACATACACAGAGGGGATGGAAACCTGGGACAGATTTGTCACCACCCTGCATTTGTGGACTGGTGACATCAGGTGTCCTGAGCACAGAAACATCCGCGGGAGGTGACAGCCAGGCCCTGGCTCAGAGCAAGCTTGGGGAAGGAGAGTTCCTGTTCTCATCCC
Source organism: Rhagologus leucostigma (assembly GCA_013397725.1). Lineage (NCBI taxonomy): Eukaryota > Metazoa > Chordata > Aves > Passeriformes > Rhagologus > Rhagologus leucostigma. The sequence goes on from VZTD01002018.1 coordinate 543,776, forward strand.
ACTCCCAGCAAAGCTTCCAGCCGAGAGAGCAGAGCACAGAGAACTGGGAAAGTCAATAATGTTATTTGAGATCTTCCATTTAAAAAGAATTTCTGCTGTTTCAGAACACCTGCAATGATTTAGGGTATTTCTGTTTGCCATGTGATCCCTGTGACTGGCACAGAGAAGCTGTGGCTGCCCCTGGATCCCTGGCAGTGTCCAAGGCCAGGCTGGATGGGGCTTGGAGCAGCCTGGGATAGTAGAAGGTGTCCCTGCCTGTGGCAGGGTGGGACTGGAAGAACTTCAAGGTCCTTTCCCACCCAACCCACCCCACAGTTCTGTGATAATTCATTTCACCAATCAGCTGCAGGGTCTGTGTGTCTCTGGAGACCGAGCAGGGAGCACCAACGTGCTGTGGATTTTTACACTCACACACAATAAACCAATCAGAAATCCACCATCTGCGGGTGCTTTTTNCAGGACAAAATCTGCAGCTTCTAAAAGTTAAATCCCTGTTTCTGCAGCACCCAAGCAGCTCGGAATCTGGGTCTTGGCTGCTCCTGTGAGCCCTTTCAAAATTCTTTTTTTGTGCAAGCCCTGGAATATTGAAGCACTACAAAGATCACGGGGCTTTCATCCTGCTCTGGCACAGGCAGAGGCTCCACGTGGGTCCGAGCAGGTGACAGGGCAGAGAGTGACAGCCCTGCCCTGCCACTCTGCCAGAGCGAACAGGCAGCACTTGGAGACTTCCAGCTTTGGGATTATTCACATGCAGCACCCACTCCACGGCCACAATGGATCCCAGACAGCCACTTTGCCTTTCCTCTCTTCAAACTCACTCTGTCCTTTGGCTCCCACAGCATCCTGGGGCAAAGCCCTCCACAAGTGATGGATGTGTGGTGAGGTTCCATCCTCACCTGTTCCCTGAGTGCCACCAGGGTGAAAAATGTGACCACTTCCTCAGTGCCCCCCTGCCCTGCCCTGGGCACCTCTGGCAAAAAGGTCTCCAAAAGTGTAAAACCTCTCTGAGAGTCCTTCCCCACCCCAGCCCTCTGGTCACCCTGGCTGCCCTTCTCAGCAGCTTTTCCTTTACTCCAGCATCTTTTCTGAGGCAGGACAATGAGAAATCCATGGATTATTCAAACCATGGACATAGCATAAGGCTTATTATATCCATATTAAAAATCCTTATCTCTTAGTGGCATAAAATCTTTGCACATTCAAAACAAATTGATTCCTTGTTAGCATTTAACTGATCTCGGCTTGCAAGGCACCAAGTGGCTGTGAAATTCCTGTGCACACGGGCTGACATTTCCAAAGGGAGCAGGATAAAACCAGCCTCGTGCTCCAGCCAACGGGAACAGGGAAGGGTTTGCTGAAGAATTTCAGTGCCCGAGGTGCCCAAGTCCCAATAAATTCAACCTGGAAACTCTGATCGGATATAAAATCATGGAATGGTTTGGGCTGGAAGGGACCTTAAAGTGCCACCCCTGCCATGGGCAGGGACACCTCCCACTATCCCAGGGTGCTCCAAGCCCCGTCCAACCTGGCCTTGGACACTGCCAGGGATCCAGGGGCAGCCACAGCTGCTCTGGGCACCCTGTGCCAGGGCCTCCCCACCCTCCCAGGGAACAATTCCTTCCCAATATCCCATCCATCCCTGCCCTCTGGCAGTGGGAAGCCATTCCCTGTGTCCTGTCCCTCCATCCCTTGTCCCAAGTCCCTCTGCAGCTCTCCTGGAGCCCCTTTAGGCCCTGGAAGGGGCTCTGAGCTCTCTCCAGAGCCTTCTCTTCTCCAGACTGAGTAATCTCAATCTCTCAGCCTTTCCTAATAGGCAGAGTTCTCCAGCCCTCTGATCACCTTTGTGATGATTGCTGATTGATGATGATCAATCTTTGTGACCTCTAAGGTCATATCACAGCCCCTGGATCTCTCCCAGTGCATCAGAGCTGGACACTGAGGCTCAGCAAACGTGTCTGCATCATTCCTACAGCCAAGCCTTCCCTTTCACTTCATGTCTTTCCATATGGATGAGCTTTTTTAAGCCTAACCTTAAGAAATCAACTTCAGAAGAAGAACAAGTCTCCATAGGAAAGCTGGGAAGCTGCTAAGAAACTAATTAAAGGAACAAGCACAAAACAACCACTTCAGCAGTACCAGCCTCTAAGAGGAGCAGAAAATGAGGGAAAGAAAATGCAGCCATGCAACATGAAAATAAATAAAGCTCATTTAAATTTTAAAAACTTTTTAAAATTTTTTAATTTTTTTTTCCCAGTTGCTTTGTGCTTACCCTGGTTTCTCTGCACACAACAGCCCTGGGCCACAGCTCAGCCACTGCCGCCTCACACCCAGGGAATTCTGTGCAAAGCTGCACTTTGAAGCTCATTTGGATCATCAGATCCTCCACCAGGGTCAGGAACAGTGTCCAAGGCAATCCTTCACAGAGGATATTCCTCCTTCTGGCATGCATCCAGACAGTCATGGAATCATTAAGGTTGGAGAAGCCCTCCAAGACCACCAGGTCCATCCATTCCCAGCCCTCCAGGGAGGGAGCCACGGCCTGGGCACTGTCCTGCAGCTCCTGTATGTGCCAGGGTGAGCAGGGGGCTGGGAATGCAGGTGACAACACCCTGTCCCTGCAGCAGCATTCCTGGCTGGAATCACTGGACAGCCCTAGGAGAGAATTGTTTCTCTGACCTCCTCAAAAGCAGACAGAAAAAAACTCCATGGATTTAATTCTGTTTCACAGCTGGTCAGGAGGGAAATGCCAACTCTGCCAGTTGCCCCAGACCTGCCCCTCCCTTGTCCCAGCAGCCACCTCCTGCTCCTCAAACACAGATTTCAGCTCCAGCTGCTGACACCAACCCCTGCCTGACCGAAGGAGCTCTTTGCACTCCGGTGTCCCAGTGCCTGAGCCACTCCAAAGTCCTCCAGCTCCAAGGCAGGATCTGAGCTGGGGCAGGCATGGCCACGGTGGGATGGGACCCACAGCTCTGGGCGAGACCTTCTGGGAGGAGATCCTGCCCCACACAGCCCCTGCCTCTGCACGGTGCTGGTGTGAGCTGCTCCTGCAGTGTGGAATCACAGAATCACAGAAACATAGAATCATTCCAGTTGGAAAAGAGCTCCAGGGTCACCGAGTCCAACCTGTGCCCAATCCCCCCCTTGTCCCAGCCCAGAGCACTGAGTGCCACGTCCAGGACACCTCCAGGGATGGGGACTCCAAATGTCCCTGGGCAGCCCCTTCCAGTGCTTGACCACCCTTTCCATGAGGAAATTCCTCCTGATGCCCAACCTGCCCCTCCCCTGGCACATCTCGAGGCCGTTCCCTCTCCTCCTGTCCCTGTTCCCTGGGAGCAGAGCCCGACCCCCCCGGCTGCCCCCTCCTGTCAGGGAGTTGTGGAGTTCCCAGTTCTGCCCTTGCATGGATCCCAGGGGCCTCCTGCCTCCTCCAGCTGCCAGTGCCACATTCCTGGGATCACTGGGTTATTCCCTGACTTCATCCAGGGAAACTCAGAGACCCAAACCAGCAGCATGACCCAATGTGATTCCGTAAAACCCAGTATGACCCAGTACAACCCAGCATGACCCACCGTATTGTCCTCCCAGAGCAGCAGCAGCCTCGCACCCGTGGCAGAGCCACGTGTGGAGGTCTGCCAGCACCTTTCACCACCAGCCCTGCAAAGGGTGGCCCAGGTGTCCCCAGGCGCCCTGAGAAGCAGCAGCTGGGGACGCCAGGGCAGGTCCCTCGGGGTCCAGCTGCAGCTTCGCTCTCTGCCAAGCACAGGCCGTGTGGGGTCGGAAGGGTTCCCAGGCACGTCCCCACCCGAGCCTCGCACTCAGGAGTTGCAGGGAGATGGGAAAGGTCAAGCATTAAGAGCCCTTGATGTGATTCTTTGCTGAACCACTCTGGAACCTGGAAACACTCAGCCTGCTATTTACAGAGGGGGCTTTCCCAGGAGACGGGCCTGGAGCAGACAGCGGGAGAGGATGGAGTTATTACCCTCCCTACACTTTGTCTAGGAGAGCTTCCCCAGCCTAAATCCCATGGAAACACCTGAAATGGATGTTGCAGAACCTGTGGGGGCAGGGATTCCTGCAGGAAACACGGCCAAGCATGGGAAAGGAGGGAAGCAAGCAGTGCCTGCTCGGAGGTTTGTGCAGAGCCCAGCGTCACTGCCCGTCTGTCACCTGCAGCAGGACAAGCCCCTGGCTGAGGGAGGTGTGGATGTCATCAGGGTGGATCCTGGGGAGATGAGGAGCTCCCTGCAGCTGAAGGAAGTTCTCCTTGCTGGTGGGGACAGATCATCCATGGAAGGAAACAGGGAATAGGGTAGGTGAAGCTCAGAGCCACCAAGGACACAGACACCAAACAGCTCAGCACAGGAGGACACAGGACCAGGCACCCTTGGGTGAACCATGGGTCAGTGGGTGCTGTCCCTCCTGGGAAGGAGGTTTTGTAGGATTTGAGACCGTTCTATCTAAAGTCAGACTGTCCTGCCCAGCTCCCAGAGCTCTGTGTCCTCTCAGACACGAGCAAAGCCACCAGCTCAGCACCCTCCCTGCAGACAGGGACCTACAGCCCAGCCCCTCTGCAGGGGCCAGCCAGGACAGGGGCAGCAGAAGGAGGGCTCAGGGATCCTGGGATTCAAGGTTGTCCTGGCTGTCCTGGAAGCCCCAAGGAAAGCCATCCCGTGTCTAAAGTCTGCCCCAGGCAGTGCCAGCAGCCTCAGGAAAGAGTCCTGTGCCAAAGAAGAGGGGCTGGCTCTTATTCCCAAGGCTCCTGGTTCACCTCCAGCCCTGCTCATCTGTTCATCCCCCACCCTGGATGATACGAAAATACTGATTTTTCACTTTCATGGAATCACAGAATCCCAGAATGGTTTCAGTTGAAAGGGACCTTAAAGTCCATCCCATCCCACCCCCTGCCATGGGCAGGGACACCTTCCATCATCCCAGGTTGCTCCAAGCCCTGTCCAACCTGGCCTTACACACTTCCAGGGGTGGGGAATGTTTTTTTTCCGGGAAAGGGAGTATTTCTGTGAAACACTTGGAGCTTAGTGTGAACAGAGGAGGAGAATCAGCAGAGCCAGAGGGATTTTCACTGGAGAGATTTGCAGGGCAGGGGAAGAACCTGGAGCAGTTCTGTGCAGGTTCACACCAGCCTTGGCTACACCTGCAGTGCTCCCCCCCTGCACTTCCCACCACATCCCTGACATTCAGGCACCAGCATTGTCCCCCCCAAACTTAAAACTGGGAACTAAAACTGTCACTGCCCTGAAGGCCCTGCTGAAGGACCCTGATGGTTTTAGCTCCACATCCCAGGATAACCACGTCCTGGGAATTTCTCATGGACCTAGCAGAGCTCCCAGGAGTGGAACAGTCAGAGGGGCCTGAGAACACACTGATCCAGTCCTGGCTGCAATCCACATGGAGAGGAAAGGGCTCTGAGAGCACAACTGAGCAGTGATGTCCAGCTTGGGAGGAGCAGGAGGTGGCTGAGTGTGCCCAGGGCAATCCCTCAGCCCTGCAAGTTGGTCCCAAGCGAATTCTGGTGCAAGGCCTAATGCTGCTTTCCCTCACCATCAGTGCACTATCCTTGCTCTCTGCAGCAGGAGAAGGGAGCTGGGATGCTGGGATGCTGGGATGCTGAGAGCAGGACTCCCAGGGATGCACAGGGATGGGCCTGGGCTGCACAAGCAGTTCCCTGCTTTGGCTAGCTCTCTTGGGTGGGCAAAGGCCCTGGAACGCCCTCTCTCTCCAGCTGAGCTGGAATTCCTGGCTTCTCCAGGAGAATGGCATTTCCCTCCCTTCGCCCAGGAAGCCTCAGGATGCCTCTAGCTGCCACAAACAGGCCAGGATCCAGCCCATGGCTTTGGGTCTCAGGGAGATTGGGAACCACTCCTTGCTGCAGGGATGGGGATGGAGCTCAGCCCTGCCTCTGCCACCCGCTACTGGATGTTCCTGGATGAGCCTTGAGCCAAGATTCAGCTTCACAGAGGGGAATAAAGTAAAATAAAACTTCATTTTCCGTGTCCAAACACAGCAGATCCAGCTTTTCCTGCTCCATGCATCCATGAGTCTGGCACAGTATGTCCAAAACCAGCAACTGCTCATAAAAAGTGCAGCTTCCATCCAGTGTCAGCTCAAGCCACAGTGCTGGGACTGAACTCCAAAATTAATCCCGCCTGGGTGGCCTTCTGCAAGTCCAGAAAGGAATTGGCCCAAATTGCACCAAAATTGCACCAAAAGGAATTATAGTATTGCTCTAGTGGAAAACTATCCCAAGGGAGTTCAGGAAAAGGCACAAGACTGAGACCAGTTGTGAAGAAGAGCCTAAAATGGTGTCAAGAGCCAGGACAAATGGTGTGAAGTAAAGACACTTGATCTGACTGTCCCTGAAGAAAAGCTAAAAGGTGACCTGATAACAGGCCTTGAGCACTTCCAGGGAAGGAAACCACTGGGCATTCAAAGGCTCTTTAATCCAGCAGATGGCAAAGCAAGACCCAGGTTCCAGGCAGGGAATTCGGTTGAGGAGTGAGTCACAGTGATCAACCACAGCCACAAAAGCTGGGGGGAGCAGCAGCTGCTCCATCAGCCGGTGCCTTCCAGGGCAGACTGCCCAAAATCCAGCCTGCATTCCTGTACCCAACCCTGTAGCCGTGCCTGCCTGCTGAGCCCCATTCATGGCCCTGCTCCCAAGCCTTATCAATGGGAACCAGGCAGCCTTGCCCTCCCAGACAGCGTTTGCTGATGCACAGCCCTGGCACAGAGGCAAGGGAGGCTCTGGACCTGCCTCTGTAGTTTTCCCATTCTCCTGTGGCACAGAATCACAGAATCATGGAATGGTTTGGGTGGGAGAGGTCCTTAAGGCCCATCCAGTGCCACCCCTGCCCCAGGCAGGGACACCTTCCACTATCCCCGGCTGCTCCAAGCCCCGTCCAGCCTGGCCTTGGACACTGCCAGGGATCCAGGGGCAGGCACAGCTTCTCTGGGCACCCTGTGCCAGGGCCTCCCCACCCTCCCAGGGAACAATTCCTTCCCAATATCCCATCCATCCCCATCCTCTGACACAGTTCAAATCCACTGCCCCTTGTCCTGTCCCTCCACTGGGACACTGCACTGCTGGGCCCTTGCTCTGTCCCTCTTCCAGCAGAGCCCCTCAGGAGCGATGTGAGGCTGCAGCAGTCAGGTCCAGGCTGGACCCAGCACCTGCAGCTCCCCCATCAGAGGTCCCTGCTCTGGGTCCTTGAGAAGATGTCACAGCCCTGTTTCTATGCCAGCCACTGCCCAACATCCCGAAACTGCCCCTTTCAAGGTGGGACCTCCAACGTTCATGGTCCCTTTAATTCCTAAAATCAGGTGATGACACGTGAGGCAGGCAGCAAAGCCCATCACTGCTCACAGCTCCTTCTGGAGTGATGGGACAAGGGCCCTGCTCACGCTTGCTGCCCTCACCACTCCCAGGTTTCCAGGATTTTGCTGGAATTCCAGTGCAGCCAGTGGGAGAGTGACCCCGGGGGTGTTCAGCACGTGGATCACACGAACTCTCCACTGCCCTTCCGAGCATACCCAGCAGCAGCACCAGCTCCGCGGCCAGCTTTGCCCCGGGCCACCTTTGCCCCGGGCCATTTGCTGCTGAGCCGAGCACGATCCCATCGTGCTGGGTTTTCCAGCCTCTCCCGGGGCTCCCATCGCCCGCGGAGCTGTTGCGACACCTCTCAGCTCCGCTCCACCTGCGGTGCCAGCGCCGGGCCGCCCGCCGCTCGCTAATGAAGCTGTTAATGAGAGCGCTTCCCCCGCGCACCCCCTGCCCACAGCCCCCGGGCAGTCTCTGCTCGTTGAGACAGCGCTTCCAAACCCATCCCGACACAAAGATTCCCTGAGAGTCCGCTCCAAGTGCTTTGGCAATCTCGCCTTGCCCGGTCTCTTCATTTTGTGATTCCAGTCCCAAGGGTGGAGCCAGAAGAGGCTTTTGACAGGGCCTTTGGAAAGGGACACACTGAGCGGTCACATCTCTTTTGGCAGAGCCCCCGGAACAAATAGCTCAACACAATTTGCTTCATTTTCCTGGTTTCCTGAACATCAATTCCAAAATGGATCCCGCGGCTGCGTTTTTATTGGTGCAAAGCCTGCTTGGGAAGCGCAGAGAGAGAGAGATGCTCCCGTGTTTGCAAAGCAGCCGAGATCGCATTTCCATGGGAAAACTTCAGAGTTATTTTTGTTCTTCCTTGGGAAATCTGGGGCGGGGAGAAGAGGGGCTAACACTGGAATCTCCCAAAGAATACAAATGCTGGGTTTTCAGCATCTCTTCTGAACAGTAATCCCATTTTCTTAGCAGGATTAATCCCTGATAATCCTAGAGTCGAGTTTGCCCTGGGACCAGCTCTTTGCTCAGCCCTCGTTGCCAAGTTTGGCAGTGTCAGAGGAGTGGTGCCACGAGGTGTTCCCGCAGCAGGACAAGGTCCCAGAGTGACAAGAGCTCTTTTCCTCCACTTAGCCCGCATCTGCCGGAGCTGCTGCGCAGGGAAGGGGCCCATTCCTGCTGGTAGGAGCATACACCTGGGCTCCAGTCCCACTGAGCTGCAGGCACCGTGCTTCCCTCTCCCACAAAACTCCTGTGGGAGGAGGCTCCAGGTGTGGAGCTGGACCAAAGGAGCAGCGCCCGGTGGGCTCCAGGAATGACAGCCCTGCTTGTATCTCCAGAGCAGCTCCCTGTTTCAAGGACACGGCTCCGCTCTCCCACCTCAGGGAATCATTCGGGGCATTTGGGTCTCGGCTTCAGCACTGGCTTCCCTGGAGGAGCTCAAAGCTCCACTGCAGGAAATGTTCTCTGGGACCTCGTGCCACCATCCCTGTTTGTCATGGGGCAGCTCTGTACTCGGAACAGCTGGGGCTCAGGTGCCTTGGGCCCAGCACATCCAGGTTCTCCCCATTCCCTGGTTCACCAGGGGTGGAAGTTGGCACCAGGCTCTCACTGCTGCCCTGGGCCACCCCGGCTGCCCGGCCAGACCAGCACCACCTTTTCCTGCCCCAGCCTCGGGGGATGTCTCTATCAGGAAAAGTTCATCACCTTCACCTGAGCACAGCGAGGTGCCAGCGCAGGTACAAACACACCTGGGGCTCAGGAAACCACCCTGGCTCCCTGCTGGCTGAGCAGGGAAAGGGGATCCTGCAGTTTTCTCTATGCCCAGGGCTCTGCAGGATTAGGGACACGAAGGTCCAGGACTGGCCATGGCCAGCTCGGATTCTGGTGTGGGGGAGCTCCAGGACACAACCAGAGAGGATCTCTGTGCCTGGAGAGGGAAGGTGAATTCACAGCTCAGCAGAACACAACAGCATCCAACTGACTGGAGCACATCTTCTGTTTGTCAAAATAAAATGTAGATGCTTAATAATTAATCAGCTCATATGCAAAATAGGTATCATAGCAGAAGGGGGGAGGGGGGAACGCATTGTTCCTTTAGAATAAATATTTAACATGATACAGAACAGCATGAATTTTTAAAGATGAGTTTTTGTAACGGCTGAGGCTCCGTTAAAGAAGCAGAACATCTTCAAGCAGCAGTGCCAACTTCTCGAGTGGGCACAGCCATTTCCACACAGGGACTGCAGAGGAGGAGGAGGAGGAAGGACAGGAGAGCCTGGGTCTCAGGAATAGCAGATTTTCAACCCCCTCCTCCTACAGCCACAGCAAAGCAGCTCTGAAAGTGCAGCTCCAGCCGGGAGGTGCAGCTGGATGGGAAAGGGCTTGGCCTGCCCTGGTAGGTCGGTGAAGAAATCCGAGGAATTCCTGCTGATTTCAGGCTTTTCAGGATTTCAGCGAGAGCAAAGGCTCAGGGAGCAGAGATGCTCCAGCCATTTCTGCTTCCTGGGATGTGAGGAAGATTTGTGCTCTGCCCTGTGTGGGGTTGGTGGGTGCAGCACCCAGGGCCTGGGACCCTGCTTACACCCACCTTTCCCTCTCCCCACCCCTTCCAGTGCCTCTGAACCATCAGCTGCTCCAGGCCCTGCCTGCAGCCTCGGGAATGAGTCAGAAAGGGATTTATCCTGCAGGGAATGCAGCCTGCTCCAGCCCAGTTCAGCCTTCACAGCTCTCTAGCCCCAGCGCTGCCAGCACCAAACCCAGCAGAGCCTTTGCCAGCCCTGGGCTGCTCCAGGCTCACCCAGCAGCTCCCACTGGGATGCTGCTGTGGTATCCAGCAGCTGCTGGGATCCCCACTCCAGTCCAGCAGCTCCCACTGGGATGCTGCTGTGGTATCCAGCAGCTGCTGGCATTCCCAGCTCCCAGAGGAATCCCAGCTGTCCCTATCTGCTGAATGCTGGATGCCCCCAGGACCCTGTCACCAGATGGTCCCAGCCACCCCCAGCTCAGCTCTCCTGCCTGGCACCTCCCCAGGCAGGGCAGCCCCTGGGGCATCCCTCTGGGGGTGGGTGATGAGCACAGCACCACGGGGCAGGGAGAGGACAGAGAGCACCCCCACAGCTCCGTCCCCACCCTCCCAAGGGCTCCAGGATGCTCAGAAGAGCTTTGGGAATGGGAAGTGAAACGGGAGCCAATCTGGCCCTTTCTGCCTGTCCCACGACAAGGGGCACGGGGCCCTTTTCATAGGCAGGAGCACCAGGAGGTGACGGTGCCTGAAGGGACACCTTGGGACAGGTCCCCAGGGCTGGGCCAGGAGGCAGAGAGAGCCCAGCAGCAGCACCAGCTCTGGGTACCAGCAGGGAGGGCCAGGAAGGACAAACTGCCCGTGGTGGGGTCAGGAGCATGGAGAGAGGGTGGGCATGGACAGGGCACTGCAGGAGGGTCCTGCAGGAAGGGCAGGGAGTTGGGTGGGCTGAGCTTTGGGAAATCTCCCCTTCTTCAGTTTCCCATTCACTGCCAGAGGCCAAAGGACTTTGGATCCCGCTCCCAGCTTCCTCTCAGCACAGGATCAGCACTTTGGGCACTCTGGGGTAGAGGCAGGATTGTCCCTTCCCTGCTGCTGAGGTGAAGGAGTTAAAGCAGTGACACTGGTGAGTGTTCCCACAGCTGTCCCTGCTCCCAGAGACTCCAGGATGTCCCCCTGGAGATGGGCCACAGGAAAGCTATTACACTGTGCCTTGATATATACCTCCCATAAATCCAGGGCCCATAAATTAGGGTAACCTTGTGCTTTAAGGGCTGTCTGAGTCTGCAAAGACATCCCAAAGTCAGGCACATCCTCGCTGGAGACACTCGTCCTCACTTCCCTTGGGAGCATGGCCCTGGGACAAGGGACAAACATGCCCCAGCCCAGGGGTGCAAGAGGAACTGTGCCAACAGCTCAGGGTCAGGGGAAACGCCCAGTTTCTGTCCTCAGAGGGGACCAGTGCCCGTGTCTGAGCTATTCCTGCGGTCCCCAGGGCCTGTGACCCCTCGGGATGCAGCTCCTCTGTCCCCGTGCCCCTGGTTTGGTCTCACTGAGTGCACAGAATGAGCTCTGAGTCCTCGCCGACCTCTCAGAGATCAAGGAAAGGATGCAGCACTTCCCTGCTCCTCTGAAAGCACCTCACCCTACAGTGACACTCGGGTGTGTCCTGGCAGGAACAGAGGCAGTGCTGGCACAGCACAGAGCCCCTCCTCCTCCTCCTCCGGAGCTAAGTGGTCACTGTGGCCTTGTGCCGTGTCCGTGCTCAGCATCCGGCCCCAGGCCGACCCCCACTGCACCAAGGCTGCCTGGGCTCCCTCTGCCCTGTCCCATCCTCCCCTCCACCCCACATCCCAAACACCATCCCAGGCTGTGCTGGGAGCCCCAGGGATGAGAGCAACGCAAATGGAAACAGACCCAAAGTGGGATTTACCCTCCTGGATCCAGCTCCAGGCTGATGGCAGGAACAACACCACTGACCACAGCCCCAGGGGAACAGGATCCACCAGTCCCCACTGCCCTGGGGCAGATGAAACCCCTCATGGAGTTACAGCTCTTTGACTTTCACCTCATTCTTTCCTACTCTTCTCTTGCCTCTCCTTGGGGATTTCTCCTGCCCAAGCAATTAGTCCTAGAATCATGGATTTTGGGTTGGAAAGGACCTTAAAGGTTCCAACCCCCCTGCCATGGACAGGGACACCTTCCACTATCCCCGGCTGCAGGAGTTGGGAGGTGACAGCCAGGAGATGAGGACACTACCACGGGGCAGCACTTGCCAGCCATGATCCAGCTTTCATCCCTGAGAAAATCTTGTTTTCCCAGGACCAGGATCGTGCAGGAGCTCCAAACACAGGAGAGCACAGCCAGGGCATGAGGGAGCAGATCCCCATCACCACGGGCTGCAAGAAACTCAGAGGGTCCAAGGCAATCCTGCCCAGATCCCTGTGGGATTGACCCCTTCACACTCCCAGGCCGTGAGGAAGCGGCCCCAGGGGTGAAGGGGCTGGGCCCCAGACCTGGAGCATGCCGGTGTGAAGCAGTGCATGTCCCAGCCGGGCCCTGGGGCTGGCACCTGGCCTGGCAGCATTTACCACACACCAACAGTCACAGCTGAACTAAGTAGGATCAGCTTCCCAACAGAAAACACCCCCCAAACCCAGCCCGCTCATCTGCTCCGGGATGAGAAATCTAATAAAGTCATCGAGGTGAGTCCGGGCTGGGCACCATTATTCTGCCCCAATTTGAGCTGTCAGCCCCTTGTAAAACATGACATATGGCCCTGAAAATTCATCTTGGGCACCAAACTGGATTTATTCTGCTGTAAAAAAGAAAGAGACAGTGAACAGTGGCCCAGGGACCTCCACACCACTGCAAACACACCCGCACTGATCTCAGCAAACAATTTATTTGATTCCCCGCTGCCGCCATCTGTCTCCGCTCCATCCATTGCCTGACCAGGCTGGCAGGAGAAGATGAGTTTTAAAGGTCACCACTTAATGATGTTAAGGAGCCATCCTCCCTCCCAGATAAAATACGGATCAATCTGTAATATTTCTGACGGGACTCTGCTTGTGGAGAAGATACAGGGGGGGATTCTGTTCTCCTTTATGTTTCCTACAAACTCAAAGCTTTGCTGACACCAGGCTGGGCCCAGACCCAGCTGGAAGTGGCACATCCCGGGAGCAGGGAGCAGGCAGGAGGGGGATGAAGCTGGGATTGCTCTGCAGCATTAAGTGCTGTTAAATCCTTACATAATTAATGTATAAACCTTTGGATCTTGCCTCTCCTGTCACCTGTGGGGAATGGGAACAGTTGGAGCAGCTCTGGCCCCACTTTTCCCCTTGATTTCCGCGCTTTGGGTGCCCAGAAGGAGCTCACACCCAGCTCAGAGGTGCGGCTGCTGCTGTAGCTGCTCCGTGCTCAGCAGACCTGGAGCATCATCTCCCACATGGATTTGGGATGTCTAGGGTGCTGAGCAGGTGCAGGGACAGGAACAGCAGCACTGCCCTCTGAGTGTGGCATCCCAGGGACTTCCTGTCACTGAGACAGGGCTGGGCTGCAAAGTGTCCCCCAGTGAGGCTCCTTGGGGACCACTCTGGTGAGACCTTCCCGAATCTCTGCTGAGCCACTTCTGGCTGTTCCCAAAGCACAGCAGCCACCAAGGGTCTGTGTGACAGCTCTGGCTCCCTACAGCCAATCCCTGCTCTGAGGAGACCCAGCAGCACCCTGGACCCCATGCCAAGGGATGCCCGGGTGATGCCTTAGGTTTTTAACTTTTATATTTTTCAAATCCTGTGCTGCCTGGTGTGTAACTCTGAAGTTTCTCGTAGCCTGCTAACTTCTGTTCTCTCACAGACATAACAAACCTCTCCAAGCCTGCTCTCCAAGGGCACCCAGACTGTCCTAGGCCCAAAATGTGTAAACCAACATCTTAAGAAGGCGGGTAAACTTGGGGAAATTACATCATTAACTGAAGCTTTAATTGGAGAATTAACCCTGATATGCAAATGGACCAAACTTATAAAAGTGGGAAGAACTCGTGGCTCGGGGTCCATCTCGGGTGTTGCCTTTGACTGCCCAGGGTGTGCCTTTGAAGGCCCTTCAAATAAACACCTGCCTTTGTTCCCTTATTCCTGTCCAGTCTCTGTTTTTAGGTGGCCACTTCAGGCATCACTCCGTACCAGCCCCGAGTGCTGTGTGCTCCCAGGATAGGCTGGAGTGTGTAATCCCTTTAGGGCAGCTAACCTGGGAGTGCCGGCCCTGCCCGGCCACTCAGCTCTGTGCTCACCCCTAAGCTGCTTTCAGGGTCCGGTGGGCAGCAGCGGGGTCCCTCCAGAGAGGGAGGATGCTCAGTGCCGGTGCTGGGATGCAGGAATGCCAGCGACCAGAACTGCTGCTTATTCCTGATTATTTGAGGTCTGAGATGCAGCCAGTGGGATCTCGGCCCTGAGTTTGGGGAGGATCTGGGGCAACACCTGAAGAAGAGGAAATCAAGCCCTGGCACAGCTGCCCAGGGCAGGGTGGAGTCCCCATCCCTGTGGATGTGGCACTTGGGGACAGGGGGTAGTGATGGCCTGGGCAGTGCTGGGGGAGCAGTTGGAACTGGGGATCTCAGAGGGCTTTTCCAGCCTTTCTGATTCCATGATGGTTTGTTTTCTGCCGCCCCATCCCGGTGTGGCAGCAGTGTCTGTGTGTGTCTCACCTCCACGGGGGCCCTTTCCAGCCTGAGTTACAAATTTCCTGTGTGGAAACATTCCAAATGTCCCAACTCTAGGAATCCCACTGCTGCCAAAGGTCCAGCAGGCTCCGTGGCTGGCAGGTGGATACCCCATGGATTTGTGGGTTTGCAGGTTTTGGATCAGAGAGTTATCTGGGAGATTTTTTCCCTTTACAAATCCCAAGACCACCCCCAGCTCTCCCCCAGAGCCCTGGGATTCCCCTGGGGGTGCTGAGGCAGTCCCCGGTGTGGTTCTGTGCACACCTGCAGCCAGTTCTGGGCTCTCTGCAGGCTTTGTTCCAGCAGGGGGAAGGGCTGAAGCCAGGACTGTAACCCTGAAGGCTTTCAGGGGTAAAACAGACAGGAATTACCGTTCCTGTTTATTCCCAAACCACAGGTCTTGTTTCTCCCGAGCCTGTGACAGCCAGGGCAGCCTCACCCCGTTGTCACTGAGCTGCAGCAGCTGCCCTGGGAGGGGTTGTCGTGGTACAGCCCCTGCCATGGGGCAGCCTCCACAGCCCTAACCTTGTATTAACCCTGCTCTTTTCCATAGGCATTGTGTCTGTAGGAGCACTGGACAGGACGGAATCTGACTTCGGCCTAGGATTCCATCTGCTTTTAAAATCATAAAATCATGGACTGGTTTGGATTGGGATGGACATTAAATCCCATCCACTGCCACCACTGCCATGGGCAGGGACACCTTCCACTGTCCCAGGCTGCTCCAAGCCCCGTCCAGCCTGGTCTTGGACACTGCCAGGGATCCAGGGGCAGCCACAGCTTCTCTGGGCACCCTGTGCCAGGGCCTCCCCACCCTCCCAGGGAACAATTTCTCTCCTCTTTTATTTTAAAGATGTTCCCCCTTGTCCTGTCACTCTTTACCTGAGCAAAAAGTTGCTCTCCCTCTTTTCCATAAGTCCCCTAAAGGCCCCGGAAGGGGCTCTGAGGTCTCCCTGGAGCCTTCTCCTCTCGAGGTGAACACCCCCAGCTCTCCCAGCCTGGCTCCAGAGCAGAGGGGCTCCAGCCCTTGGAGCATCTCTGTGGCCTCCTCTGGACTCGCCCCAGCAGCTCCAGGTCCTTCCTGTGCTGGGCCCCAGGGCTGGGGCAGCTCTGCAGGTGGGGTCTCACCTGAGTGGGGCAGAGGGGCAGAATCCCCCCTGTCCCCCTGTTGTCCCCAGTCACTGCTGATGGTGTTAAACAAGGCCCTGACAGTGACTGAGGGAGTTGGAACCGAGCTCAGCTGCATCCCAGACAGGTCCCAGGTTGCACTGATAATTCCATGTCCCTGCCAGGCATTCCTGGGAAAACCTTTTGGGGTGTCCCTGAATTATGGCATCCTCAAAATGCTCTCGTTTTTGCATCTGCTGGGGCAGGAGAAAGGTGGAGCTTGGAGGTTTGGCTGCATCCCCAGGGCAGCTCTGGACGGTCTGGGAAACAAGGACACGGGCGGCAGCGGATTCAGGAGGCTGTGCCGCACATCCCACCCTCCGTGGGGCACCCACAGAGGCCTCTGGGGCTCAGGATCTTTCCAGCCCTCGTGCAGCCTCAGCTGGAGCTGCATCAGCCTCCGGGAGCTCCTCTGAAACCCAGCCCGAGGGAAAAGAGGCAAAAACCTGACCCGTTTTTGTTTGCTGTGCACAGCCCAGGCTCCTGGGCTGCTTTAAATTCCTGGCCTCGATTAGTAAAAGCTAAATTGTTTTCCTGTGGATTGTTTGAGAGTAAAGAGAGGTCCGGGGTGTTAATTTGCTCTTTGTTTTTGCTAAAGGAACCACGGGGGGTTGGAGCCTGGCTGCTCGGTGAGCAAGGCAGGCAGGTTTGTGTTGGTTTGTTTGCAAAACAAAGTTTCAGAGATCGACTTTGCAGAGCAAAACGAGCCAGGATGGAAGAAAAGATGTGAGTGCTCTCTCAGGAGAGCTTTAAAAGTCTGCACACCTCGCAGATGCTTTAGAAATTCAGAGCTGACCCTGCTCGCTTTGTTTAAAAAAAATTAAAGTATAAATAAAATTCTGCTGCATACCCCCCCTCCCCCTCGTGGCTTTCTTTGTGAGGAACTTCTGACAGACTCGGAAATGCTCTGGCTGCTGAATAAATTATAAACCCCATCCTCGGGCAGAGGCTGCACAGCCAAAAGCAAATTAAATTCTCTTCAGTGCAATATCAAATGGAGACGTTCGCTTCAGTTCGAGGATTGTGGATTCAGAGTATTTACCTTTCTCTCAGGCTGCTCAGGAGGGGGAATCTGCCTGGGAGCCCGGCTGGGGAGGGGTGGGTGGGACAGGGCATGTGATGCTCTCCAGAGAGAGGGCTCAGGAGCCTTTTCAAAGCCAGGAGAGCCCAGGTGCTGCGGCTGGGCTGTGGGAGGGCTCCCTGTGATGCCTGAGATGGCCACCTAAAAACAGAGACTGGACAGGAATAAGGGAACAAAGGCAGGTGTTTATTTGAAGGGCCTTCAAAGGCACACCCTGGGCAGTCAAAGGCGACACCCGAGATGGACCCCGAGTCACGAGTTCTTCCCACTTTTATAAGTTTGGTCCATTTGCATATCAGGGTTAATTCTCCAATTAAAGCTTCAGTTAATGATGTAATTTCCCCAAGTTTACCCGCCTTCTTAAGATGTTGGTTTACACATTTTGGGCCTAGGACAGTCTGGGTGCCCTTGGAGAGCAGGCTTGGAGAGGTTTGTTATGTCTGTGAGAGAACAGAAGTTAGCAGGCTACGAGAAACTTCAGAGTTACACACCAGGCAGCACAGGATTTGAAAAATATAAAAGTTAAAACCTAAGGCATCAGGAGGAGCTGCCTGCGAATGGGAAGAAGGAAAAAGTAAGGGTTGGGCTGGCTGGGAATGGGGACAGTGACATGAGGCTGCAGCCCCTGTCCCCAGGAAGGGCTGTCCCTGCTGATGGTGCTCCCATTCCCAAGCGCTGTCCCAGCCCTGCTCCACTCTCCTCAGAACACCGGGATGCTGAGCACAGGATGTGAGGAGGAAAAGGTGCTCATGCCATGGCCCAGGGAGCAGAGCAGGAGATCCAGGCGGACATGGGAGAGCTGCATTTCCCAGCAATATCCCAGCTCTGGAGCAGTGTGAACAGAAAAGAAATAAAGGCCTTAAATATGACAGATTAATGGGCTAGAGCTGAAAGATGAGATTAGAAATTTCAGAATATGCCTGCATATTCCAGGTGCTCTTTAAATTTGTACAATCCAGTTACTCTATTATGTGCAATTTAATTGCCTAAGAAATCCATATCACTCCATGCTCTCAGCAGCCGGAGCGGGGGCTCCTTATTTCTGCAATCTTTATTCAGGTTGGTTTTAAAGATTGAAATGTGAGCTCTCCTGGGTGCAGGGAGTTTACTAAATCAAGTGCCAGCCTTAGGCTGGAGCACAAAAGGACGTGTCCAACAGCAGAGGAAGGCAGGGCCTGCATGGCCAGGCTGCCCATCAGCCCTTGGGGTTAACAAAATCCATGGAATCACAGAATCATGGAATGGTTTGAGTTGGAAGAGACCTCAAAGCTCATCCAGTGCCACCCCTGCCAATGGGCAGGACACCTTCCACTATCCCAGGCTGCTCCAAGCCCCGTCCAGCCTGGCCTTGGGCACTGCCAGGGATCCAGGGCAGCCACAGCTTCTCTGGGCACCCTGTGCCAGGGCCTCCCCACCCTCCCAGGGAACAATTCCTTCCCAATATCCCATCTGTCCCTGCCCTCTGGCAGTGGGAAGCCATTCCCTGTGTCCTGTCCCTCCATCCCTTCTCCCAAGTCCCTCTGTAGCTCTCCTGGAGCCCCTTCAGGAACTGGAAGGGGCTCTGAGGTCTCCCTGGAGCCTTCTCTCCAGGCTCTCTCAGCCTGGCTCCAGCCCTCGGAGCATCAGGATGGCCTCCCCTGGACCCAAAATGAGAGGGTCTGGCACAGCCTGGGCAGCAGAGCGGGGCTGGCACAGCAGCAGGATCCCGGACACAGGAGGGTTCAGGGGCTCCTGCTGCCCGGCTTTGAGGGATGCTGAGCAGACACTGCGGGGGCACAGCTGGACCCCACAGACCCCAGGGCAGGGCCAGCACCTGCCTGCTCCCCCCTGAGCTCTGCCCCATGAGCAGAGGGATGGAGAGAGGGCTCAGAGCCGCTGTGATCACGGGACTCCCTGACATTGGCTCTGAGCTCTGGCAGCCCTTTCTGAGAAAATCCCAGCTCCTGTGCCTGGTCTGTGAGGACGGGAGGATCAGGGCTGATCCTGGACTGGGCAAGGAGCCCACGTGGATGGGAAGGAGCCTCTCAGCAGGGGCTGAATGCATCAGGCTGTGAGCCATGTCCATGGACAGCAATCATCCTGGAACCTCACCCACAGCCTCCCTTCTCCGGGACTCACCCTGTCTGGCTGGACTTGGGACAAGGGCTGGAGGGACAGGACACAGGGAATGGCTTCCCACTGCCAGAGGGCAGGGATAGATGGGATACTGGGAAGGAATTGTTCCCTGGGAGGGTGGGCAGGCCCTGGCACAGGGTGCCCAGAGAAGCTGTGGCTGCCCCTGAATCCCTGGCAGTGTCCAAGGCCAGGCTGGACGGGGTTGAACACTCTCCCTTCTTGTCCCTGCGAGCATCCCATGGTTCTGAGGGATATCAGGCACTGAACAGCAATCCCTGACCTGAAATCTCACCTGCAAATCCACTCAGGCCCCTCTCGGAGCCACTGGGCAGAGCCAGGCCCTGTGCAGAGAGCTCTGTGTGAATGATCCGCCCTGCAGACACTCAGCCTGGCACAAGCAGAGCAACCAGCGGAGGGATATTTAAGGTTGCTCCTGAGTACTTAATATAGTTTATATTTACAGCTTAATGGCTTTTCAGCATCACTAACTTCCACTCCAGCAAAAAGACTTCTACTGTATTGCCTCGGCTTAAGTGCTAACGACATCTTCACATTAATAAATATTTTAAAACAGTGGAACTCTAAACTCCTCTGGCACCGAGCCGGCATCCGCTCAGCTGGAGCCGGCATTTGCACATGAGGGAGAACAGACGGAAAACCCCTTCCGGACCCTCAGGACTCGGCAGCCAGGGGCCTGTCCAGCTGCTGCACAGCACCCCTGCCCGGGGGAGCTGCCTTCTTCCCTCTCCACATCCCAGGGCACGGCCACAGGGATCCCTGGCTCCTGCAGGCCCTGCTCCCAGCTCTGCATCCCAATGCCAGACTGCTGTGGGTGCTCCCAGGCTCTGCTGACACATCCCTTCCCAAGGATTTCCTGAGGTTCGCTCCTGGACGATGGGGCCCAGCCCTCAGCTCAGCCCTCCACTGCTCCTCAAGATTCCCCTTCCCCTTCCCTGCACCCACTCATCCCTTTCATGTCTGAGCTCTGGTGCTGGGAACGGCAGGAGGGGCCTTCTGTGTGTGCTCCCAGCCCTCACAGACACCCCGAAGCCTCCACACACACCCCAAAGCTTCCATGTACACCCCAAACCTCCACGTACACGCCAAACATCCCACATAAACCCCCAAAGGCCCCATATGCACCTCAAGCCCCCACATCCACCCCAAAACTTCCACGTACACCCCAAACCTCCACACACATCCTAAACCTTCATATATACCCCAAAACCCCCACATACCCCCTCAACCTCCACATACACCCCAAACCTCCACATAGACCCCAAAGCCGCCAGGTATACCCCAAACCTTGACATAAACCCCAAATCTTGACGTACACCCCAAAGCTTCCACGTACACCTCAAACCTCCACGTACACTCCAAAGCCCCCGTATACATCCCGAATGTCCACGTACACCCTAATTTCCCCCCAAGGCCCCAGAAGGCAGAGCCACGGAGCCTTCTCCTGGCAGCCCCAGCAGCCGCTGCTGCCTCCAGTGCCAGGGCCTGTGGTGGGGTGCCCTCAGACTGTCCCCAAGGTCTGAGATATCCCCAAGATCCCAACAGAGCCATGGAGCAGGGCAAATGTCCAGCCTGGCTGAGCTGATCCCCCAGCCAGGAGCTCAGCAATTCCCAGGAGATCCCTTGACCTGTGGTTCTCCCACAGGGAGGGAGCTGCTGTGGAGTGGGACAAGGACTAGGGAGGGCTCCTGGCACACAGAGGTCTCTGCTGCTCCACAGAATCCTCCCTCCCCCTGCTGAAATTGGGATGCTCTGCTCCTCTAGAGGTCCTGGATCATCCACCCTCTCCCAGACCCAGGTCTTGAGGCCCAGGGAGCCAGGCAGTGCTGGGGAGTTCCCCCTCTCCTTGCTGGAAACCCTGGATTCCTGCCCAGCTCCTCAGCCTGGATGAGGCTGCCCTGTGCTAACCACACCAGCCTTTCCAAATCCAGAGCTCCTGCTGGAAACTCCCCCTTGGGATCAGCCCTGGGGGATGCCTTTGGCAACGGAGGGGCTGGGGAAGTGATGGGATGGGGCTTTGTGTCCCTTCGAGGGGGACAGTGGCACCAGACCCTCACCCACACCCTCCTCTGCCACTGAGAGCAGCAAACACATCAAGCACACGCTGGGCCAGTTCTGCTTTGAATTCTCGGGATGGTTCCTACGGGAGGGACAGAAAAACCCCACCCCACTTGGCTGTGAAGGATCCAGCTCTGTAGCAGTGTTTGGATTATGCAGGACATTTTACAAAGCTCAGCTGAAGGAAGGCCTTGCCTTGTACAGGGAGAGATAAAAATCCTCCGCGCTCACAAATGAATGTTCACATCTGCTGTGCACAGCATTATCTCACTCAAAGAGGGCAGAAAAGAAAGAAAGGGAAGGGAAAAAAAGAAGAAAGTGAATGGAACGTTAGATGCTTTTCATTTCCCAACAATGTGCAGCAAACTGTGATTCCTATTCATTAAGAGGGAAGACTGACATTCATTAGAGTGAGCATTAAATTCCTCATTCTTCTTCTCCCCTCAAAATTAATCCATAGAGGGTCGTACCCAGTTGTTTCGATATTGAATTTCTAGGAACTACAGTAGGTTTTTTCCAAATAAGCCAGGCAATTACACCAGGACACACTTCTCCCTGGAATGGGAATACAGGCAGTGCCGTCTGAACCCTCTGCTGTTCCTTTTCCAATGTGCATCAGCAGCTCACGTTTGCTCCTCAAGGAATTTGGGAAGCAACAGCTCTGTCCCAGAGCTCAGGAGCTCAAAATCTCAGAATCCCAGACTGGTTTGGGAAGGATCTTAAAGCCCATCTGGTCCCAGCTCCTGCCACAGGCAGGGACACCTTCCACTATCCCAGGCTGCTCCAAGCCCCGTCCAGTCTGGCCTTGGACACTGCCAGGGATCCAGGGGCAGCCACAGCTTCTCTGGGCACCCTGTGCCAGGGCCTCCCCACCCTCTGAGTAAAGAATAAATCAGGCCTTGGCCATCTCCACCCATCAACACAGCTTAAAGGTGCTCCTTAAAATGGCTTACATGAAAAGAGGGATAAACTTTGCAGTCTTTGGGATGAGGTTCTTCTTTCATGCATTAAAAAGCTGACCTGCTTCTCACTGTTTCCTACAGATAGGCCCAGGAAAATCCTATGGATATTGCAGGCCATGCTCCAGTGAGTGCTGGGCAGGGAATGTGCCACAGCAGCCACTGCTGCAAGCTGCAAATGCTGCAGTCCCCACCTGCATTTGGGGCCATTCCCCTTTGTGTAAATAATCCAAGCCCCTGCGGAGCCTGCCTGGCCTGGGCCAGGCTGTCCCTGCTCTGGTACAGGGCCTCTTGTCCCCCCCAGCCAGTGTCCCTGAGCGGCACCACCCCCGGCCAGGCGCTCTCAGGCTGCACAGGAACGGAAACCCACCCCTGCCCTGCTCCCATCTTCCCTCCCCACTGCCGGGACAAAGCCTGCGATGGTTTCCCAGCCCCCAGCAGCCCCAGGGTGGGCTCAGCTGGTGCTGATAACACCAAGGTTCAACCCCAGCATGGGCCCTTCACTTCAGAGCTGGACTTGATGATCCTTATGGGTCCCTTCCAGCTCAGAATATTCCATGATCTGGCAGATCCAAGGGCTCTGGAAGTTGCTTATGAACTGTGAGGGCAGCAGTTCTGCCATGTGGATCCTGCCCTACTCCCTTGGTTTCACTGCCTTGCTCCTGGGGCTGAGGACCAGCAGCACCCCCACCTCTCACTGCTCCATGACTTCATCCCCATCCCTGTCCTGCATCCCTCTCCAGCACTCCCAGCCCTTCTGCCAGGGACTGCTGAGTTTATTGGTTATTAATTAAGGAGATTTGAATACACCTTGTGATGGATTTGTAATTGCTCGTATCTGACTGTACAGAACTGCAGAACACACAGCACAGCTCCGACCTTCTCCTCATTAGCAGCCAAAAAACAGGAGCATAGCAGATCTGGGGATCCACAGGGCCCCATGCTCCTCCCAGAGCCTCTGGAGGTGTGAGTGCAATCCCAAACAGCTCGGGCTGCTCAGAAGAGCACCTCCAAGGCATCTGTCATTGCTTCCAAACCCTTATTTACTCTCTACTGCTTCCCAAAACCTCTCTGGGAGCTGGGAAATGAATCTGTTCTCCTGTTGGAACCCACCACGTGGACCTCCTGCCTTGCTCATTTTGGGCTGCTTGTAAAGGCACCTGCTCTGGTTTTCCAGGGTGCTGTTGGCCCAGAGCTGCCCATGCTGGTCCTGGAGGAGCTGCCCATGCTGGACCTTGGCCTGTCCTTGAAGAGCTCCTGCCCTGCTGACCCCAAGCATTTGTCCCACACAGAGACAGACCTGAAGTGGCAGCTGAAGTCACTCTGAAGAGGACACGGCACCAGGGCCACCCACCCTGAGCTCTCCAGGTGTGCTCTGCCTGCCCAAAGCCACAGCTGGAGCTGGCACAGCCCACGGGGAATCACAGAATCATCCGGGTTGGAAAAAACCTGAGACTGTTGAGTCCAACCCCTAACCCAGCAGCACCACATTCACCACTAACCCATGTCCCCAGGTGCCACATCCATAAAGCTTTCTGAGCTTTTCCAGGCACAGGGATTCCAGCACTGCCCTGTGCCAGTGCCACCCTGACCACCCTTTCCAAGAAGAAATTTCCCAGTATTCAACCTGCCCCTCCCCTGGCCCAGCCTGAGGCCGTTCCCTCTCCTCCTGTCCCTGTTCCCTGGGAGCAGAGCCCGACCCCCCCGGCTGCCCCCTCCTGTCAGGGAGTTGTGCAGAGCCACAAGGTCCCCCCTGAGCCTCCTTTTCTCCAGCCTGAGCCCCTTTCCCAGCTCCCTCAGCCGCTCCTCGTGGAATCATGGAATTATTCCATGAGAATGGTGGGAATGCTGAGGAGATCAGCACATCCACCCTGGCAGGGGCTGCCAGAAGCCACGGAGCTGATGTGGCAGGAAAGGTTTTGCCTTGGGATGGTCCTGCAACCAGGGCAAAGCCCTCCAGGGGTGTTGATAAAGGCTTTTGGTCATTCTGGTGCTGAAATTCCTCTCCTTCCCACAGTCACTCCTGCCCCCACTGCAATCACACTTTTGTTTTTCCCACAGGTGCCTCACAGGAAACTCAACCCTTCATCTCAGTCTGGGCTGGGCTGGTCCCATCAGCCACTGCCAGCTCTGCCAGCTGCGATTTCCTTCCTCTCTCCACGCAAACAGGGAGCTCCCTCCTGCTGCATCCCTGGAGCACAGGAGCCTCCCCAGCACGGCACTGGCTCCCAAGCCTCTCCTAGCAGCAGGAGACGTGTCACTGCCCCCAGCCACAGGGACACGAGGGACACAACCCTCCCTCTGTCACTCAGGAGCTGGCTCCAGTCACCAGAATGTTCCTCCATCCCATCCCGTCCCATCCCATCCCATCCCTGCTGACAGCAGGGCAGGGCAGGGCAGCTCCCGGTGCTCCCAGAGCACTGAAAGCTCCCTGGAGGAGCCAGCTCCATGCTGGAGACACACGGAGCAACCGGGCACACGCCACTGATGCTCATTCCCCCAGTCCCAGGAGCAGGCGATCCCAGCTTGGTGCCCCCAGTGACATTTCCCAGGAAAAGAACATTCAAAGGTTAAATTTGCATATTCCCTGTGCTGCTCCGAAGAGCAAGGCAGACATCCAGGAGGAACTGCTGCCAGCCTGGGGCACAGGAGCACCAACAGCCTGTGCCAGCAGGGCTCAGGGACCTGTTCAGGTGGCACCAGGCACCTTCCTGGGGAAGAGGCAAAGGGAAAACAGCCTCGAGCTGCACCAAGGGAGGTTCAGGTTGGAAATCAGGGAAAATTTCTCCACTGAAAGAGTGATCAGGCCCTGGAACAGGCTGGAGTCACCATCCCTGGAGGTTTTCAAGAAAAGAGCAGACGTGGCACTTCACAATATGGTTTGGTGGCCATGGGGGTGTTGGTCAAAGGCTGGATTTGATGATCTTGGAGACCTTTCCCAGCCCTGATGATTCCATGATTCCATGACTCTCCACAGTGGTCTCTGGTTCTGGGAGGGAGCAAAGCAAAGGAGAGGACACAGCTGTGGCCCTGCTTCTGTAGAGCAGCCCACGGCAGGGAGGGGGAAGCCACCATCACCTCCTTGTCCCCCTGTGAGGGACAGTGTGGCTGCACCCTGGGAAGGGCCATGGAGCCACCTCTGCCTTTACTAACACAACATCTGCTTCCAGCTGTGTCCCTGGGACTGCAGCACTCCAGAGTGTCCAGGGAGGCCACAGAAACCTCCCCAGCAGAGCTCCAAAGGCCCCAGACTCAGCACGACGCTCCCATTCAGCACCTCCTGGAGTGGTTACAAATCCAGGTGAACGATCCACGAGTGAATCACCCAGCAGGGAAGGAAGGGTGGGAAGGGCTGGCTCTGGCTGAGCAAGGAGGGCTCTCTGGGACAGGACTCAGGCCCAGGGAGAGCCCCTTGGGCAGCTCATGTGGGGGGAGGTGCAGAGGGTCCCCTCAAGGATGGGCACAGGACCCCCCACCTCAGCACCAGTCATGGAACCATGGGGTCACTGAGGTTGGAAAAGACCTCCAGGTTCAAGGAGTCCATCCTTCAATCCTTTGGCACCACTAAACTGTTAAAAGAGCATTCCAGGTCCATCATTTCCTATCACCTCTGTTTCCCAGGCCTTGGCTGCTCCTCCAGGTGTTTGTGTTATGCTCTGAGGGAACCCCATTCCTGGTCTCACCTCCTTGGAAGCTCCTCTGGAAAACAAACTGAAGTGGCAGTGCTCGAGAGGGAGCAGGTTTGGGGATGCCCCTGAGCCCAGAACTGTCACCTGAGGAGAAAACAGGGTCCCCAGAGGGGCAGAGGGCACCAGCTGCTGGTTTTGAAGGAGGAGCTGCTCTGGCAGGCACTAGTGGTGACCCCTGCTTGCATTCCCACAGGGAGCAGGGCTCTCTCCAAGCCTGGCCAGAGGTGGGAGAGCTGCAGGCTGGATGCTGGATGGTCTCCTGAAAATACAAACGTGGCCCTTGCTGCACCTGCCGTGGACTTGGATCTCAGGAGGCCTCTCCTGCTCACAGAACACTCTCCTGTGCCATTTGTCACCACCCTGTCTCTTGTACACTGTCCCCTTTTTCTATCTCCCTTTGCAGCTGCAGCCCCTGTGAGCCCTGTCCATGCCAAACTCTCCGTGTGTCCTCAGCATTTTGGGTCTTTTGGGAGAGAAGGGGATGGAAGGAACCATAATTCTCCAAGGGACAGGCACCAATTTACATCTACACCTTCCATTTCCTCCTCACCCAGGTTTTATCCCCCTTCCCACATCCGAGAGGAGAGAAGGAGGAGGAGGAGGAGGAGGAGGAGAAGGAGAAGGAGAAGGAGAAGGAGAAGGAGAAGGAGAAGGAGAAGGAGAAGGAGAAGGAGAAGGAGAAGGAGAAGGAGAAGGAGAAGGAGAAGGAGAAGGAGAAGGAGAAGGAGAAGAAGGAGAAGGAGAAGGAGAAGGAGAAGGAGAAGCCTTTCACCAGCTCCAAACCCATGAGCTCACGCGCTGCCCACGCAGTGCTGACCACAGCCTGGCAGAGCCTGTCCTTACCCTGTGTTCAGCACAACCATTTGTTTCATTGTTTTTGATCCATGTCCCTGATTTTCCCGTCCCTCTTGGGTGACAAACAAGCTGTGGGCCATTTCCCTTTACGAGCTGTGTGCCCATCCCATGCTGATTTTCACCCTTGTCCCACGGCAGATCGAGGCAGCCCCTAGTGCAGCTGTCCCCATGCCCTGGCTGCTCCCCCAGCCCCACGTGTGTGCACAGTGTCACACACCGAGGCATGTCCCCGGTCTGTGATTTTGGCCTCACAGCCACGCCCAGCACCAGGATCCATCCAGGGTCCCCACAAGGCTGTGCTTGGCCCGGACAGGGGGTTGGGCCCATCCCCTGCTCCTTCCCAAGCACCAGGGGTTTGGGGAGAGGAGGGGCCACTGGGGGTCACAAGAGCTGCTCTGGCAGGGTGGCCCCAAAGCTGACTCAGGGCTCTTTCCCAGGAGCTGTGGGGTGCCCTTGCCAACCCTGGTCCCTCCTCTTCCTCCCTGACACTCCCAGCGAGGTTCTGGCTCCCATCACGGTGAGAGATCCCTGTGCCATTGCAGCCCTGTCTCCGTTATCACTTCCCACCTCTCCCGGTGCCAAGTGTTGGGCTCATTCCTTTGATTCACGGGATCTCTCTGGATTAGAGAGCGCAGCAAACACCAGCCCTGCAAGCAGAGAGGGCTCCCAGGGCTTTTTTAGCTGCAGCTCCTGGTATAGGAGCAGCCAGCCCGGTCCCTGCAGTGCCACAGGGCACCAGGTCACCCCAGCTCCTCCCCTGGGGACATTCAGCCTGAGCACGGGGCGTGGGGACAGGCAGGGGCACTCAGACACTCGGATGTCACCTCCCCTCCGGGCAGAAAGGCTGGGATAAGCTGGCAGGGATTTATCAGGAGGGCCTCGTGCCCTGTCACACGCAGGAGAGGTGGCGGGGGGGC
The DNA here is from genome assembly GCA_013397725.1 of Rhagologus leucostigma. NCBI lineage: Eukaryota > Metazoa > Chordata > Aves > Passeriformes > Rhagologus > Rhagologus leucostigma. Next base: position 571,221 of record VZTD01002018.1, read on the forward strand.
TGCTGGCCCGTGGCCCCTGTGTGCCACTCACTAAAGCATTATCCGCACAGCAGGGCTGGACCTCCCGCCCGTCTCGGTGACCCCACTGCCAGCACAGCCCCACTGCATGCATCCCCTGCCAGCACGGCGGGGGGAACACTCCCAGACATCCCACAGAGCTTTTAGGAGCTTTCACATCACTGTTCCCACACTGAGCCTTACGGGGTGGCTTTAGGAGCAGGAAAGGGCAAGGGAGCCGTGCTCAGATGGGGCCACGGTGAAGGTTTAATTTTAGGAGGAGAGGAGCAAGTTAGAAACACTCAGAAACCCAGGTGAAACCAACAGAGCCCCAGCACTGCCAGAGGGTTCATCCCAGCTGCAGCGAGAGGAGGGATCAGAGTGCACAGCACCCAGGAGCTGCCTCGGCCAGCACCCTCTGCACGTCTGCCGATTGAACAAGCTCAAAAGGCAGGCAGGGAATATGTCAGATGGCACATCCAGCACCAAAGCAGAGCCCACACAGGGCAGGGAGCCCCAGGGATCCCAGCACAGCTCCTGCCAGTCCTGCAGCCAATCCATCAGGGCTTAATGCCAAAGCACTTCACCTAAAGCTGTGCAGGGAGCAGGGATGGAGCAGACACAGGCTGAGATGGGGGGTTCTCATGACAATAAAAACGGGAATCGCAGAAACATGGAATGGTTTGGATTGGGCTGCAGGGACCTTAAAGCCCATCCAGTGCCCCCCCAGCCATGGGCAGGGACACCTTCCACTGTCCCAGGCTGCTCCAAGCCCCGTCCAGCCTGGCCTTGGGCACTGCCAGGGATCCAGGGGCAGCCACAGCTTCTCTGGGCACCCTGTGCCAGGGCCTCACCTCCCTCTGCACGAAGAACTTTGTACCATCCAATCTAAACCTGTCTCTCAGTTTAAAACCATCCCCCTTGTCCTGTCACCATCCACCGGGGCAGAAACCTGCCAGGTGTCCCTGGCGAGGGGCAGGCCCAGCTCTGACACATACACACCCCCCTGCCAAAGTGCCACCAGCCCGTGTACCCTGTGACACATTTGGGTCCCTTCCCCGTGCGCATGTCCCAGCAGCAACGCCCCAGCTGCTGCCTCTCCCAGGGGAGGGCACATTCCCTGTCCAGCTGATGGGGGAGAGCCAAGGAGCTTCTCACTGCCTTCTCTGTGCAGGCTGCAGCCACAGGGACCTCTTCTCATGGAATCACAGAGCCACAGAGTCACAGAATCATAGAACCACAGGGTCACAGAGCCACAGAATCACAGAGTCACATAATCAAGAATGGTTCAGGTTGGAAGGTACCCAAAGACCAGCCCATTCCAACCCTGCTGCCATGGGCACGGACACCTTCCCCTGTCCCAGCTGTCTCTCCATCCAAAGCACTCTGCACATGCCCCAGGTGTCCCCAGGTTAAGCTATTCCAAGCTCCCAGTAAATTCAAGGTCCTCAGGGAATGACCAAATCCCGTGTTCTGAGGCAGACTTTGTCCCCGCAGCCCAGCTGGCCACCCTGAAGCTCAGGATTAATTGTAAGCCTTGAGAAACTCCAGGAAAGCCAAAAATAAACACAGTGAAAGCAACGCATTTCCCACTGAAAGCCATGGCCAAGGAAAGGCTCTCCTGGGCTGGCTCCCCAGAGGCAGCTCGGGGTCATTTATTGTGCCACTGGTAGAAATGTCTCTCCTTGGCCGTGCTGCTCCCTTGGAGCTCCCTTCCAGCCTGGGAGAGAAGGGGATGGGGACTGGACACGATCCTGGGCCAGCAGCACCCCCAGCCCCTCACAGAGCCCCTTCCCAGCGCTTGGGGCACCCAGCAGAGGGTGCAGCCTCAGGAAAGAGGAACAGTGCTGGAATAGTGGGGATGATGTTTAAACAACCACTGTCTGATGTCCAGACCCCATATTGCCCTCAGCAGCAAAATTTGTGCCATGGTAGAAACTGGGTCTTGGTAAAAGCCTGGGAGAAATGGCTCCTTGGGCTTGTGGGTGACATCAAACCCAAGGGTGTCACCTTGGATGTCACCTGAAGATGAAGCCACAGCCCCTCAGCCAGGCTCTACCTCCAAGCCCAGCTGAAGTCTCCTCTCACTTCACCTCCTGATGTCAGAAACCGCGGTTCAAACCTGACACATCAAGGCCTGCAGGAGCTGAGCCTGCTGCCCCAGGGAGGGCAGAATCCCACACAGAAGGGCTAAAATCCATTTTGTGGCCTGGAGCCAGCCAAGGAGGAGATTCAGCAGCTCTGCACAGACTTGTGTCAATGCGGGGGAGCAGGGTGGGCTGAGTGTGCAGCCCATGCACCCAGCCTGGGCAGCTGCCCCAGCCCTGGAAGTGTCCAAGGCCAGGTTGGATGGGCCCTGGAGCAGCCTGGGACAGTGGAAGGTGTCCCTGCCATGGCAGGGGTGGCACTGGATGGGCTTTAGGGTCCCTCCCAAGCCAACCCATTCCATGTTTCTGTGACTCCTGAACCGCCCTGCCTGGCTGGCACACGGGCAGGGCACAGCAGCTCTGTGCCAGGAGGGTTCAGATGGTGCCCTCCTGCCTGTCCAGAGCTCTCAGCTGTGCCCTGGATGACAGGGAGAGGGACAGCCAGGTGATGCTGCCTGCAGCAGTGACCCCTGAGCAGCACAGGGGCCCATCTCGGACCCTCAGCCCGAGGACATCGCTGTCCTGAGCCCAGGTGACAGCAGGTCACAGCTGCTCCCACTGCTGCTGCTGCTGCTCCTGTCCCAGCCATGGCTGTGGTGGATGCAGAGCAGGTCCAACACTTCCACGTCCCTCTCCCCATGGCCCAGCAGTGTCCCACCACCATCACTGGGGTCAGTGCCACCACTCAGAGCCCCTGCCACCACCATCATTAACCCCCCTCCTTCAGGACACATTAGGGGCAAATTGAGGGAGGGAGAAAAGTGCCTGGAGTTCATAAATTAACTTGTGCCAAAGAACCAACCTCTGCACTTCAGTGTGTGCTGGACACGGCCCCAGAGCGCTCCCAGTACCCACCAGTGCCTCCCCTCCACTCACTCCTGGCCATCCCAGCTCGTTCCCCCACTCCCCCCAGCCCTGCTCATTGAGGCAGACTCCTGGGCAGAGTTCAGGGACTTGGCTGCTCTCAATTACCGCCACTTTTGCCCAAACTGAGCCAAACCTTGACTGCTCAGCCATCCAGGAACAGGAAAAAGCAGTGCCACAAATGGAGTTGGCACAAGGCACATGGGAGTCACTGAGGGGTTGCGTTTGGGGCTGGAATTCTCCAGGCAGGCAGCCTGGTTTAAGGACAGGCCTGAACTCAAACCAAGTGTGTCAGGAAAGGGCAAACCTCAGCTGGTTCCATCTTGACCTGAGTTGAAGGGGAGTGGGGACAGAATTAAACAAATCCATTAAATTAAACCAGCAGAAAGCTGTGCCAGGGGAGGTTTGGGCTAGATAATAGGAAAAGGTCCTTTCTCCAGAGGGTGCTGGGCACTGCCCAGGCTCCCCAGGGAATGGGCACGGCCCCGAGGCTGCCAGAGCTCCAGGAGCGTTTGGACAGCGCTGCCAGGGATGCCCAGGCTGGGATTGTTGGGGTGTCTGGGCAAGGCCAGGAGCTGGGCTGGATGATCCCTGTGGGTCCCTTCCAGCTCAGGATATTCTGTGATTCCATCCCAGCTGTGACAGCAGTGGACCAAAGCAAGTGTCCTTCATGGTGGCAATGTCCCCACAGAGGTCCCAGCCCTGCTGGTGACAGGAGAGCCAGAGGAGCCATCCCAGCTGAACTTTGAGGAGGAAGCTCCCAAATCTCTTTCAACCCTGGGACACTGAAGGCTCCTGCACCCCCAGGAGCCATTTCCAAAGCAGTTCCTGTCTGAGTCAGCCCACAGCTGGTGCAGATGTTCAGGGCTGCAGATTCTCACCAGTGCAGGGCACTAGCAGGGAGTGCCACACTCCTGGAAACTCAGAGCATCACTGAGTGCTCTACTCCTGACAGCAAAAGGGGCCTGGAAAAACAGGAGGGGAAGGAAACCTGTTTGGAAACTGCTGCTTCTCGCTGAGCTGGCCGGGGAGACAGAGCCAGAGAGCTCCACTTCACTGGGCAAACAGCTCCAAAGTGCCTCCAGCCTAGGGCAGGGATGTTCTGAGCAGCACAGAGAACAGGGCTGAGCAGCAAACACCAGCCTGCAGCACATGCCCCACCTGACAGGACGGGATGCTGTCAAACTGCGGGATCCTGCGAACAGGAACATTCCCGGCACAGGGACTGCGATCCGAAGGGAAAGGGACAGACAGCCCTCTAGTGTAAAGCCAATGCTAACCGTGTTTGCACGGCCATGGAGCACATTAATCAGGGCCAGGTCCATGAGGATGTATGCTTAGGAAGGAACCTGGGCACAGGGAGAGGGATTTGCTCCCACTACAGCTCCTACCACTCCTGAAAACATGACAGTGCCACAGGGATGTGCAATCCCAGAATCCCTGACTGTTTTGGGCTGAAGGGACCTTAAAGCCCACCCAGTGCCACCCCTGCCATGGGCAGGGACACCTCCCACTATCCCAGGCTGCTCCAAGCCCCGTCCAGCCTGGCCTTGGCCCCTGCCAGGGATCCAGGGGCAGCCACAGCTTCTCTGGGCACCCTGTGCCAGGGCCTCCCCACCCTCCCAGGGAACAATTCCTGCCCAATATTCCATATATCCCTGCCCTCTGGCACTGGGAAGCCATTCCCTGTGTCCTGTCTCTCCAGATCCGTGTAGTGTAAGTCCTACAGTCCTGGTGGCTTCCAGGTGACCATTTCTCTCTGCAGAGACAAATCCCACGTTCCCAAACTCCGGATTTGCTCTTAGGCTTTCCAAAGACCCCTCTGGTCAGGAGAGGGTGTGGAGCCCTCCCAACCTTACCCCAGCACCCTCAAAGGGCTTCTGAGAGCCCAACTTGCCCAGCAGCCCATGGCACATCTCTGGCACAGCCCCCATGGGAGCAGGGAAAGCTGAATTTGGGGCCTCCAAGGATATTTTCCTTTCCTCTCCCTCCCCTGTGCTGAAGAGCCGGGCTGAGTTCCCCCCTCCTGGTGCACGTGGCTGTGCTGTGCACAGGGATTATTGTCCGTGGCTCCCATCATCACTCACAGCCTTAAGAAAGATGCACAATTAAAATCAATATTTAAAGTCATCAAACAAGCAGAGGCAAATTTGAACAGCCCTCACAATTCACTGTGACATAACAACCCAGGGTGCAGGGCTGAGCGCTGAGCTGCAGCTCCAAGAGCGCACTTCTGCCCACAGTCTTCAAAATTTAATGAAAACACACCAGTTTTAAACACTTCCCCAAATCCAGCTCGCAAAATCTGTCACTTTGATGTGAATGGTCCCAGTCTCAGACTAATCAGTCACTTTTACTTCCTCTTTAGTAGCTAAAGACGCAAATGAACTCCCAGCAAACCGCACAGCTCCGGGAGGAGAATTTAGCAGCCAGATGGTTCTTGCAAAAGATTGTTTTTTAACAAAAAAATAAAAGTGAGCCCGTTTCCCCCATGAGCAGCTCACGGGAGATGAGGTGACACATCACAAGTCACTGCGGTGTGACATTAGAGCATCACTTCTGCCACAGAAATGCCCCTTCCTAAAGCACCATGTAAATCAGAATTATCGCTAATAACAGATCAATTAGCACAAGGCACTGTAATTATCCCGTGCACTTGGGGAAGAAAGGGAAGCGTCACACTGGAATGCAAACATCCCTTTGTTTCCAGAGGAAGGCACAGCACGGAGAGAGAAAACAAAGCAAAGAGTGCTGGAAAGGCACCAGGATTCCCAGAGCCTTCGAAGGGAATGTGTCCAGCTCCCATGGGATGGAGAAAAGCTGGGATGAGCTGGAATATCCCATTCAGGCAGTGAACCTCCCTCTTTACTGCTGTATCCATTTGCTTTCTCCGGACTGTTCCCACGTCCGGGTGGAATTTTAGCTGGGGATAGGGATCAGAGCACAGCTGACAATAAAGACTATCCAGACCTGCATGGATCAAGGACAGAAATGCTGGACAAGGAAGTTTCTGTCAGTCAGCTCCAGGAGTGAACGGCAAAACATGGGGCAAAAGGGTTTGGATCTCCTCAGGATGCAGATCCTGGAAGGAAGAAGGAGCCCATGTCCAGCGCTTGTCCTTGGCTGTCTGAGCTGGAACTGGGGCAGCAGCACAGGGAACAAATCCCATTCCACAGGTGATTTGGAGATCTGCGGGGTGGGAACCATGCACTCCTTCAGATGTTTCTGACCCACTGCTAAATAACTCCTCAGCACCATAAAGAGTGAAATCATATGCTGGGCACCCAGTGTCTGAGTGAAAGGGGACAGCATTAAAAGTAATAATTGTCATGAACGGGATAGGAAGTGCAGGACGTTCTGCTCCTGGGGCTCCAGCCCCTTCCCCAGCTCCGTCCCCTGTCCTGGACACGCTCCAGCCCCTCCAGGTCTCTCCTGTCAGAAGGGTCCCAGAGCTGCCCCAGCACTGGAGGTGCCCCAGCAGTGCCAGCACAGCCCAGGATGACCAGAAGTCTATAGAATGTCATAAAACCAGAGAACCAGAGTCCCAGAATCGTTTGGGTGGGAAGGGACCTTAAAGCCCATCCAGTGCCCCCCCTGCCATGGGCAGGGACACCTCCCACTATCCCAGGCTGCTCCAAGCCCCGTCCAACCTGGCCTTGGGCACTGCCAGGGATCCAGGGGCAGCCACAGCTTCTCTGGGCACCCTGTGCCAGGGCCTCCCCACTCTCCCAGGGAACAATTCCTTCCTAATGTATGTCCTAGTATGTCCTGCAGGGTCAGGCAGAGGGAATTATGATGGTTGGGTCTGGCAAAGAGAAGGTGAAGAGAGATTTAATTCCAGCCTCCAGCTACTCCAAGGCAGCAGAAAGGATGGCAGAGACGAGCACACCTTTGTGTGGCCAGGTGACACAGCAAGGGGCCACAGCCAAGAACTACAGCTTGGGAGGTTCAGTTCAGACATCAGGAAAAGCTTTTTAATCAGCTCCAGTACTGGGAAAAGCCAGCAAGGCTCCAGCATTGGAGGTTTCCAGAGCTTGGATAGAGAAATCCACAGCAGACCTGAGCTGAGGTGCAATAGCCCCGTTCTGGACCCTCCCACCAACACCTCCAGGATTCTGGGATTTGGCCAGGTCTGTGTGTGTCCTCAGAGAGGTCCCTGCCCCTGCAGAGTGTGAGGAAAGGCTTCCAGCACAGGGTGCATCTGAGGACTCCAGAGCTCCAGGGAAGCTCTGCTTTAATTACCATCGATGCGGGACACCAGGCTGGGGCGGCTGGAACCAGTCCACACAAAACGTGCCCAGGGGCTTCGTCCCCAGGAGCAGCCAGCAAAGCAAACACGGGCACAGGACAACCTCTGCAAGGGTCCTCTGCCATGTTGAGTGTCCCTGCCACAGTCCCTGGCTGCAGTCCCTCTTCGGTACCTCCCCAGCACCTGCTCTGAACTCACAGGGAGCCAGCACGATGTTCAGCACCGCTCCTGCCCCAGCCCTGCCACGGCCAGGGACAGGCCCAGGTACCCCCACCTCGTCAAAGGGACATGGGCCACCCATGGTGCTGACCCAGGCCAGGTGACAAAGGGCTTGGGCTGCCTCAGCCAGAGAGGCCATGGAGCTGTGGAGGAGGACAGGGCATCTCTATCCTTGGGAAGACATCCACCCTTGGGAAGATATCCATCCTTGGGAAAGACATCCATGCTGGACAGGACAAGCCCCTGAGCAACCAGACCTGGCTTTGAAATCAGCTGTGCTTTGAGCAAGAGGTTCTTTAGGTACCTTCAGAGGTACTCCAGGTGTATCCAGGTGATTCCTCCAAAATATTCTATGATTTCACGAAAGCAGATATTCTGAGCCCTGCCTTGCCTGACCCATGCAGACAGGACCCAACACTGAACCACCTGAGGGTCATCAGGGTGATGCCACAAACTGCTGAGCCCTCCAGAAACTGAACTGAAAATCCCAGCGCTGGAGTGTTTGTGTTTTCTTGTTTCCAGCCTCCTTGATGCTTTGCATGTGCTTGTGGAGTGTTTCTGCTTTCCTTGACAACCAGGGAGGATTCCAAATAAAACTCAAGTGCTTTTCTAATCCCCTGGTTCCAGGAGAGGGACGATAAATGCTGTAAAATCTGCTGGTGCTGTTGATCAGCTCCAGTGTGAAGGATGGGAGGAAGGTGGGCCAGCCCAGAGACACGAACCTGCTGTGGATGCAGCAACACCCCTCAGGAGATCATCAGTCTTGTCACCTGACACTGTCACTGCTAAAGAGGTGATCAGTGACTGCTCAGACCTCCACATTTCAGCTCTGGGCTGATTTTAAGCATATCCTGGGTCCCCTGGGAGATAACTCAGCACCTCTCTCCGAGGGACAGAGCTGGAAAAGCTGAGACTACATCACAGAAAGGCTCATTGACCTGGTCAAGGATACAAAGAAGGCAGAAGCAGGGCCCAGACCAGACTCCAGAGGCCTTCTAGGAGCACTCTAAAAGCAAAGCAAGCGTGGCCAGAGTCTGCGCCACACCACAAGATGTGCTCTGCCCATGCAGGCAGGGGCTGGCCGTGAGCTGCACGCAGCCCAAGGGGTACACCCGTGTCACCTGGTGCCACTGCCCTGAGCCCACACCCCACCTTTGAACACCACACAAAGGGTAACCAGCCACTCCAAACTCCCATTGCTGTGTGTCCCAGCAGCCTCAGTCAGACACAGCCCAGGCTGAGGTGAGTTTGCATATTTGAGCAAACTCTGCACGAATTCCTTCGGCATCTCTGCGCAAGCACGGCAAGATCCACCTCAGCCTCTTTTAGCTGATTAAGACTTTTCAGTACGATTGTCCCCTTTTCCCTCAGCCTCTGGAAACCTCCAGGAGTTGCAGCCACAGCAGGAAAGGGGAGGAGAAGCTGGGCTTTGTGTGTCACCAGCCTCACTCCTCCCTCCTACACCTCTGTGTGTCTGTGATGGAGAAGCCCTGACACCCTGCCACTCACAAATCCCAGACGGATCCATGTGGCTCTGGGACACAGCACAGAGCTTTCCACACGGCCGAGAGGCACAAGTCCTCCCACAAACACCCAGCCCTCACAGGCTCCATGCTGAGATGCTGCCTCTGCCAGCCCCTCTGTGCAGTGGTGCAGGATACTCCTGTTCCACTGGGGCTGTGCCTCCTGCATAAAGAGAAAACCTCTTTAGGAACATCAAAAGAGGCGCGTGGCACTCGGAGATTTGTCTTAACGAAGGTGACAGCAGCAGAGAGCACTGCAAATCCAAGGTGAAGAGGACGCACACCTAATCAGACCGGCTCCTCTCTTGTCCCTGCAGGGTGAATTCCGGGGCTTCACTCCAGCCCTTCCAGCGGGATGGGCTCCCAGCACGGCAGGGCTGAGCCACCCAAGCCACGGCACAGCAGCCGAGGGCAGGCTCAGAGCAGAGATTAGAGCTCAGCTCTGTGCAATCTTCCTTGTCCTGCTTTGTGTCGAGGCTCTGGCTCTGGATTTTCCCTCTCCTTCCACACAGCTTGGGAGGATGGGAAGGGAGGGAGGCCCAGCCCGTCCCAGGGCAGGCCCCAGTGCCCTCAGCCAGCAGCACTGTGCATGCAGGGGTGCAGCAGCCTCGGAGCATCCTTCCCTTCCCTGCCCCCAGCTCACAGGCTCCTCGGTGCTTCCGAGACAAAAAACGTGGAAAATTCACATCTGTGCTGCTAGATTTTGTGGATTTTGGTTATTCCTCTGGAAGGCTGAATGGCCAAAGTCGTTGCTGGGGTCAGAAGAAGATTACACAGCACAGGGCCTGTGTCAGCAGCCCAGACTGGCACAAGAAATGTGGGATCTCAGCTGTGCACCCCCATGTCCCTTGCCTTTCTAGCTCCACAGGAAGAGTGGATGGAGCAACAACCATTCCCCTGCCTTCTCATTCCAGGTCCCTGGAGCAGGGCAGGGAGCAGCGGAGAGCACAGGGAGACACGCTGTGTCACCTCGCTGCTTCCCACCAGTGACTCCTGCTCCTTTCCACTCCTTTATGGACACACCAGGCTCCCAGGAGGTTTTCCCAAGCCAAGCCCGCAGCTCCTGAGCTCAGGATGGAGGGAATTAATGAGGGGCCCGGCTGGTTCAGCTCCCTGTGCTGGTGGAGCTCGGCACGTGCTGCCCACAGCCCTCAGCACTTTCTCACTGCTTCTCATTAACACACAGCCTCTGATGGGCCCACGGAATACAGGTCTGAGGTCCTCCCTGCTGGGAAAGGGGGGACAAAGCCCAGAAAATGCAGCTGCCCCTCGATAAAAATTTTACATTATAAAGACAGGAAATACAGAATAATGCAATGAATGGTGTTTACTCTCAAGAGGGAAAAAAAGAGCTGCTCTCATGTCGGTGATGTTGATGTAGGTTCTCATATTACAGGGGTTTGTATTCGGGGTTAAAAAAGAATAAGCATAGAAAGCCCTTTTTCAGTAAAAATGAATTGTGTTAATAAGGCAGCAAGTGCAGAGAACAGGGAAAGCGCTGCCTGTCCAACTGCCCCTGGTGGCTATTTCTGGCTTACAAGACACTTGAGGCATCCTGGCAGCCCACAGTGGGAAATGTAGTCCAGATCCAGCAGGATGGACACTCAGCTAAACAGAATCTCCCAGGTTCGTAAGGACTTTCCAGCCAGACCTGCCAGCAAGCCAGGCTCCCCAGCCTCTCACAGGAGCAATTCATAAACTGCAGCAAAAAAGCAAATAATTCAACCCCAAACCCCTCCAAGCCTTGTTCTATAAATAAAGCCGTTGTAACACAGTTTTTATATTTTATTATCCTCTGTGCTGTTCCACACGATGCTGGCGGCAGCCGGGAATGTCACAGTGTGGGGAGAGCAGTGCTGCAGCATCGGGGATGGGAGCAGAGGGGATCGGGGTGTCCGTACCACACCCAGCACCTGGACGCTGCTCCGCCAGCACGGCCAGCCCCACGGGTGACAAAGAGCCCCCAGCACAGCCCGGCACCGGCGGGCTGAGCACAGGCACCGAGCCGCCGGGCTCGGATCGATGGTAACCCCTGCGCCGGGCACGGCACCCGGCAAATGGAGGCTCGGATATCAGGATCCCCCCAGGGCCCGGGGAGAAGCTGGCAGCGGAGCCTGCTCCCAAGGTGTTCCCCAAACAGGAATAAATTGGCCATTTCACGTTTCAGAGCGACACAAAGCCTCTCAAGGAGGCGGTGTGCGGTGTGGATCACAGTTTGGATGTGTCCTTTGATCGTCACAAATAAATCAGCCAGAGTGCCCTCCAAAATAGAAAGGAAAAGAGAATTATATCTGTGTCGCTGACGGGAACGGGAAGCAAGCTGGAGATGGCACAGCCGGGAACAGAGTCCGTGCAGCCAGAGGCTTCGCATGCCCAAATCTCCCCTGCCCAGCAGCCCGGCCAGCCCTAGAGCTCCCGCGATGGGCTGATCCCTCCAGTTAAAAACTGCAATCCGTGGGCTGGGCTCCCAGCAAGCACACCTGGGCGGCACTCGCCTCTCCGAGCTGGCTGAGCCCGCAGCCTGGCCGCGAATGTCCCTCCCGAGCTGGGGCCGCATCCCGGTGCCCCCGCAGCCTCCGCAAGCGGCCAGGGCACGGCGGGACCGGGGGGCTCCGAGAGCCGCCGCAGCCCCCGGCCCCTGTGCCGGCCCTGCCCCAGCCCGCACACCGGGGGCCGGGAAGCAAAGATTATCGCCAAAGTCCCTGAAAAGGGCTGGTTCAGCGGCTGTGCCAGGCTGAATGCTCCGAGCCTCTCCCGCGGCGCAGCGAGCGGAAAGAGGGTCCAGCCCCTGCACCCCCCGCCCTTCCCAGCCTCTGGCTCCCGGGCACGACGCGGGGGCATCCTGAGGGGGCTCTGCGGGGAGCCCCCACCGCACCCCGGGACCCGCTGTCCCTGCGGGGCGCCCGGACCCTCCCCGAACTTCCCCGTCCGGAGGCACCGCGAGCGGGACGGGCTCGGGCAGCGGGGCCGGAGCTCCCCCGGCGGCCGGGCTGGGAGCGGGGGAAGCCGGGCTGCCCCAGCCCCTGTGCTCCCGTCCCGGCCCCCTCCGCCGCGGGATGCGGGCTGGGGATGCTCTTCCCCTGGAGGCACCAACTTCGCCCGGTCACTCCAAGGCCGAGCTGAGACAAGCCTTGAAGGGGAGCAGGGGGCTGGGCGGCGGCTGGAGGGGGCTCAGCCCGCTGCTCCCCTTCCATCCCGCTGCTCCCTTTCCATCCGTCTGTCCTCCTTCCATCCTGCTGCTCCCCTTTCATCCTGCTGCTCCTCTTCCACCCCACTGTCCTCCTTCCATCCCGCTGCCGTGCTCCGCGGCTGGAGCCGAGCCGTGCCCGGGGCTCGCTCCCCCTCCGGCCTCGCCTCCGTTCCGCTCCCGCAGCCGCGGCGCTCCCGCTCCCCCCGCGCCCTCTTCGCCGCCTCTCCCGGCCCCGGCGCCCGCTCCCGGCCGGGCCTCCGGCTCCTCTTCCCCTCGTGGGACCTTGGCCGCTCCCGAAGACGCCACGGGGAAAAAAAGTTGCAGCGAGAGAAGTTCCCGGCGCGGGGCGAAGTTGGGGCCGCGGCCGCCGTGCCCTGCCCGGGGAATCCGCGGCGGTGGAGGGGGGCCGGGGCGCACCTACCTTCAGCTATCGCCCTCTTCATCTTAGGGATCGGGGAAGGCACGTCTGGAGGCGCAAAGTGGAGCGGCAGAGGTACAATCCTTGGGAAAGCGGGGCAGATCCCGGTGCCAAACTTCAGGCCGAGCGGGGAGCGGCGGCGCACGGGGAGGGGGGGGCGCTCCCGGTGCCGGCGCCCTCGCTCATCGGGGGAATGAGCAGCCCCCGAGCTGGAGTCAGCATCCAGGCGAGGCTCCCCCTCCCTACCTCGCCTCGCCTCGCCT
>VZTD01002018.1:584128-628616 GCA_013397725.1 Rhagologus leucostigma
GGCGGCTCCGCGGCGGAGCCCCCGCGGTGCGCGGCCGCGGCCCGGGCAGGGCTGCGCGGGGCCGGGAGCCTCATTCCTGGAGGAGAGGTGCCACCTAAAGGAAGCGGCGGAGAGGGACGCCGGGGCGGCGGCGGGCACCGGGCCCGCTCTCTCCTCCCCACCTCCCACCCCAGCCGCGCCCGCACCGCCCCGGGGGCCGCGGGGGCCATGGCTCGGAGGCCCTCGGGAGGCACCGGAGACCTCGGCGGGGGTTTTCCCCTGCTCTGGATCTGCGCACCGAGGAGGCGGCGAGAGACACCCGCGGTGCCTCCTCTTCCTCACCAGATTCGGCTGCTGCGGGTGCGGAGCTGCTGGTTTCCCGAGGGAAGGATGTCTAAGAGCCCCTTGGGTACAGCCCGAAGGAGAACTCTTCCCTATGGCTGAGCCCTCTCGCCATCCCTGCCCCTTGGGATCACTCTCCCGCGGGCAGGAAGGACAGCAGCTTGCCTCAGTTTACCCAAAGAGTACGAGGGTTACACTGTAGATGAAGCAGGGTGAGGCTGGATTCCCACCCTGCTGAGCTCTCCGGCAGCCTTCCCTGTCCTGCAGGGACAAGGGCTCCTGCACGGGCAGATCCCACCTGCAGCTGTCCTGGGAAGCAGAAAGATGGATTTTTATTACGTGAACTCGTTTTCTCAGTGGGGAAAGAAGGAGGGAATGATGGTGCCAGGGAAAGCTGAACATCCACAATACAGAGAGGTGGTGGCTCTGTCCCTGCTAGTCAGAGGTTCAGCTGCCACCAGATCCATGTACAATGTGTGTATATGTCTGTATCCATGTGAAACCCCACTTGGAATTCTGCATACAGTCCTGGTGCCCCCAACATACGGGACATGGAACTGTGGGAGCAAGTCCAGAGGACGCCATGAAGTTGCTCAGGGGACTGGAGCCCCTCCCCTATGGAGACAGGCTGGGAGTTGAGATTGTTCAGCCTGGAGAAGAGAAGGTTATGTGGGGACCTCACAGCACGTTCCAGGGTCTGAAGGGGCTACAAGGAAGCTGGAGAGGGACTTTTTATCAAGAACTGGAGTGCCAGGACAAGGGAGAATGGCTTCCCACTGCCAGAGGGCAGGGATAGATGGGATACTGGGAAGGAATTGTTCCCTGGGAGGGTGGGCAGGCCCTGGCACAGGGTGCCCAGAGAAGCTGTGGCTGCCCCTGGATCCCTGGCAGTGTCCAAGGCCAGGCTGGACGGGGCTTGGAGCAGCCTGGGATAGTGGGAGGTGTCCCTGCCCATGGCAGGGGTGGCACTGGATGAGTTTTGAGGTCTCTTCCCAGCCAAACCACTCTGGCATTCTACAATGTGTGTATTTATCTTTACCTAGGTACCCCAGGTATAGAAATGCTGTTGACCCTCCATTCCTCACTCACGGTTTGTCACCCCAACATTGGCCACCTCTTCCAGCTTGTCCTCAGGGTTGGTGTCACAACCACATCCTCCAAGGCCTGCGCAGTTTCCGCCTTTCCATGCAGGCATAACTCCAAGGTGAGCCAGGGTTCAGTTTCTCCTTTGTGCAATAACCCTCTCACCTCACCCACAGGCTGCAGGTGCCGCACACTGACCCACCCCACAGTCATCTCTGGGAAAAAGAAACACAACCAAAGGCACCTAACCAGACACTTGAGGCAGATGAAGGTGATTTACTTCATGTGGGCTTTATTTGTGCCAACAGCCTCAGCTGGCCCGAGGTCCTCGGCTCACAGGATCACAGAATCACAGGATGTGTTGGGTCAGAAGGGACTTTAAAGCTCATCTGGTTCCAATCCCACTGCTATGGGCAGGCATACCTTCACTAGATCCTTGAAATCCCATCTGAAAATTATTCAGGAGAACTGTCCAGACACCCTCTAACTGTGCACATGTGAAGTTCTGTACAGCCTGCGGCCTGCAGCCCCTTCCTCCAGCCCCCTGGAGAGGCCAGGTGGCACCTGGGGAGGGCAGGGGGCTCCCTGTGGCCACTCTCTTTCTGCTCCTCCAGAAAGCAAAGGTGTGGAGATGATTCCCTAATCCTCTTCCTTCCCACACTTCCAGCCCAGCTCAGGCAACCACTGACCTGCTCTACCCCTTCTGCCTTGCCTGCCCCGTTCCCTCTATTTGCCCTGGTGACTCCCAGCTGTATCCTGCCCATCCTGTATATTTCCAGGAGCCCTGTACACACTTAATGGACAGGATAGCACTTAATGAACGTGTTGCCAGAGGAGCACTGTGCCCACAGGGTCACAGCTGGGCCACAGCTGGGACACTTGGGTCACTGTTGGGTGCCTGGGCCAGTCCATGGCAGGTCTGCTCTGAAGGAACAAGAAGGGTTTTCTGGGAATGCCAGGATAGGTGAGGTCTGGGAAGAGACAAGGAACATTCCTGTGCAATGTACTGCAGCACACTCTGTTGTTGATTTATGGACATCTTCTGGGAGGGAGGATGATCCCACCCTGCCCTGCTACTCCTGCAGTGGCAGCCCAGCTACCACAGGTTAGGCATGTGCTGCTCCTCCCTTTTGAACACACCTTCAAGCACTCCTGTTTCAGCAGTGCCCTTTGACTCTGCCATCCCAAGTGGTGCAGCAGGAGAGAGAGGTCACCAACGTGCAGGGCATCGAAATAGCTGCAGAAGAAAGGACCCTGGAGCTGGAATTTCCTGGGAGAGGGCTGTAAGGTGAGCAGGAGCACTGAAGGAGTTAATTGAAGCTCTAGTCACAGGCCCAAAAATTCCAGGTTGTACCAGAGAGGCGGCGGCTGTTTGGCTGACATTTCTGAAAGGTTAATCTGGAAACGGAGACAGCACATCTGTACAGGGCTGGGGCTGACTCTTCCTGCAGATCTCTGCACCTCATTGGGCTGGTTCGACCCAGCAGTTGTTACACAGAGGTCACTATGAGGCAGCGTGGGGCTGAGACCTTGGCTTGCAGTGGTGCTCCACGGTGTCCTCGGGCCAGCTCTGCTCCCAAGCCCGTGTGACAAGGCACAGGAAACTGGCTCTGCTTTGTGCCTCCTGTTGGACATCTGTGCTTCCCATTTCTCCACGTGGCAAGGGGCTGTCCAGTAAGAACTGGGTGAAGGAGGGGTCTCCCAACCAGGAGATCTCCTGGGGAGCTGGGGTGCTGGCAGTTGCAGTGGGAGCAACTCTGCACGGCTCTGGAGAGGAGCCAGTGCTCCCTGGGATGAAGACACCTTGCTTTGACTGGGTAATTATATGTTCGTCTCTAGCTAATGCTTAATCACACTTGGATCAATTCTCTTCCTTCACACTGGGAGTCTTGTTTGCAAAGTGCCAGCCCCTCCCTGCTCTCTGTAACCCGCGGTGTGAGCACGGAGTTCCAAAGGATTTAGGGCACATTCCTGGGCCTGCGGGCACTGAAGCGAGAGGTGGATGTGGGGAAATAAAGAGGGCACATGAAATGGGAGTTGATCGCCCTTTGCTGTGCTCACACCCACCTCTTTCTTTTTTAATAGAGCCTAAAGGAATCGACTCCTGAATCCCAGTATTGGTTAAAGTGTAGCTTGTGCTGGTCCGGTAAAGGCTTTTCATCTTTCCTCTCCATGGCCTTGTGGCTGCACCTGTCCTGTGTCTGATGCAGCTGGGAGCATCTGAAAACATCTCTGAGAGGAGCAAGGAGGCAGAAGAAGGGCACCAAAAGACCAGGGTTTTTTTCTCTTTCTAGTGGAAGAGGAAAGAGATGGTCTTTTGAGGTCCCTTCCAACCCAGACCATCCTGGGACTCTGTGTTGTGTCTCTGCCGAGTTCTGGCTCGGCCTGTGCTCACAGGAGACAGGAGCAGATGTGCGCACATGGTGTGGCCTGGGCAACCAGCAGCTGAGGGAACGTCACCTGCTCCAGTGGATAACGATCCCTCTGGACGTCTGGAAGAGTCACCCTTCAGAGACACCAGAAGAGCTTCTTAAAGTAGCCTCCACCTGCTCTGAGGCCAGGCGTGGGCACACCATGGGGCAGACTCTCAAATACAGAACTGAAAGGGCTCCCCAGACCCACTGCCACTGGACTATTGACAAAGTTTGTGTTTGACATCTTCTACCTGTTGACTTGTGTGAAGGGCACCAAGACCACGGCTCTCTCCTGGACATTTCCAGCAGCTGGAACACGGCCCCTGCACACTGGGAAGCACTGGGAGGCTCTGCATCAGCAGGGCTCCTCGGCCAGGGGAGCACATGAGGATGATCTGTGCTGACACGATTTATCCAGGCACCCAGCGTAGCTCCTGCTCCATTTTCAGGACCTGAACTGATGCACTCCAGTGGGCAGAGAAGTTCTGTGCTGGCAGAGTGACTCTTCCAGCAGAACAGGGTGCCAAGACTGGATCATCCTACCCGCACTCCAAATATGTATAGATATAAAATAGATATTTTACATATATCTGTCTTAGCAGTTGACATGAAGTTGTGGCAGGCGGGACCTTGTTCTGAAATTGTTCTCCAGAACACCTCAACTTCCACAGGAAGCACAGCAGAGAGAAGGAGGCCAGTTGTCCACAGGAGGAATTTCCTGGGGAAGAGGATGGGCAGGCACTGAGCTGTGCTCTGTGGTGATAGGGACAGGAGCCAGGGAACAGCTGGAGCTGGGCCAGGGCAGGCTCAGGCTGGAGATCAGGGAAAGGTTCTTCCCCCAGAGGGTGCTGGGCACTGCCCAGGCTCCCCAGGGAATGGGCACGGCCCCGAGGCTGCCAGAGCTCCAGGAGCGTTTGGGCACCGCTGCCAGGGATGCCCAGGGTGGGGTTGTTGGGGTGTCTGGGCAGGGCCAGGAGCTGGGCTGGATGATCCCTGTGGGTCCCTTCCAGCTCACACAGGTGGTGTGCCAGGTCTGGTTTCTGCCCTGCAGTCGGGCGTGCCCTGGGTACCAGAGCACCACAGAAGCCGCACGGGGCCAGCACCTGGCAGGGCCAGCCCAGTGACCAGAGGACGGAGGCATGGCTGGCCACCCCTGGATCCTTTTCAGGGACACAGGACATGGCAGGGAGCTGCTGGCTGACCCTGGGCCCTGGTGTGAGCTGTGCCCGGCTCCAGCCCCGGCAGGCAGAGCACTCCATCTCTGCCAGCTGCTCAGCTCATTACCAGAGCTCATTAGTTCAGGGAAAGGCACTGGGTGTCTGTGTGGTTCCATGGGCTGCTTTGCTCCTCCTGCCGTGAAAAACTGCACCAGAGCCTGGCTGGGCAGGGCAGAGAGAGAAAAGCTCCCCCTCTGTCAGTGCATCCACCCCTGCACCGCCAGCGTTTCCCCCGGATGCTGCTTCTCCTGGGAGTGAATTATGGCCCTCGCAGCTCCTGCTCCGTGATTTCGCTCACATTTCAGTCCTCTGCTGCCTGAGCAATGGGGTCGGCGTGGACAAGTTGTTCCTGTAAATCATCCCAGTGCCGCTCCAGCCTGACACATCAATCCCCTCTGTAAAAGGTTCCCACCTGGTCCTGGCGGTGCTGCTGAGATTGGGATGTGCCAGGAATCTTTCAGAGGCCTCTGCAGGAAGGGCTGCAGATTTATTCAGGTGTCTCTTGCAGAAAGCTGCTCCCTTTCCAGCCCTGGGGAGTCTCGCCAGGCTGAGGGCTGGCACTGGGCTTGGAGCTGCCCTGAGCTCACCCTGCACCAGCTGTGAAGCATCTGGGAACAATCAGAAATGCCAGACTGGTTTGGGTGGAAGGGCCCCTAAAGCCCATCTCATTCCCCCCCTGCCATGGGCAGGGACACCTCCCACTATCCCAGGCTGCTCCAAGCCTTGTCCAGCCTGGCCTTGGACACTGCCAGGGATCCAGGGGCAGCCACAGCTTCTCTGGGCACCCTGTGCCAGGGCCTCCCCACCCTCCCAGGGAACAATTCCTTCCCAATATCCCATCCATCCCTGCCCTCTGGCAGTGGGAAGCCATTCCCTGTGTCCTGTCCCTCCAGCCCTTGTCCCAAGTCCCTCTGCAGCTCTCCTGGAGTCCCTTCAGACCCTGGAATGTGCTGTGAGGTCCCCACACAGTGTTCTCTTCTCCAGGTGAACACCCCCAGCTCTCCCAGCCTTGCTCCAGAGCAGAGAGCCCAGGAAGGAGGGAGAGGTGGGGGAAAGTGGTTTTAAGATTTATTTTATTCTCATTATCCTGCTCTGGTTTTTTGGGGAATAAATTCAGTCAATATCCCCAGGTTCTGTCTGTTGTGCCCATGATGGTGTCTGGGGAGGGATCTCTCCTGGTGTTTATCTCAGCTCATGAACCTCTCACTTTATTTTCTCTCCCCTTTCCAGGTGCGGAGGACGCTGATAAAGCAGCTTTGGTGGGCACCCAACATCCAGCTGGGGCCAACCCAGCCCAGAGATTCTGCAAGTGCAGGGGGAGCCAAGGGGAGTGAGAGAAGTGCAGCAAAATCTGAATAAAGACCGAACAGTAAAAGCCGCTCCTCCAAGGAGCTGGGCCGGGGAAGCGCTGTGCATTCTGTGAGTGTTGGCGGTGGAGTGAAGGAGGCTGGGCTGAGCTGGGAATGCTGTGTATCCCACAGGCCGTCCCAGGGACCTCGGCCATGGTGATGCCTTTTGGGACTACCTAAAACAGAAGGCAGACAAAATTAAGAGAATAAAAAGCAGTGATATTTACTGAAGGGCCTTCAGGTACATTTAGGGCAGTCAAAGCCCCCCCAGGGGCTGCACCCAAAAATGGACGACTGGGTCACGGGTTTTCATACTTTTATGAGTTTGGTCCATTTGCATATCGGGAGTTAATCCTCCAATTACAGCTTCAGGTAATGAAGTCATTTACCCCAAGTTTGCTCCCCTCTAACTCACTGTTAACATTTCTCGGGGCCTGAGACAGGAAGGTGTCCTTGAGTTTCAGGCCTGGAGAGGAATTGTTTTGTCTGACCAAAACGGGAGAACAGCAGCTAACAGGCTGTGTGGAGTTTAGAGTTATACACTAAAGAATTGCAGGATCACAAATATATGAAAAATATAAAAACTAAAATCCTAAGGCATCACTGGGAGCCCAACAGAGCCACGGCCTCTCCATTTCTGCCCTGGCAGCTCCCATCCCCACCTGAACGCCAAACCTCCAGGAGGACACAGGACCCAAACCAAGCAGGTTTTTGGGATGAAAAACCCTTCCAGCACCCTTTGGTCAGAGCTGGTGAGCACATCCCGCACAGCCTGGGGTGTCCCTACACCACCAGCATGTGTGTTGTACACAGTGCCAAGGAATGGGAAGAGCTCTGAGAGCAGCAGCTGAAGAATGGCTGCTCCATCCCAGTTGATGCCTGAAGATTTTTGCTTTTTATGTATTTTTCATATATTTGTGGCTTTGTAGACCATTAATACATGGTTATACAGCTCCTGGTATTTTTCCTACCCTTTCTCTCAGATTTTAGAGTAAGAAGCTAACCTTCTAACACATTCCTCAAATACTGCTTAGTCTTGTTTTCAAGTAGAGGACCTACAAGAAGAACATTCTGTTTTCTAATCAGAGTTTGAGAAGACGTAACAAGAAGCGGGGCAAAGAGGCCCTGGACCAACTTCAGTGGGGCAGTACCTGGGGGAAAAATTACCTAACCCACTGCTCTTCTAATTGGACAATGTTTGTTAGATATGCTAATTTGTTAAATTTATAAAAATTGTAGAAATCCAATACTGGGTGTGCCCATGACCACCGGGACACCTGGAAGCTTCCAAATAAAGGTCATCTTTTTATTTTACTATTTTAACACTGTTGCGAGAGTTTCCCCTTTTGATTATAGGCAACACAGTCACCCCAGCAGGATCCAGCTGGGGTCACCTTCCAAGTGCTGTCACTGCTCCGAGCTCTGCGTTCCAGGGGCTGTGCTGTTCCCAGGGCAGCACATGATGGGCTGGGTTGTATTCCGTGTGTTATCCTTTGTTCTCCGAGGGCTCAGCTTTGTGTTTTCCTCCAATCCAACACTGTCTCCACTGGGATGGAGCTTGGGATGGACATTGCTGGAAAAGCTTCCTCTGCCTTGAGTTACTGGGACATGGCTTCTCTTCCTCAGTTTGTTTGTTTTCCATTTCCTGGGTATTTTTAAGGCTGACTCCTCTCCCAAGGCCCCTGGCTGTCCTGGCAGGGGCAGCTGTAAGGCCTTGCAGGAAGGCTGCTGGAAGCACTGGCAGAGAATGAACACGGAATTTGTGACCGGGAGCAGCCGCCCTTGCAGCCCCGTTCCCAGCGTCATGGAGATCTCATGGAGGAACGGGAGCATGGCAGCACCACCTGACCAGTCACAACAGCTCTGATTTCAGATCTGCAGTGCTCCCAGCAGAGTTAGCAAATGAGTTGCAGACCGGGAACTATCTGCAAATAGTTTCCCATAATGAATTGAGGTGCGAAAGCTGCAATCTGCTCCGAGACAATCTGTAAACAGAGGGAAGGAAAATTCACCAAAATAAATTATTCATTTCGGATTACTCCTCTAGCTCATGTCTTAACTTGAAAATCTCCAGGGCCTGCAGAGATTTCCAGGGATGCTCCTGCACCTCGAGCAGAGCTGTGTTGGGGCAGGCACAGGGATGTGAGACAGATCAGGGCATCCTATCAACACCTGGCCAGCTCTGCTCCCCCAGCTGATGGGGATTTGCTACCAAACACGGACCAGCTCCATGGGTGGTCCAAAGGCAGTGAAGGTAAATCTATTCCAGGCCAAAAATCGGACTCTTCCTCTCTCGCTGCTGCCATCAACAAAGAGGAAAAGGAGCCACCGTGGAGCAGGAACCAAAGCAGAGGTGGGATGGGGAATGGGGGAAGGAGAGCATGCAGGGGTAGGGGAGCAGGGCAGGCTGGAGGCAAATCACAGCTTCAAGCTGGACCAGACCATATGGGACACACAGATGTGCCCACCATGGCATGGTGGTCCTGGGCAAGGGCACTGGGGGTGCCAGGTGCTGTGTGATGCACCAGGAACTGTGCCCAGCCACCCTTTGGAAACCTTCCAAACAGCCCGAGGAGGAGAAATCAGCCCTGAGGAAGAAGGCGATCCTCAAGAGCAGCCTGAGGTGCACAACAGGACAAACCCCCTGGCCCCAGGCAAGGGGAGCCATGACCAGGCTGTGCCTGAGGGATGTCAGGGACTCAGTGTCCCACCCCTGCACAGCTTCCTGATGAGTCTGGGACTGGCATGGCACTTGGCATGGCACTTGGCATGGCTTGGTGCTGGAGAAACTGGCTAAAGAGCAGAAAATCTGCACATGGAAAAGCTAAACATATGGAGCTGGAGGAAGGTGCAAGATGGGAAGCTGGGGTAGAACAGTGATTACTCGTTCAGTTATCTGCAAAGATTGGCTTGAGCTGCTCCTGGGTCCTCCTAGACAGGATCTTCAACTGCGACAGGTCAGGTTTCAGCAGCTTTGTTCTTCTGCCCCATGGATCTCCAGGTGCTTCTGTCTGGCTCTTTAGTTTTCAGCCCTTTTAGTGCAGTACCAAGTCTTCAACCTCACCATGGAAAGCAGCAGAGGGGGCTGGAGCACACCCAGGTGTTTCACAGAGAGGTCTAAGGCAGTATTGTCTTCTTTAGTTAGAACTAAACAAGTAAATAAAATTCTAGTGTGTGTGTTTTCCTGAAACTGTGATGTGGGGACTGCAGGGAAGGGCAAAGTTCGGAGCAGAATTCTCCAGTCCTGATCATGCCACACTGGGCAGAAGACTGGAGAGCCAAAGTATTGCTCAGACTCCAAGGAGGTTTTAGACTAAACCAGACATCACCTGGAGAGAACCTCTGGCAAGCTGGACTTTTTCAAACCTTTTTTTCTGCCCTGAAACTTGCTCTGTATTCAGGGGAGTGCAGGAATACTCAAACAGTGAGCTCAAATCTGGTAGATTTGTCTTTGATCCAGTTTGGCAATTATTGTCCCAAACTCCCATGACCCCAGCAAATGCCAGGGTTTGGCCTTTTGGAGCTGCTGGTGTTAGAGCCCAGCTAACTCTGCTCACCAGCCACAGAATTACTGGGGTAATTCTGGTTATTGCTGCTCTGGACCACAGAGGTTTTCCAGGGGATGTGCTGGAACTTCCAGGGCTTTACAAGAAGTATTTCAGCTTTAAGAAATAACCCCAAGAAAATGCTGTCAGCACTGTTCAACCAGTTCTTCATGAAGGATTTAGAAACATCCCTGTCAAGTCCATGCCTTTGCTCTGCTGGCAAAGGGCAGGGGAATATTTGGGCACCCAATTCCACACAGGAAGTGACAAATGAAAGTCATGGAATTGAGTGTTTTGGCCAAAAAAAACCACTGAGTACAGTGAGAGGGAGGTGTGGTTTTGGCAGTGGCCTGAGCCTAGAAAGAGCTCCTGGGATTAGGCCACCTCCTGAAACCCCTGGTCTGGTGGCCCCTCCATCATCCACCCTTCCACAGAGCAGTGCAGACACTGAAGTGACAGCTGAGAACTGTTCCTGCAGAGTGTCCCCAGGAAAAGCGAAGTGCCCACATAGCTTCCTAAAGCAAGTGGTTTTCAGGAAAAGACAGAAGGCTGCAGGAAAACAGAATGCAGCTCTGTGGGAAGGCTCAGTGGCCCGTGGAAATCAGCTCCTCTCATTGAAAACTTGAGTCTCTGCAGAGCAGCTGCTTGGTTCAGAGCCCTGGCAGCGGCACCAAGAGCTGGGAATCCAACGTCCTTGTTCATATCTCCTGCGGGACCAGCGCTCCCGAGGTTGTGCTGGCCAGTCCTTGAGGAGGGGACGGCACTCAGGACGCTCAGGCCATGCTGCTCCTCCAGAGTGAATACCAGAAATGTGTGGAGCTGAGGTGCCACCAGGAGTGCTGGAAGATGCTGTGGGAATGACACACAAACCACATCTCCAGCAAACCCTTCCACACTCCTGAACTGGAGGAACCTCTATGAGGCTCCTGCTTGCCCTGGGGGCTGCTGTTTGTGCCACCTCTTGGCTAAGGATGTAAAATGGGCAGCACAAGGATGCTGGTTTGGGGGTTTTTTTTGTTCCAGAGACCTCAAAGCCCTGAAGAGCTCAGGATTGCCCCCAGTGCAGGCTCAGGGAGCTGGTGCAGGTGTTACAGATGTGCCTGAGTGTGAGCTGGAGGGGTTTCTGGCACTGCAGGTGCTGCTTGGACTGGGACTGACGGGGCTGCGGTGATGCCTCGCTGAGCAATATGTCCCTGTTAGTGGGACCCCTGAAGCCATCAGAGGGTGCTGGCACCAGGGCTGTGCTCAGGTGTGAGCTCGGCTTTGAACCGTGCTGCCAAACAGTGCTGAGCCAGCACTGCCCATTCCTTCACAATGAAATAATCTTCTGTTTTCTGGCTGTTTGCAATTAGCCTCCTGCAGCAGATGAATAATCTGTTCTTGTTGGTTCGACAGAGACGCTTGGAAAGGGGACAAACGGCGCGTTCCGCCTCGCCCGGCACTCGCAGGCAGTGAGGGAGGAAAACACGGACACACCACTAATTCCCAGCAACAATCCCGTAAATTTAGCAGTGCTGGCACGAAGCAGGCAACAAACGCAACAAACAGGGATTGGAGGAGCAGCAGAACTGCTGCCACCAGACAGAGCAGCCCCCGGGCGCCCGAGCGTGGCTGGAGAGAGGGGTCAGAGAGGGCAAAGGCAGCCCCTGGCCGGGCTGCTCGGAGCCGGGGGGTGCCAGCCCACGGCCCCACAACCCCCGTGGGAGAGCTGCTTTCTCGCCGTCAGAAAATCAAAGCCATTTTCAGAAGGAGAACAGATTTTGGTTGGGAGGTGAGGGAAGCAGAGGGCCAAGAATAGAAGGGAACAGTGGGCGGAATTCTGACTCCCTGCTGCATTCAAAGTAAAGTACAGGACAAGTTTCAAGGAAGCAGCGGGGCAGCCCTCGGGGGAGCTGGCAGGGACAGAGGAGCCCGGCAGGGTGCTGGGAGCCGGCGCTGCTGCCCCGGGGGCCGCGGGAGGGCAGCGGTGCAGGGACATCACAAAGCGGAGCTGCACCACGGCACTTGCCTCAAGCAGGGTCCGGAGGCGCCAGTCACAGCCCCCTCAGCGGGGATTTTAAGGGAGACTGGGATTTTACAGCAGGAGATGATGCTGTGTGGCAGCGCTGATGTGGATTTTAAGCGCGACAGCGCTGAGCGTGAAACGGAGAGGAATCACTCGAGTCAGAGCGCTGAGCGCTGTCCAAACACGGCCTTTTGGGGTATTTATCTCCGTGGCCACGGACCTGGCCGGTCCTGCAGAGCCGCGCTCACACAGCCGGGCCCAACGCGCGGCTCCGCGGCCGTGCAGCCCAACGCCATCTGTGCGGCCACGGCAGGAACTGCACTGGACCGGCCGGGAGCTCGGGATGGAGGGATGAGGGAGGCAGGAATTGCACTGGACCGATCCAGAGCTCGGGGACGGAGGGATGAGGGGAGGGCATCACTTTGTGCTCCACTGTCACATCTGCCCCCTCCAAGGGCAGCACTGTCAGGACTTGGCACGGGGCTGCTGACATGGGCTCTGTGTGTTGATCCACGAGATTCTGGGAACATCAGGCAGAGCCAGCACAAGGCTGAGACTGCTGCAGGTGCCAGGTGAGACAGCCTTGAACATTTCCATGCTGCAGGAACTGCAATTTTGGCTTCTTTTCTCCGTGAGAGGTTCCTGCAAGGGCTGGGGGCTTTGCCCAGAGTCTGCTGGAAGTGAGAACCTTGGCTTTATTCACACAATCCCAGGATCACTGAGGCTGGAAAAGCCCTCCAAGGTCAGTGATTCCAACCTGTGCTTGATCCCCACCTTGTCCCCAGCCCAGAGCACTGGGTGCCACATCCAGGCATTGCTTGGACACCTCTGGGAGTGGGGACTCCCCATCTCCCTGGGCAGCCCCTGCCAAGGCCTGACCACCCTTCCCATGAGGAAATTCCTGCTGATGTCCAGCCTGACATTTTTGCTGAGCACTGCAGCTCTGGGGTTGTTTGCAGATGGGCTGGAGGCAGAGGCAGTTGTGGAAGATGTGCTGCTGCCCTGGGCATCCCAGGGAGGATGGGCAGGGCTGAAGGGGCCTTTTCCCTGTGGAACAGGGCCGTGGTGCTGAGGCCACGTCCCAGCTCCATCTCTGCATCAGGAGTGATGCTCAGGGAGCAGTGCAGGAACAAGGCATGGAAGAGACAACCCCTGGCAGCCCCTGCAAATGGATGCTGGCATGGCAAGGACAGCAGGGATTCCTTATCCCTCCTCCTGAGGTTTCTCCAAGCCCAGAGCCCAGCTGGCCCTTTGGCTAATGCTTCCCTTTCATGCCTTTCCCACCTTTCACAGTCCTGCTCTTCCTTTCTTGACACTCCCATGTCCCCCCGGGCTGCAGTCCCAAGGACAGGGAGCCAAGGAGAACCATTACACCATGAAGGAGCCTGGGCGAGGCTTAGTCCCACCCTGCTTCAGCTCCTCACGTGTGATTGCTCACCTCAGAACGGGCAGAGGGCAGGAAGACAGGACTAAGCAGGTGCCCAGGTGTGTCTGGCTGGTCCCACCTGTGGCTGTGTGAGTTCCCACCAGAGCAGCAGGAGGAGGCCCCTTGGAACTCCTCCATCTCCCACAGCTGTTCATGGACCATGCTCAGCTCTGCTCCAACAGAGCCTTTTGGAGAGGGGCTGTGCCCTGGAAAACTGCAGCCTGGGAAGCTCTTGCACCACTGCCTGAGTGTGGAAGGACTTCTGGTGTCTGGGGCTGCTCTTCCTCCAGCTCCAGAGGGTCTGTGAAGCACATGGACAACTTGTCACCCTAAAGCAGCAGAGAAGCCATCTCTGAAGGGTGCCTTCCTGTGTGCATGTGACAAAGTGCTCTGAAATATGTAAAACATTCTCAGAGTGGGTAAGATCACTGAGAGCTTCACCAAAACTGACTTGAGAAACTGTTTCAAAGCATTCCGAATGGAGCTTGCAAATATCTGGCTGTGTTTGCTGTTCCCTGGGAGGAGTGGGTGGTGGGTGCCTTCTGCAGTGCTCCCGAGGAGCTGCTGGGAATATCCAGCTCTGCAAACCACACTGGTGCAGCATCCCTGGGATGACAGCAGTGTGTGTGTCACTGGAGAGGGAAGATGGGCTCCAGGAGCACAGGGAAGTCTTTAAGTGAGGCTGAGCATCCGACCAGCCCTTCAGCTCACGGTGGAATCACTTTTCCCCCTTTCAGTTGGGTGGAATATCTGATGCTCACAGCTGGGTTGGCCCCCAGACCAGGATGGTGATGCACTGGAAAATAGAAAGCCAGGAGGGAATTTCCCTTAACCTCCAGTGTGGGATCTTGTGGCAGCGCCCTGGGGCTGTTCCCCTTCCCAGGGAGCTGGGAAAGACCGAGGGGGTTTTCCTCTTGAACCAGGGCTGAGCTGAGCGCCTGTGAAGGAGGAGTGGGGTTGGGGAAGTTCCCAAAGCTGCTGACAGCTCGTGGTGTCCCCTGTCCCCCCGGGGTTTCCCTGGCAGTCCTGTCCAGGTGTCCCGACTGCAGCAGGTCCTGAACTGGGCTCTGATCACTCAGGACTTCGGAGAGCCCTGCAGCATGTCCAGAACATCTCCCAGTGTGTTCCCTGCCCCACATGGGTGGTGAGCAGTCTGCCTGCCTGCCTCACAGCTCCTGGTGAACACAGCTCCCCACTCACTCCTGATAACAACAGCCTGAAAAGAAGGAAAGAAAATGGATTTCCCCCCTTCCTTTTTCAGGAATTCTGGCAAGATGTCAAAATGCTCCGCTGCCACTCAAAGTGGAGAGCGTTGCCCAGCTCTTCCCCGTGCTCGTCTGCCAGGCCTGGAGCGATTGCAGAGCTTATTTTCGGCAGCTGAAGCGGCAGCAGGAGCGGGAGGGGCCGGCTGGGCTATCAGTCACCGGGAGATGCTGCTCACTCCCACGGAGGTGTTTACAGGAGGGGCGTGAGTGTGACTGGGAGCCAGCTGCCATTAGCATTGCAGATCGGGCACTTGTTAGCACAGTGCTTCGCCCCTGCTTTACAATTTGCTAATAATAAAGCATTTGTTCCCGGCAAACAAACGCCCAGATTTATGTCCTGCTCACAAAGGACTCCAATAGATATATTGATACCTTGTGAAGCTGCAGCGGGGAGAGGGATTGAAAAGCTGCTGTTTACTTGACTCTATCCAGCTCCTCTATTGATGACTGGGAGGCATTTATTTCACCGAGGATGGAGCACTCAGCACTGCGAGCTCTCTGTTGCCAATACTGCCATATTTAGGGTTATTATATCACCGTAGAACAGCTTTATGGGGCCATGAATATCGGGGCACGTCGATACCCACAACTGCACTCCGGCTGTGCCTTCTGCCTGGCGGGGCTGGCAGAGCCCAGGCAGCCCTGGAGCCCAGAAAACAAGGAAGAGGTTTCAGGGGAGAAATAGGCACAGGAAGAGCTCTTGGAGCTTTCAGCTGCCCTGCTGCTGAGCCCAGTGAGCAAAGCCGGTGTACAGACCTGGGCTGGCACTGGGGACTCATTTCCCAGCACATTGAGCCAAGGCAGGGATGCCATTGCTCTGGGAATGGCTGGGAATGTGCCAGGCACCAATAAATAAGGGCAGGAGCTCCAGTCCTCCTCCCCAGCTGTGGCTGCAGGGTTACGGTGAGGGCCGGAGGGTGCTGTGGTGCTGCCAGGCCAGCACGGATGGGACCTGTCAGAGCAGTGTCCCCTGTCCTCCTGCTTGGCAGGAACCTTGTCCTGGAATCATTCTCCAGAACTCTTCAGCTCCTAGGGGCAGCACAGCACGGAGGGAAGGAGCTCAGGTGTCCACAGGAGAAATTTCTTGGGGCAGAGGACGTGCAGCTCCGATCTCTGCTCCCTGGGACAGGGACAGCACCCAGGGAACGGCTGGAGCTGGGCCAGGGCAGGCTCAGGCTGGAGATCAGGGAAAGGTTCTTCCCCCAGAGGGTGCTGGGCACTGCCCAGGCTCCCCAGGGAATGGGCACGGCCCCGAGGCTGCCAGAGCTCCAGGAGCGTTTGGACACCGCTGCCAGGGATGCCCAGGGTGGGATTGTTGGGGTGTCTGTGCAGGGCCAGGAGCTGGGCTGGATGGTCCCTGTGGGTCCCTTCCAGCTTGGGATATTCCGTGATCCTGTAATTCTTCTATGGGATGAGTTCCAGCCCCAGGAAGGACAGGCAGGCCCTGCTGGGATCCCACTGGAGGGGTTGTACCACCCACAGCTGAAACCTCCCACAGCCCAAATGCCCCTGTGGGTCCGGGCTCTCCCTTCCCACCCCCTTCCCGTGTTCAACCACGGCATCCACACCCCCAGGTGAGCCCTCATTCCTGGTGATCCATTAAACCTGGAGTGAGCTCTGTGGATGCAGGATGAAGCACAGCCCTGTACCCGCTCCAGAACCGACTCTCCCTGTCAGCTCCCATCCTCTCTTACATTTTAGCTGCTAAATAATGCACTAATGGAAAAGGAAACCTTAGCCAGGGCAGTCAGATTAAGATGCAGAGCAACCACAGCTTTTAGCTTTCATTTTCTGGCTCCAAATGCTGCATTTCTTAGCTTTGTTTCTATGCGTTTTTGTTAGTGGAGGGTTTTTTTGCATGGGCTCTCCAAGAAGAGGAGACAGATTTTGACTGCAACACTTGAACTTTTGTTATCAACATTCTTCTTGCAATAAATTTTGGCTTCGACATGAAGCTGCTGGATCTAAGAAATCACAAACAGAGGAACTAAAGCACAGAAAAGACTGAGAGGTGCCTTCAGCCTTTTGCGAAGACTCTGTTAAGATGCTCTAACTCTTGGATTGTATTTTAGCCTAAGCCTATCTTTCTGCTCACTGCTGTATTCACCTTCAAGGGGGAGCGGCCTTTCTCTTTACAGCCTGAGAGAGTTTTATTCTGACTATTAAATTAGTAATTAGCACTTCATTTAGCCGGGATCTCCAGTGCCCAGACAGTATTGATTTGTCAGAGATTGGAAAGATGGAGCCTCTTTCACCTCGGTTTTGGGCACAGAGTCAAGGGGGCTTCTCAGCTATTTAAAGGTGCATTTCCCATGCAGAGGACAGGCAGGATGGGACAGAGGGGCCAGGGAGGGTTTGCCACTGCGGGTGTCTCATCCCTGCACTGTTCTGCCCAAATCCCACCTGGCAGAGTGCCGCTGGGCAGGACACAGGAGCTGGGGGCACCCCAAGGCTCCAGGGGACATCCCATTCCCAGAAAGGCGCAGTCAGCCATGTCTTTCCTGTCCTTCCAATCCCCACAGACAGACCGTGCTCGGAATCCTTGGGATGTGAAAAACCTCTTGTGCACAGATGTGCTGCCTAAGGGGGAATCTAGGCTCAGGGCTCACCCCAGCTGGGCCAGGAATTGCCAGAGTCACCTGTGTGTGTTAACAAGAGCTTGTGATTCCTCTGGAGAGTTCTCAGCTGGGTCTGGAGAGAGAAATGAGTGTAGGAACTCGGCCAAGGAAAGCCAGGGCAGTGGCAGAGTCCCCATCCCTGGAAATGGTCAAAGAACGAGCAGAAGTGGCACTTGGGGACATGGGTTAGTGACCATGGTGGGATTCGGTCGAAGGTTGGACTTGATGATCTTGGAGAGCTTTTGCAAGTTAATGATTCCATGGATTTAGGGAAGGAGCCTCACTGATGTGTTGTGTGTCATATTCACTCTTCTACCACCTGAGGTTTAAACCAGAGCATAACTCAGCACCACCCCAAAGCTGAGTCCAATCCCAAGCGTTCAGCAAATGTTTCATTTGAAGCAGCCATTGATGAACTGATAAAGTTTCACTGAGGATTCGTAGCAAACTCGGGAGGAGACTGCCAGAGAGCAGGGCAAGAGGCAGGAGCTTACAGAGCTCCAGGGGAGCGTCTGCAAACCAGCACAGGAGAACTCCTGTCACAGTGACCACGGAATGGGCATGGTCCCGAGGCTGCCGGAGCTCCAGGAGTGTTTGGACACTGCTGCCAGGGATGCCCAGGCTGGGATTGTTGGGGTGTCTGGGCAGGGCCAGGATACTCCCTGTGGGTTCTTCCACACAGGGCATCCTGTGATTGTGTGATTCTGTAACCTGACTCCAAAAGGAATTAATGGAATCATGGAATATCCTGAGCTGGAAGGGACCCACAGGGATCATCCAGCCCAGCTCCTGGCCCTGCCCAGACACCCCAACAATCCCAGCCTGGGCATCCCTGGCAGCGCTGTCCAAACGCTCCTGGAGCTCTGGCAGCCTTGGGGCCGTGCCCATTCCCTGGGGAGCCTGGGCAGTGCCCAGCACCCTCTGGGGGAAGGACCCCAGTGCACCTGGGGCACACTTGGAGTCCAAGCCCACGGGAAGGAACCAAGGGCATGGAAATGGTGGAGGCTCAGCAGGAGTTTAAATGCAGGAAGGAAGATGCTCTGAACTGCCAGGGCTGCCCAGCCCAGCAGGAGCAGCACATCAGCCTGCACAGCTGTGCAGGGGATTAGCAGCTCAGAGAGGCTTTGCCCACAGCTGTGCAGCACAAGGGCCAACATATGTAAGGAAGAAGCATTTACAAATAATCCCAATCTAATCTGGGGCTGCAGACTCTCTACATTTACCCACAGTCACACATCACAGCAGGGAAGCAAAGTGCGGTCCAGGGCTCTGTGCCGTTCACAGGCTGGCTCAGGGGTTGTCCAGTGCCACAGCCACGTCCTCTTGGGTCACAGGAACTGGCCATTGTCACACTGGGCATCTGCCTCTCACCTGCAGCATCACCCAACCCTGGCACTGCCCAAGAGCAGCTTAGTGAGGATCCAAACAGCACAAATTTACAAGATGCCGTTTTGAGATAAAGCCTGGAGACATTTAAGGGATTAAGGGGCTTAATTTATCTGCAGCAGCTGATGATCTTTCCATGGCAGAGCAGTTCCCATGGTCCCTCCAGTGGAGAGCAGGGAGCTGAGAAACTGCTCTGGGCCCTCCAGCTTTGTGGGGTTTTTAACTTTACAGAATCACAGAAAAGTTTGTGTGGGAAGGGACCTTAAAGCCCATCCAGTGCCACCCCTGCCATGGGCAGGGACACCTTCCACTGTCCCAGGCTGCTCCAAGCCCCGTCCAGCCTGGCCTTGGACACTGCCAGGGATCCAGGGGCAGCCACGGCTGCTCTGTGCCAGTGCCTCATAAACCTTCTCCCATCAGAGGTTTTCCCACAGCTCCCAGCAGGGGAGGGTCTCTGCTCCCCCCACTGACTGAAGGCTTCTATCATACTGGTACCTAGAAATGTGTTGTAACAACACCTGCTGCTATAACTTCCACCAGCAGTGGCTCAGGTATCTGGATTTTCCATCCTGCCCCTCAGGGATGCCTTGTGAGCCTGGATTCCCAGCTGGGAGAGCATCCTGCTTTTCCCTGCTGGGCTCCCCTACTTTGCCAGGCCCCAGCCCTGCCCTGCCAATCCATCCTGCACCCTAAATCTGACCAGCTGGGACATCCTGAGCAGGAGGAAAGGAGGGATCAGCTGGCTGTGGGAATAAACAGCCCGTGGAGGTCACCCAGAGCACACAGCAGGAACACGGCTGGGTTTGGGGCAGTTCCAGGCACTGGAGTCAAGGGATGTCACCTGCAGCTCACCTGTAACTTTTGAGGGAGGTTGGTGTGCAGAGCAAGCATTGAAACCCTGGAGACCTGACCATCCAATGGCCTAAAGGCTGAGGGCAAGGGACACAGAGGCCCTGGCTTTGAGCCCCTTGGACAGGAGCAGGGAGCTGCAGGAAGAGTCAAAGCCAGGGAGAGCTGGAGTGACCACCAGCGTTGTTTGTCAGACATGGACAGGACAGGCCTGAGCAGCCCAGAAACCCAGGGAGCACCTGGCCGGGCTGGGAGCAGCAGTCAGTCTGGAGTGGAGCTGTAGACGTATTCTCTGCTGGGCTGTGCTGCTCTCCTGGGTGACCTCAAACCCCAGTCCTGGTGCTGCAAGCACTGGGAGGGTTTTCCCTGGCATTGGGTTGAGCTGGGGCTGTCATGGGGCGGTCACTGGGCAGTCCAGGAGAGGAAGGCACTGAGTGCACCACTCCAGGTGCCTCCTAGGAGTTTGCAGAGTTGTGGGCAAACTGTGCCACTGGGAACTCCCTGAAAATCCATAAAATGACAGAAAAAAACCCCAAATTTTTGTGTTTCGAGCTAATTAACTCAATATTAATTGAAGCAAATTTGCAAACACAGGCCCAGTCCCCATCTCCTGCCCTTGGGGGGCTGCTGGGATACAAGAAGGAGCAAGGAGTTGCCTGGCCAGAGGGGAGCTGAGCAGCAGCCAGGATGGGCTCCAAGCAGGAAGCTTCTACGGTCTGGCCTTGGCATCCCAGATGGACTCAGGACCTTCCCAGGCTCCTGCAGAAGCTGCTCCCCAGCTGGTGCGTGGTGCTCACAGGCTGCTCGTTTCCTGCTCAGGGCCCCTGGCTGCTGCCATCAGCAGAGTCAACAGGAGTCCTACAAATAGTTCAAACAGCTTGGAGTTAAATTCGTGGATATTTGTGGCTACTGGGAAGTGGCTTTATCTTTTGTGAAGGCAGCGGGGCTCAGGAGCAGGGAAAAGGAGGGAAAGAGGGCAGAAGGGAAAAAAAATCTGTAAAACTCAAGGATATTTGGAAAAATCTCTGAAAAAAATCTAGTTATTTTTAAGTCAGCCTCATCATTTTTGAGGACTTTTTAAAAAGATAATTTTTGAACTCTCAGGTTGCCTGGGCTTTCACAGGGGAAACAGAAAAACGTTGGCATTCTGGGTAAGAAGGAAAGAAAAACTGGATTTATCCATCAAAATCTGCACATCTTGTTTTAGGTGCAACCACCTAAAAGTAGGTTCTAAAAGTGATCTTGTTAATCCCGCTCTCCTGAATACAGGGAAATATTCCGGATAATGCCAGACTTGACAAAAAGCAGTTCTGTAAGGAGAACAAGAGAATGTCCTAAACTGGGAGGGACCCACAGGGATCATCCAGCCCAGCTCCTGGCCCTGCCCAGACACCCCAACAATCCCACCCTGGGCATCTCTGGCAGCGCTGTCCAAACGCTCCTGGAGCTCTGGCAGCCTCGGGGCCGTGCCCATTCCCTGGGGAGCCTGGGCAGTGCCCAGCACCCTCTGGGGGAAGAACCTTTCCCTAATCTCCAGCCTGAGCCTGCCCTGGCCCAGCTCCAGTTGTTCCCTGGGTGCTGTCCCTGTCCCAGGGAGCAGAGATCAGAGCTGCCCTCGGGAGGAGCTGTCCCAGCCTAGGGGACAGCTGTCAGTGCCTATGGTGACATGGCCTGATGGGCAATCCAGGCTGTGGGGGCAGAGGGGGAATGAACCCTGCTGAGAAGAGCCATGGGGTGTCTGGAGAGGATGATCCAGGCTGAGGTCAGTGGAACAAACTGGGTGATACCTGACCCCCTTAAGGACAAGAGGAAGGTCCCAGGGACACCAGAGGCAGAGCAGTGGGATGCTGGCAGTGGCTGAGGAGTTGTGTCAGACACTGCCATGGCACAAGAGCAGAGATGGGGTCTGGAGGCCACACATTTGCCAGTTGGGTGAGTTGAGTGTTGGGTGTGGACCTAGAAAGAGAAGGATGGAGCTGGAGCTTCTCTGGCTTGGTCACCTACAAGGTGATATTGTATAAACCTACATCCAATTGCTGCTGACAACCCAGGCTTTAAAGCCAAGGCATTTTTTCACAAATAAATCCCTCAGAAGTCTCTGGTATTGGCCTTTCCCTCCCAGATGGGCTCAGTGTTTTGGGTGCTCACAGACATTTTCACAGAATCCCAGGATCACTGAGGCTGGAAAAGGCCTCCCCGACCATCGAGTCCAAGCTGTGCCCAGTGCCCACTTTGTCCCCAGCTCAGAGCACTGAGTGCCACATCCAGCCCTTCCTTGGACACGTCCAGGGACGGGAACTCCAAACCTCCCTGGGCAGCTCCTGCCAAGGCCTGGCCCCCCTTTCCATGAAGAAGTTCCTGCTAATGTCCAACCCGAGCCTCCCCTGGCCCAGCCTGAGGCCGTTCCCTCTCCTCCTGTCCCTGTTCCCTGCGAGCAGAGCCCAACCCCCCCGGCTGCCCCCTCCTGTCAGGGAGTTGTGCAGAGCCACAGGGTCCCCCCTGAGCCTCCTTTTCTCCAGGCTGAGCCCCTTTCCCAGCTCCCTCAGCCACTCCTGGGGCTCCAGGCCCTATTTTGTTAACATGGAGTTTGAGGAAATCCAGGCATAGCCCAGAATCTGGGGCTGAACTTTCCTCAGCTGAGCTCTGGCTTCACTACATGAGTTATGTTCCAGTGGCTCTGCAGGTTTGCAGTGACACAAACCAGGAGTGTTTGGCCCATTCAGATCAGTTCCTGGAGGGTTTCCATGGGATATCTGGGCCTGGAAAGAAAATCTTTGTAAATACACCTGCCTGGAGCTGCTGTCAGCGCTCTGGGGAATGAAGTAGTTAAGGACATTGAAAATAAATGTCAAGAAATTGCAAGGAGAGTCACCTGCTCATTATTTTTATCAGTCGTTGCTGAAAGAATGCAGCTTTAGGTAGCACACGACGGTGCTGTGAGAAGCTTTAAATGTCACATCATTTTTCCTTAATTCACACCAGGCAAAGGCAGCTGCCCGTTACAAGTTCCTGCTAATGAAGGACACATGTAAGAGTGGCCACCCAGAGCCCTGCTTTACATGCTCAGCCTTCCCTGGGCTTTCATCACGCAGCCAACCCTGCCTGCTGCAAGCTCCTCCAGCCCATTGCTGCTCTGCTGCGTATTTGGGATCACGGAGCCAGTGCGGAGCTTTGGGCTTGGAGGGAAAATGTTGGCACTCCAAGCACTTGTTGGCACTCACAAGAGGTGCTGGGGCAGGAGGGTCAGGACTGCAATCAGTAGGATATGTCTGGCCTGGGGAAACAGGAGGGAAGAGCAGCCCATGGGCCCGATGCCATGAGTGCCACGTCCAGGCCTTCCTTGGACATTTCCAGGGATGGGGACTCCAAACCTCCCTGGGCAGCTCCTGACAAGGCCTGACCACCCTTCCCATGGAGAAATTCCTGCTGATGGCCAGCCTGAGCCTCCCCTGGCACAGCTCAAGGACATTCCCTCTCCTCCTGTCCCTGTTCCCTGGGAGCAGAGCCCGACCCCCCTGGCTGACATCTGAGGGATTTATTTATGAAAAAAGGCCTTGGCTTAAAGCCTGGGATTTCAGCAGCAATTTGATGTGTTTTTATAGAACATCACCTTGTAGGTGACCAAGGACCCAGTGCCCAGTTCCTGCAGCCTGAATGGGGCTTTGGGAAAGACATGGTACCCTTCTGCTCCACGCATAAAGAGGCCTCTCCCAGCTTTGTGAACAGCCAGGCAGGGAGGAGGGAGGGAAAGGGGGATCAGGACCTGAGTGTCACAAAATCACAGAATCCCAGAATGGTTTGGGTGAGAAGGGACCTTAAAGCCCATCCAGTGCCACCCCTGCCATGGGCAGGGACACCTTCCACTGTCCCAGGCTGCTCCAAGCCCCGTCCAACCTGGCCTTGGACACTGCCAGGGATCCTGGGGCAGCCACAGCTTCTCTGGGCACCCTGTGCCAGGGCCTTCCCACCCTGCTCATTACCCTGCCATGTCCAGCAGCTCCTCTTCTCTCTGCCATTCTGTAAGCTCCTGGTATCCTCCACCTGTCACCAGACTGATCTCCACCCTTCAGGTCACCAAGGTCATGTTTGCCCCTGGACTGCCTGGACACATTGATTCCTAGAGGAATTGGAAAGGAAAATTTCCCCTGTCCTGGGGGGTTGCAGGACTGGCCTGGCAGGCCCAGAGTCTGTGTGGTATGTAGAAATTCTAGAAATGTCTGTTTATTCCTCTCTATGTAGCCAGGCTGGGGGAGCTGGGGGTGTTCACCTGGAGAAAAACAGGCTGTGGGGAGACCTCAGAGCCCCTTCAGTGCCTAAAGGCTGTGGGGCTGAGGAAGGGCCTGGAGCATCTCCGTGCCCAGGAAAGGCTGAGGGAGCTGGGGCTGCTCAGCCTCGAGAGGAGCCCCAGCTGAGAGGGGCCCTCGGCCCTGGGTGTCCCTGGCTGCAGGGAGGGCTCCGAGCAGGGCCCGGGCTCTGCTCCGGGGCCCAGCAGCGGCACCAGAGGGACGGGCAGGGGCTGAGCCCGGCAATTCCCCCGCACAGGAGGCACAACTTCTGCCCCGGGCAGTGCCCAGCCCTGAGCAGAGCCCAGAGAGGGGTGGAGTCTCCTCGCTGGGGATATCCCAGAGCTGTGGGGACACTGCTGTGCCCTGTGCTCTGGGATGGCCCTGCTGGAGCAGGGAGGTGGCACCAGTGACCCTCTGTGCTCCCTCCAACCTGGCCCTTCCTGGCATCCAGCATGGCTGAAGCTGTGAAGTGGCCGCTGTGTCCACTCTGGTTTCTGCTGGCTCCTACACAGGACCATTCCCCACCCACCCGTGTGCCTCCAGCAGTGCACCAAGCATTGCTTCCTGCCCCTGCCAAGCAGGAATTGTCTCTCGCGGGGATGACAGCAGGGGAGAAGCCAATGGGGTGTCTCCTGTTAATCCAGTTCCTTCTCCTGGAGCAGCAGAGATGCGAGGCAGCCATGTGTCATTGCCTGCATCCTTGGGATGGAGCCTGGAGGTGGGAAAACATCCTCTGTGGGCAGAAGAATTCCCACAGTGCCTTTTTTCCAGCAGAAAACACCAACAACTGCGGCTCTGCTGCCTCCTGACACTGCCAGGTGCTCGCTCGCTGATTTCATAGCTGGGGACGTTCCCGGGCAGTGCCCCCTGTGTCCACACTGATGTGACCCTCAGCAGGAGCCACCACAGAGCAATCCCCTGGCACCCACCAGCACGAGCATGGCCTGATCAGCTCCAGAGGAACCCAGACTAGCTTTCAGCACCCAGGGCCTGATGCCAGCAGGACACTGATGCCCACGGTTATTTCAGCAGCAACACTCAGCAGGCACTTCTGGAAGAGGTTAATTTGGGCCAGCAGCCAGCCTGGAGAGGTGCAGGGACCTGTCAGGGTGGCCAGAGCCCTCTGTGCCCCGGGAGGGTGGGGGATGTTCCCTCTCCCTTTGCCAGGCTTGTGGGGCGCAGATAATGCCTGAGTCGGCAAGGGAGGCAAACCCCTGCTGCCAATGCTCCCTGACCTTACCAGCCCCCTCGGGCCTCACAGGGACTCTGTGCAGGTGGAATGTCCTGTCCCCATCCCCACAAAGGACTGGGATGAGCAGATACATCCCTGGTGAGCTCTTAGGGAAGTTCTCTCCATTAGGACTCAGGGTCACCCCGCACAGAAGGACATCCACTCCGTAGTGGCAGGATTGGACATCAGTGCCAGCACTGAGCCGCCTGGGATCTCACTGACCTCGGTGCGGAGGGCTGATAGCTGTGCTCCCTGATCTTATCAGCCCCCTCAGGCCCTACTGGGACACCCTGTGCACATGGAATATCCTGTCCCCATCCCCACAAAGGCCCGGGATGGGCAGGGAGCCAGGGCAGAGTTGGGGAGCTCCCTCTGCCCACCCCTGCTCTGCTCAGGCTGCCATCCTGGCTCCTCTCACAGCACTCATTCCATTGGGGATGGAGCCCAGCTGCAGCTTTTGTCCACAGATGAGCTGGGATGGGCTCAGCGGGTCAGAGCGTGGTGCTGATAACGCCGCAGTGGGTTCCGTCCCCACGTGGGCCGTTCACTGTTGGACTCGATGGTCCTTTGGGTCCCTTCCAACCAGAACATTTTGTGAGTCTGTGAAAATCGTCTCAAACCTCCCCCTCCGAACACAAATTCCCTTTCCAAGCTCCCCAAATGCCCATCTGTGCCTGGTTTGAGGAGGCTGCTCCCACACTGTTCCCATCCCAGCACTGACTGGGACACGCTGGGACCCAGCTGCTGGGCCAGCATCATTCCCAGGCTCGGTGCTGCCAGACGGTCATGGCTGAACATTTAATCAAGCACTGGCGTCCTGCACCCGGCCAGAGCTCCTGATAGCTCTCGAGGAGATGTAAATGTAACATTTGAATGAATGGCCCTTTAATGATGCCCGTGCAGAAGCCCAGGGAATGTTAATGGAGCAGGGTGCTCCCACCCGCTCCTGCACTGGGGCCTGCACTGGGCAGTGATTGAGCAGTTAAGGCAAGGGAGGTGACTCCTGCTCTGCAGCCCCAGCGAAATGCTCCCTTCCAGCACTGGGGACCCTCTCAGAGCACCTGTCCTTAGTGGAAATCCAGTTTAAGCTCCTGAATCCATGCAAAAGCCCAGCAGGAGAGGCCGTGTCTTAGTCAGGCAAATGCAGCATTTGAGCTGCACAACGAGCCCAGCTATTCCAGGGATTTCATCCAAGCACAGGCTTGGCCTGAGCTTTTCTTCCTTGTTTTTTGGGGGGGTGGGGGGTGTTTCTGGGGTGGAGCTCGCTCTGCTCAGAGAGAAGCACCATTGGAGCAGAATACAAAAGCTTTAAAAAAACTCCTAAGGCCAAACGTTTCTAAAACTCCTTTGTTGGGAAGCAAATTCACTGTGACCCGGCCAGCTGAGCTGTCCCTGGGAGCCCTGGAGGGGACATGGCACACACCTCTCCTTGCCAGGCTGGCAGAGGGTGATGCTGCAGCTCTGCTCCTTCGGGAGAACACCAGCACCTAAAGAGGCTCCAGGAGAGCTGGAGAGGGACTGGGGACAAGGGATGGAGGGACAGGACACAGGGAATGGCTTCCCAGTGCCAGAGGGCAGGGATGGATGGGATATTGGGAAGGAATTGTTCCCTGGGAGGGTGGGGAGGCCCTGGCACAGGGTGCCCAGAGAAGCTGTGGCTGCCCCTGGATCCCTGGCAGTGTCCAAGGCCAGGCTGGACGGGGCTTGGAGCACCCTGGGCTAGTGGAAGGTGTCCCTCTGCCCATGGCAGAGGATGGCACTGGATGGGCTTTAATGTCCCTTCCCACCCAAACCATTCCATGGTTCTGGGAATATGGGAGAGGCTGTATAAATCCAGGATTTATCTCACTGCTGTTTAGCGGAGGAAGGAAATGGAGATAAAGCATCAGCCAGGGTTTGACTCGAGACCTTGGAGAGTTTGCTATTGTCCTTTTAGCCAAATGAAAAGATGAAAAAGAGCCAAGACCTTTGACAGGGATTTGTTAATTGGGCTGAGTGTCTCCAACAGCCAACCTGGAGCTGTGTGAGCAGGATGGGAGGCAGGGATGGATTCCTGGAGGGGTCAGGCTCTTTGCCTCTTACGAGGATGAGTCAGAGCATTTTGTATCAGCCCTCGACACAGGGGTCAGTGGGATCCCAGGCAGCTCGGTGCTGTCACAGACCCGGGCATCAATGTCTAATCCTGCCACTAAAAGCGGGATGTGCCTCAGGGCAGGTGACCCTGAGTCCTAACATGGATAACCTTCCTAAGAGCTCACCAGGAATTTATCTGCCCTCTGCTCCAGGCAAATACGAACAGAAATAGGGTGGTGGAGGAGGGGAGGAGGGTTCTGGCTGCCTCTCCAAACCTGCCACACCTGAGCACAGCACTGAGCCACCACATCCCACCTCCCCTCAGCCGCTTCTCCCACCTCCAGGGCTCCTTCTGCACTCTCCAGCCCAAAGCCAAGTGCAGCTGGTTGAGCCCCTGTTTTTCTGACCCTTCTGCTGAGGTCCAGGGAGCCTTTCCAAAGCCAGCTGCACCTTTGGTCCTGCCCAGTGAGGAACCTTCTCCTTTCTCCTCTCTTCTCTCTCTGTCTTCTCTCTCTTTTCTCTTTTTTCTCTTTTTTCTCTCTTCTCTCTTCTCTCTTCTCTCTTCTCTCTCCTCCCTTCCCTCCCCCCTGTGTGGACAATCCTGGGCACTGTGGAAAGAAAAATAAAATATCTGCCTGAGAGATACCTGTACCTTACTGAAAATTTCTTTATTTAATCCCAGGGAGAAGCAGGGCTGGGGGAGAATCTTTGCTATGCAGCTGCATGCAGCCTGGGAGAAGAGCAGTCTGGGGATGCAGCTCTGTGTGTCCAAAAATGTTATGATATTTGTCATGCAAATAGGGAAAACAACTTAAAACCTTCACAAGTGTGAAAACCAGGAGCAGTGGCCTAGAAAACATCTGCTGGGATAAAGAATTCACTCAGTCACCCATGGCCTTCCCAAGCAGGGATGCTGTTAGAAATGCTGGAGAGGGTTGGTCAAAGAGCAGGGACCAGGATCTCATCCCTCGGGAAGGGAGCGAAATCCTGCAGCCAGTGTGCTTGGCCTGAGGGATTGTCCCTTTCTGGGGGCACTGGATTTCCTCTCTCAGCTCCTCTGAAGTTTCTTTGCCTTCTGCACAGCTGCTCCTTCTATCCTGAGCTACTCAGACCCTAAATCATGAAATCGTGGAGTCCTGGAATGGGTTGGGTTGGAAGGGACCTTAAAGCCCATCCAGTGCCACCCCTGCCATGGGCAGGAACACCTTCCACTAGCCCAGGCTGCTCCAAGCCCTGTCCAACCTGGCCCAGGACAGCTGAGGGTGGCAAATGCCCAGCTGAGTTGTTGTCATAGAACATTAGAAAGATTTTGGTTTCCAGGGACCTCTGGAGGTCCCTCCTTCCCTCTTCTGCTCTAAGCAGGGCTAACTCTAGACCTGGACAAGGTTTCTCAGTGTCTGTTTAGAAAATTTCCAGGCACTGAGATTTTCCCACCTCTCTGGTCCTGAAAGTGAAGAACATTTCCCTGGAAATTTTCCCAGTTACAGCTCATGCCCATTCTCCGCTAAACCTCATTATGCAGCCCTGGGAAGAGTTTGGCTCCATCCTCTCCACAGCCCCTTTTAGGTGCATTTCATCCAAGCCACTCCAGTTTGAATCCTGCCCTTCATTCCAGCTGGGCATTCTTCACAGGGCTGGAAGCAGCCTCCCAATTCCATCCTGTAAACCAGGAATTAAAACTGAAAACAAGATCAGTCTCAGGCCAGGCCTGTCTGAACAGCCCTCCTGCTTGGACAGAGCTTTGGAGGAGCTCTCTGGGAACAGCCTTCACCTGCGTGCACCCCCATCCTCTCAAGAAATCTGCGTCTGTTTCCTTGCTTTGCTCAGGGAACATCCTCCTGTGCTCTGTTAACAGCCTTAAAGTCAAGAGGTTTCGCATCTATTGCTTCTCTTTATCCACCGGGCCAGTTACTGTCAAAAAAAAAGGCTCTGATTTGAAATGATTGGTTTCTGACAAATCCCAGCTGGTTCTTTTTCATCACCCAGAGATCTCATATGTGCAATAACTTCAGGCTTTGCACTTGTTGTATCTCTGGTCTCAGTGCCAGGCTGGAGCGGTGATGCTGTTTGCCCCCCCTGCTGCCCCCAGCTGCTGTCCCCTAGCACTGCCCAGCGCCCTCAGGGGCTCTGCAAGGTGAGGTTTGTTCAGGGCTGGCAGCAGCTGGTGCAAGTTCTCCAGGCCCTGGCACCTTCACATCCTGCTCCAGAGGGAGTCAGAGCAGGCTGTGGTTCCAGCTCCTCCCTCAGCCCCTCCTCCGGAGCTGGCTGTGGCAGAAGGGTCCCTGCAGCTCTTGAGGGTCTCCTCCGAGCTCTTTCACCTTCCAAAGAGGTGACAGAGTGGTCTGACAGTGCCGGTATCTGGCTGCTGAGCACCCTAAGTGTGTCCTGCTTTGTCCCACAGACCAAGGTGTGTTCAGATTCCTCAAGGGATTCCTGACTTGATCCCTCTCTGGCACCAATAGTTGTTCTCCTGGAAACCCCTCTTCAATCCCCAAGTCCTGAGAGTCCTTGTAAATGGGAACAGATGGAAAGCAGGCATCGATTGAGCCTCTTCTGCATATCTGTTGCTCCACGAGCTGTCCCATTCCCAGCCGCCTTGGTCATCCCTGCCCTTTCCATGGTCATGCCTGACATCCCCTGGAGCCTTCAGTTCAAGGTGAGCTTTGGCTTTCCCAGCACCTCACCTGCCTGCTGGGACAGTGCTTCTGTATCCTGCCTTTCCCAGCCCTTCCCTTCCTCTGTGTGTCCTCCTGTGCTGGAGCTTGGGCAGGAGCTCGGGCAGGAGCTCCCTCTCTAGCCAGACAGAACTTCCGACGTTCCTGAATGCTGGGAGGAATCGTTCTCCTGCTGGGGCGGCTGTCCTGGAACAGCTGCCAGGTTTCCTGAGCTCCTCTACACTTCAGAGCTCCCACCCATGGGCTCCCACCTACCAGGTCCCACAAAAACCAGAGCTGCTTCCCTGTCTTGTGGTCACTGCCTCCCATCTCCAGAACATCCAAGGCCCCTGGGAAGCTCCAGACCTCCTGTGCCACAGCTCGGGAGCAGAGCTG
Organism: Rhagologus leucostigma; assembly: GCA_013397725.1. Taxonomy (NCBI): domain Eukaryota; kingdom Metazoa; phylum Chordata; class Aves; order Passeriformes; genus Rhagologus; species Rhagologus leucostigma. The sequence goes on from VZTD01002018.1 coordinate 614,247, forward strand.
TGTCCATCCTGCACAGGAGGGAACCTGAATTGAGCAGCACCAGCTGCCTCCTCCTGCTCCTTGGGCTTCGTCCAGGGCTGGCTGACACCTCCCCTCGCTGGCTCTGGTCCCTTTTGTGGACACAGATGTTCTGCAGCACTTTGCTAACCCAGCCCAGCAGAGCAAGGCCATTATTCCCACGCTGCCTGAAGCCACCAAGTGCCACAATTGTCCAGTCTCAGCCAATCTTCATCCAGAATCCTTCTAGTCCCATCTCCTGCTGCCCCACCTCCTTCTCCTCACAGACCTCAGGCTCTTTTTTCTCTTTAACCCTTCCCAAAGGCCATGTCACTCCTGTGTTCATCCTTCCTGCAGGTGCCTCTTTGTGCCCCCAGCTCCTCCCTGTGCCAAATTAGGCTCTCAGCTGGCATTTGCCTCGCCCTGGGTGCCACCAACACCCCCAGCCCCAGGAGGGGCCCCAGCAGCCACAGCCCTTTTTAATGAGGGACCACCCCCCACTGGGAACGGCCAACAGAGGCACTGAGCTGGAGACACCTCTGATGGTACCAGGAGGGAACAGAAGTGACAAATTAGATTTGATAAAAAAACCAAACCTGAGACACCAGATGGATAAATAGAGATAAAAAGAGTGGTAGATGGGCAGAGAGACAGATAAATCTCTCAGCCAGTGCACCCATGGAACAACTGCACAGGAGGTGTGGGAGAGGAGGGAGAAGCACCAAAACCCCCTCAACTAAATAAATAAAAGACAATGAGAAATGACTGACCAAAAATTGCAGATGGGAACAACAACAAAAAAACCAACAATGATTTAAAAAAAGCTGCTGGCCCCAAAACAGTCCCAAAAATATGGCCTAGCTAAACAATAAGCACTAATTGTTTGCCCTTGCCATGTGCCAGTGCATCCCTGTGGTGTTCCCTCAGTTTCCACATCTAAAGATCAGCCAGCATTGCAGGGAATGCTGAATTTAGGAACAGGAATAGGGAAGGCTCACACAGGTCCGGTCTGTGCAGGGGGAAATGCCAGCATGGAGATGCAAATCAGCCCTATCAGGTCAAAATCCAGTGCACTGAATCCTGATTTTTTTATCCCAGCTGAGACCTACCCAGCAAATGGTGTGTGGGACAGGCAGCTCTTACCCCACAGACTGGGCTCACCAGGGACTCAGAGTGGCTGTGCTGGACAAGGTCCCTCCTCATTTTCTTGATCAGCTGCAAAATTAGAAGGTGGATGGAAAGTTTTTTCTCCTCCAATGAATTAATTTATTCCTTGAACATAATTATTTTCTGTATAATAAATACTGGGATAACAAATCTTACGAGGATGGAGTGTGATGAGAAGTGGCTGAGGAAGCTGGGAAAGGGGCTCAGCCTGGAGAAAAGGAGGCTCAGGGGGGACCTTGTGGCTCTGCACAACTCCCTGACAGGAGGGGGCAGCCGGGGGGGTCGGGCTCTGCTCCCAGGGAACAGGGACAGGAGGAGAGGGAACGGCCTCAGGCTGGGCCAGGGGAGGGGCAGGTTGGATATCGGGAAAATTTCTTCATGGAAAGGGTGTTCAGGCACTGGAACAGCTGCCCAGAGAGGTGGTGGAGTCCCCATCCCTGGAAGTGTTCAAAAACGTGTGGATGTGGCACTGGGGGCCATGACTTGGTGGATTTGGTGGGACCTGGCAGTGCTAGTTTAATGGTTGGGCTCAGAGATCTTAGAGGGCTTTTCCAGCCTTAATTATTCTACGACTCTGTGTTGATACATAATCAGATTTATGTTATGGATGGATGTATTTCTGTGTTACACACACAGGTCCTTCTGGGGCTTCTCAGGCTGTGAACTGAGCTGTGCTATAAATTGCAAAGTTTTTTGTGCTCAGCATTGATGTGAAAAACCCTTGCCTGTCCCTGCATCTCACAGTGAGGAGCTCTCTGCCTGCTCCCTGCCCGCTCCCTGCCCTGCCCAGGGCTCACCCTCAGCCAAAAGGAGCAAGGTTTAGGGAGTTTATAACTCCTGCTTTTCCAGCCAGGAGTCCCAAGCCCAGGTGCTCGGCTCTAGAGAGCTGCCTGCCTTGCAGAGAGCTGGCAGCAGCCTTGGAGTCCAGCCAGGCTGATGTCAGGGCTTTCTTCTCCCAGGGGGACGTGCTGCCATGTGGGAATCTGCATTATCCATTCTGACAGCGTGGCAAAGCAGAAGAGGAATAAAAGTGACTTTAATCCATCAAAGCACCATCAAACCCTGGCTGTGCAGTTTGTCAGGGATACAAAACAGGAAACAAATATGTGCACAAATGTTGACATTTACCAAAGATCGTTTTCTTTAAGGTCTCTGCTCTGGGGACTGCGGAGAGATCCTGGAGCTGATCCAGGCCGGGATGAGTCAGAGCTGCTCCCGCATGGCTGCAGAGTCCTGGGCTGGACAGGAGCCCTGAAACCTGGCTGGACACCCTCGTTTATCCTGGGGAAAGCAGCAATCTCCAGGGACAGCCACAGCCTCGCTCCTCTCCCAGGCCTGTTTGTTTGTGGAGTACAAACAAAGAGCACTGGGCACTGAGAGGGGTCGGCACACACACATTTACTGCTGAAGGATATTGAGACGTCACAGAATCCCAGGATGGTTTGGGTGGAAGGGACCTTAAAGCCTATCCAGTGCCACCCCCGCCACGGCCAGGGACACCTCCCACTATCCCAGGCTGCTCCAAGCCCTGTCCAACCTGGTCTTGGACACTGCCAGGGATCCAGGGGCAGCCACAGCTGCTCTGGACAACCTGTTCATCTCATTTTCTTCAGCTTCCAGGAAAAAAAAAATCAATTCTCCTGTGCAGTTTCTCAGCAAATCTGTCTGACGGGGGCCAAAGGAGAAGCACAGGACTGAATCCCATCCTTTGGGGTGGTGCACACTCTCGAAAACATTAGAACCTGGACATGACAGTGACATAAGGACAAAGAAGAGGATGGCTGTGGAGCCAGGACAGCTGTGGAGCCAGTCCTGCTCTGCTCCTTTGGGGAAATAGAGGGTTCCAAGCAGTGTTACTGGCAAGGTGAGGAAGTGAACTCTCAGTGGAAAAAGGGCAAAGGACAAGTGAGAATTCGGTGTTATCCACTGGGCAAATGTTTGAATCTGCTGAAATTCATCAAGCTTTGGGTATCTCCTCATCCCTGGAAGTGTCCAAGGCCAGGCTGGATGGAGTAACCTGGGATAGTGGAAGGTGTCCCTGCCCGTGGAAGGTGGGACTGGATGAGCTTTAAGGTCCCTTCCAACCCAAACCATGGTGTGGGATTGTTTGGGTGTTCCCAAGCATTACCCAGCCCCATGTCACAGCCAAAAGCCAGCAGATGTTGGCTTTGCCATCACAGGCAGAGAAGTCACTTCCCTCTGCAAGGACACCTGTGGCAGCAGCAGGCAGGTGGGACCAGGCAGGTGGGACCAGGCAGCTCCTCCTGAACCCCCCATGAGAGCCTCAAACCCTACTCAGCCTGTGGGTGCAGGAATGCTCTGACCAATCCCATGGTGGGGAGTTCTATCCTGGGATTTGCTGAGGAGCAGAAACCCCCCTGTGCCACAGGCAGGATCACAAAACCCAGAGGTGAAGCATTTGCAGGTGAAGGGATTCATTAATTTCCAAGTCCGCAGTGTTCTCAGGAGCATCCCCATCCCCATCCCATCCCCATCCCCATCCCCATCCCTATCCCTCATTTCCCAGCCGGAGAAGGCTGCCCAGGGCTGACAGCTCTGATGATTCAGCCCTCAGAGAGCTGTTCTTTTCTCACAGCCCCAGCTGCAAGAGTCAGGAGATTACACGAGACACTCGGTCCTGAATGAAAATCTTACCAGAGCCCAACTTGTGACTGCAGAGAAAAGCTGGAAACACAATTGCTAACACTGAAAAAAAAAAAAAGAAGGCAAATAAACAGCACCTGAGTTTATTAATTTTTAAAATCTCATTATTTTTGGACAGCATAATGTTGTCAGAGACCTGAGTCAAGTGTTTGGAGCAGCGGGAGTTGATGAGGGAGCTCTGCATTCATTGCAAGCAGAGAAGGAGCGGCACACGGGCTCCTCTCAAAGCTACCGGTGCCGTCTCCTCTCCCTGACAGCGTTCCTGGTGTGGAGCTGGGAATGTTCCCTGTTCAGGGCCGTGGTGGGCTTGGTCCCCACGAAGGGGATGTGGAAGGAAGGATCAAGAAGTGTGGCACATCCACACCCTCACCTCAGCATCCCTGTGCTGAAAGGTTCATTCCATGTGAGCATGGCAGTCCCTGAGCCATCCCGGTCACCAGGATGTCCTCCCACGAGGACATTTGCCAAGACCTTGACAGCTCCAGGGGTCCCAAGGGTGCTCTGGGTGAGGTGAAAAACGGAATTGTTGGCTCTTGGCTTGGCTGTGCTGGTGCCCATCTGCCCCTCTGGCTGCAACTCGTGGGTCAGAACGGGCTGGCAGAGCTGGGCAGCCGCCACCTGGCACCTCTTGACAGGGCAGAGCATGGCAGGACACAAGGACGCTGGTGGGCTCCCCCTCCCGCCCCTCCCCTGTCCCCAGGGCTGCTGCCCGCTCTGTTTGTCACCAGCAGAGTGCAAAAGCGCCCGAGCAGCCCAAGGAGCAGCTGTGCAGACTCGGCGCTGTCCCTCTGGAAATGCCGGAGAACAGGAGGAGCCTCCCTCCCCTCACTTTCCCCAGAGCACCCCTGGGACCCTATGAGAGCACATCCCAGTGACTGGGATGGCTCCGGGATTGCCACGATGACATGAAATGAATTTATTCCATATCTCCATGTCCTGAGTGAAGCTCCTGCCCTGGTTTGAAGAGGAAGATGAGGGTTCTTTCCAGCAGGAAGTGCCCTCAGGGCTGGAGCAGCCTGAGCCCTCCTGGGTCCTGCTGGAGCCCGTTGCTCACAGGTGGGGGTTTGTTGGAGGGGATTATTCAGGACACAAGGCACATGCTTTTATCAAACAATCTTTCAAATGTGTCAGAGGGAGGGGAAAGGTCTTCAGGGAGGGGTGAAAATGAGCTGGAGAATATCCCATAATCGATGAGGAGCATGGGTTTAAAGTGAACATAATTTGAGCAGCAAGCCAAGATTGATTTAGGCTGGATGGGGCTTGGAGCAACCTGGTCTGGTGGGAGGTGTCCCTGCCCAGAGCAGGGGAGGGGAACAAGATGGGCTTTAACGGCCTTTCCAACCTAACTATCCTATAATTCCATGATTTATGAGTAATTTCTGAATGAAAAGTGTGGAGAAGACTCATACTTCACAGCTGCCCCTTTGTGCTCAGCACTGGTGCAGCCAGGAGAAGGCAGATCCCTGCTCACCACTGCTGCACCGGTCAGGAAAATGGGCTGAGCAGCTCCCTGTCTCTCTCTGGTGCTGGTCACACCCATCCTGGCCTCACCCTGTGCCTGCAGGGAAACCCAAGGGTCCCACAGCATCTGCAGTGCCAGGGAAACAGGCTCTGTATATAACCCTGGGGTGAAAGCATCACCTGTGCCACAGAACTGAGCGGCCAGGCTGTGACAGCGTGTGTGTGTGTGTGTGTGTGTCCCATGTCATGGTGGCGGTGCAGCCCAGGAAACACAGCTTTGGTCATTCCCAGCTGAAAGCCAAAGGCTTTTATTGACCAGGGCTGGGCTGGGCTGGCCTTGGCCTGAGCTGCTTGCAGCAAGTGCTGACAGCAGCCCAGAGCAACCAGGGAGCTGTTGCTATTGGGACAAACTCTGTGTACGGTGATGGTGTAACAAACCTAGGTTGTTGTGCAGGATGAAAAGAGCCCTTTGGGTTAAGTGGGGCTGTGCGAGGTTCCTGTGAAGCTTCCAAACTTTATCCAGGAGGGGGAGCATAAAAGAATAACCCTGGGGTGTCCCAAATGGAGACAGAAGAAACCCCAGCCTGAACATCAGATTCCTCCCAGCAAAGGGCTGAGGACACTGGTGACCATCTGAGACTCCCCTCCACCTCTCTGTGACCCTCCCCCTCTCTGTGACTCTGCCTGAGGGACCTGGGCACTCCAGGCCAGGTCTGGGTCCCCAGAGCCCCACAGGGACAGGGGTGAGCACAGCACCAGAGGAGAGGACACACATGGGAAGTTTTTGTGTGACAATTTTGATTGCATCCCTAAATAGGGACCTCAACTCTTAGACTGCCACATATTCAGCTGACTTTGCTCCGTGTGGTGTTTTCCTTTTTTCCAATGATGAACTTTAGGCAGGAATAGCCTGGAGGAGGCAGGCAGACCCTGAGCCCCTGGAAATGGTGGAGTTTGTCCCCTGGGGTCTGTTTTGCCCCTGCCAGGACCCAGCCCCGCCACCTCCCGAGCTGTCCTGGGTGCTGCCTCTCCAGCTACCCCCTCGGAATAATCCATCCCTGTGATGTTCGCCATCCCCATTCCCGCTGCATCGGCATTCCCAGCATCCTGTCAGGGCTGACCGAGGCAGAACTGCCAGAACAGCCCCAGCCTGAGCAGTCCCTGCGGGGACAGTGGCTCTGATCCCTGTCTGTTGGCGGAGCTGGCAGCTCACGGGAGGTTTCAGAGTCTTCAGGACTGGTCTCAACCAGTGCTGGGATTTAACTGCTCTGTGTCATTCCACACTCCTACATCTGAAGTGAACTGGTCTGGACCAGACAGGGAAGCCCTTTGCCATGAATCCAGAGCATCCTGTCCTGTGCTGGGATGCATCAGCCACCAGGAGCGTGGCTGGAGGGCTCAGGCTGCCCCCAGGACTCCCTCCCTCCCAGGAACTCCCATGTCTCCTCCTGGACTTGGGAACAGCTTCCACCACCTCAGCTCAGCACAATTTTCCAGTTGGGAAAACTCCCTGGGCACAGTCCTTGTCCCTTCTCCACTGGAACCCCAGCAGGAGCTGGGAACAGGCTCAGCCTAAGAGTTTTGCAGCTCTTCGTGCTCCAGGCCGACTCCTCCCTGTGCCTTCCTGCCTTTTCTGGGATGAATTGGCTCGGAGTGACTGTTCTGTGTCCCGTGCCCAGGCTGGCAGCAGAGCCCGGGCTGCAGCTGGCAGGGAAGGGAGGCTGTTGGCTCAGGACAGCAAGGCCATGAATGAAGCTCTGTTTTCCTTGAAACATCCCGAGGCTGCTGATCGTGGAGCACGGAAACGCCACCGGTGTGAGCAGAGCAGGCTCAGGGCAGTGTGTGTGTGAACCCCCAGGGGTTCCTGCTGAAAGTGCTTGGAAACACTTCCCAGCGGGAATCCCAGCTCCACTGGAACTCTGGAGAGGGTCAGAACACTCCTCCTGGAGTACCACTGTCCCCCATTCCACTTCCCATCGTGGTCCTTTGGGAAGCATTCCCACCTTTGGGGGGACTGAGACTGTGACGGGGCTGTGGTTCAGTGTGTGGAGTACGAACCAGGCTGGCAGGATTTTCTCACGGCTCCCATCTTGCTCCCACCAGTTCATGCCAATATTTTCACCCTCCTTGTCCTTCTCAGAGCTGGGCAGTGCTCCCAGCACAGCTTCCCCTGTCAGCACGGGGAGGGGAGGGAGGCAGAGCATCCCTGCTGTGGGACCAGGATTTGGGCTCCAGTGAGGGATGCCTGGAGATGGCCAGGGCACCCAGACCCCCGGTTTTGACAGAGGACAAGTCTGTCTTCTGCAGCTCCCAGGAAATTCCCCTCCCCAAGATTGTTCCCCTGCCCTGGGGCCAGGCCGAGTTTGGTGGGATTGTGGGACAGCCTTGCCCAGAGGGTTAAACCTTGCTGGGGGTCTGACCTTCATCTCCTCCCACCACAGTGATCCACAAGGATAAACCCATGAGGACAAGGCATCCTTCTTGAGCCTTTGTTTCATGTCCAACCCACCCCACGCCCTTCCCCAGGCACCAAACACCTTCACTCTGCACCCAGGCCTTGGCCGCTCGGAGCTCTGCTGGCACCCACATCCCCAGTAACTGGAACCCCTCACCTGCTGCAGAGTTTGGGCCTTGTCTCACCATCCTCCAGCATTCTGCTGTGTCTGTGTGTCCTGCCAGCACCCGCCTGCCCAGATCTGGCTCTCTCCTCACCAGGACTCGGACCTGGCTATGCTCTGGCACCCACTGGCACCATTCCATGGGCTCTCCAAGGGAAAGGCAGTGCTCAGCAATTACCTGCTCCTCATGTCCCAGGCAGGAGGATGATGATCCATGTGGAAGTACCCAGCACCCCGGGGCTGGGGATTATTTACACAACACCAACAGTTCAGGAGGCCACTCTCATGTCCTGAGGCTCGTGGTGGATTCACGGTGGGAGGGAGCTGAGCCATTTCAGGAGGGGACATGGGACAGCACATGTTCTCCCACAGGTCCTGAGTCAGGAACTCGGGAATTGGCAGAATGGGAGCAGGAAAATTTCCTTTCAGCACAGAGGAGTTATTAATAATCTGGATGAGGGACTTTGTGCTGTGTCAGGTGGTTGAACAGGACCATGTGCAGGAGAAGGAATTGGCAAAGTGCTGGGTGAGGCTCCGTGTTTGACAGGACTGGAGCCTGTCCCCAGTGCAGAGGGTGCTGCCACTTTGGCACATATGGAAAGGCAAAGGCCAGGGATGTCAGTGCAGCCACCCAAACACAGAGAGCCGGGCTGAGCAGTGTTCATGAAACCACAGCTCTTGGAGGGCTCCAGACAGGTTTGTGCATCCTGTTTCCCAAGGGCACCTGGGTGTCAGAGCAGGGCACAAAAGGAGGGACATTTCAGTGCCAGTCCCCTCAGCAGCACAGACAGAGAGGGAACCTTGTCCCTGCTCTCCTGGGCACCGTCCATCACCTGGCCATGAGCTCTTCTGGCTCAGCACCTTCCCATCACCCCCACATCCTTCCCAGCTGACCTGAACCCCTGACCGCCAGCAGCTCATCCATCCTAAAGCATGGCTTGGCCTTACATGGCACAGACAAAGAGGGAATCTCATTGCCAAATGTGGCCTTCTGCTTGTGCAGCTTTGTCAAGAAAGAAAGAATAAATAGAAGTTTTCTGGGCTGGGGAGTTGAACTGGCTTAAAACTGGTCCAAGTTCATTATCCCAGTGTGCCCCAAGTCCTGGTGTCACCAGTGAACAGATGCCACCAGCCCGGAACATGCAGGTGGGGAAGCCTCCTGAGGCAAGTGGCACCCTCTCTGCTGGGCTGGGCCTTGGCCGGGGACGGTCCATCCTGGAGCCACTGGAATTGGCTCTGCTGGACACGGGGGAGGCTTCTGGCAGCTCCTCACAGCAGCCACCCCTGAGACACCCCTGCTCCCAAAACCTGGCCATGCAAACCCAAAACACCCCTTCAGAAACCCCACATTGCTCACCAACCTGCCAGCTAGGGATTATTTATTATTATTATTGTTATCTTCAGTTCTCCTTATCAGTTCCTACCTTTCCTTGGTGCACCTCATGCCAGTAATCACAAATTTTTCCCTTTCTCCATTCTGTCCGTGTGACATTTTTATTTTAACAGCTCCTTCCCTTTACCACTAAACCAGTGTGGACTTTCAGGCAAAATCATCTTTCTTTGGGGTGAAATTCTCACCTAATCAGCCCTCATGAAAAAGCTTTGTGTCTTCATTCACTTTTTTTTTATTCCAGTTTCCTTCCAAATTAATTCCAGTCCTCATTTTGCCCAGCTTTGGGAAATTAGTCTGTTTAAAGCACAATGTGAGTGTGTTACAGACATGAATTGGCGGGGACTGCTCTCTCTTTACCTATATTGCAGATAATCAGGTCATGATCATGGCTCCCTAGGCAACCACTAACTTCCAGCATGGTGATTAATTAATCTTTGTCCATCATAACGAGGTCCAAAATAGATTACCCCGTGTTGGGTGCAGTACCTTTGCTGTTAGATAATGACCATCTTTAATGTGCAATAACGCTAACGAGGTTTGACTCCTGCCTCAGCAGGGCTGGGATTTCTCTCTCTGTGCCTCACGTGGGGGCTGCAGCTGCTCCTCCTCCTGCCTCAGCTTCCCGGAGGGAATCCCAACCCATTCCCAATAGGAGGAGGAAGGGGAGAAGGCAGAGGCCTTTCCCAGGCACTGGGGACTTGAGAGGGGTCCCATGTACCTTTGGTATGCCAGCCATGCCAAGGTGGGATCCCAGACTTGGCTGGCTCTTCCCAGAGCATTGCCTGGATTTTCCAAGTCTCTGGTCTGTATTTTCCCGGCACTGATGGCCAGGAGAGAGATGACATCCGTGTGGGAATGCTGATGTTGTCATTGCTGAGGAAAGGGGTGATAGAGCTGCTGGGAGAGAGTGAAGCTCCAGAGACCTCCAAGGGGAACTGGAAAAGGTTGTCAAAGGAAGCTGTGGCTGCCCCTGGATGCCTGGCAGTGTCCCAGGCCAGGCTGGACAGGGCTGGGAGCACCCTGGGACAATGGAAGGTGTCCCTGCCCATGGCTGCGGCTGGGATGGGATGAGCTTTAGGGTTCCTCCAAAGGGACCTAGGGTCCCAAGCCACTCCATGATCCTGTGATTCTGTGAAGAGCAGGCAACAGTCCCACTTGATCAATCAGTATTCTCTTGGCTGCTTTAATCCTTCCCATGCTCTCTCCAGGGCCTTTTCTTCCCACACACCTCTCCTGATGGATCAGTTGGGCTCTGAGCACCACTGGGTACAGAGAAGACCATGTCACATCCCAGAGTGGGACTTGTGGGGCTCCCAGCAAAAAAAGTCTTGGCAAGTTTATTCCCTGGGCAATGAGCACAGTCAGTCTTTGGGGAAAAGACTGAGAAATCCTTGGAGAAGAAAGGAGCTGCTGATCTCCTCTGCAGCTGCGGGGACCTGTGCGTTGTCCTTGGAGGAGACAAAGGCCTGGTCCTTATAATGGGATTGTCTTCACTGTTTTTCTTCCCCCACATTCTTCAGGAAGGAAAGCAAAGCCGTGGAGCCTGGGATGGACTTGAACTCCTGGTGCTTGGAGTTCATTGCAATAATAATCTGCTTCTCTGGGGCATGGGATCACCATGTTTTTCCCAGGTCAGGGCATGCACCATTGACATAGGAGTTATGAATCCATGGGGCGCAATCCAAGGTGTCTTCCTGAAGGCTCTGCCCTCTCCATGGGCCTCTTCCTTCCCTGGAAGTAAGCACTGGAGAGGCTACAGGAAAAAATGTTTTGCGATTATTACTCAGATCAGGGTTGAGAGCTCAGGCTGCCTCTTGGCCTCAGGGGTCCCAAAATCTTGGGTCGAGAGTTCCACTGCTTTCCTTCTCCCTCTGGTTTTCCATCCTTCGAGGAGACTTTTGTACCAAAGACACCAGCCCAGCCTGTGACATTCCCAAGGGACCACGGGCAGGGGTGGTCACATAGCCTCATTTCCAGAGGGCAGGGCTGGGAAACACCAGCTGGGAGAATGATCCACCCATCCTGGCAGCCAGGCTGGGGTGGACGTGGCAGGAACAAGAACTGGGGGACACAGGGATGAGGTTTTGGTCTGTTCCAGGCTGCCCTGGGAAAAAGTGGAAGGACTTGGTTCAAAGGTCATGGAATGCAGCTCTCTGGGAGCTCAGGGATGGGAGTTCCCAGGAGTTCCCAGTCCCTGGTAACTTTATCTGGTGGCCATGCATCTTCCAGCAGTTCCTATGGCTCTTAGTCGCTTTTCATCTCTGTCCCCTCCTCTTTCCTGTCCCGTTCTGTCCGATCTCTGCTCTGTCCTCCCTCTCTGCCACAGCCCTGCCACACTTCCTGAGCTCCCTTGGCTGCTGAAATCCTTCCCATGCCCTCTCCATGCCTTTGCTTCCCACACATCTCTCCTGATGGATTAACTGGGATCTGAGCACCACTGGGTACCGGGAAGATGCTGTCACATCTCAGAGTGGCACTCATGGAATTCTCCTGGCAATGAGCACCAGGGAGAGCCAATGTCAGCTTTAATGAGGAATTTGGGGAGGGGGGAAGGGAATTTGGAGCATATTAAGTCTTCCCTTGTAACAGCATCTCTGACTCACTTTTCTTTAGCCACAGAAACCCTTAACAGAGCAAGGCCCCTTGTCTGAAGGCTCTGTGACATTATTGCAGAAAGCAATAACTGTGCTTTTGGGGCAGGGGGAATAAATCAATGGAATGATACCAAGCTGAGGTGCTGCCACTGCTGGAATTTGATTCTGCTTTCTATGAGGCAAAACAAGGCTCAAATCACGTTAACATGACCAGAAAGAGCAGCAAAGCAGAAAATCTGTCTCTGGTGAGAGATCAAATGGCAAGTCAGTGTTGGAGGAACAGCTTCAGTACATCCAGTGAGCCGTTCTTGGGGACCTGGCAAAGGGACATCTCTCAGGAACCCGCTTAACCCTTCCAGGGCCTCATCCACACCCCAAAGGATGCAGTTACACCCAGCAAAGCCAGGATCCTGTGCAAGGAGGGAAATAAGGAAAGGGAAAAGAGGGACAGGGCAGGGAAAGAAAAGCCAAAGAAGCAAGAGGAGCTGTACAAGGCTCTGTTCCCATCATCTTCAAGACGTGTTCAGCTGTGCAGGGTGAGCACTGAACTCCGCACTTCTGGCAAGGTTCCTCAGGAGCTGGGTGAAATAAGGGTGGATTCCCTCATCCCAGCAGTGCAAGGTCAAGGAGCAGAAATAAAGTCTCACAGTCCATGATTGTCTTGAGGGATCATTTCTTTACATCTCTTTTTAGAATAACAGAATCATGGAACATCCTGAGCCAGAAGGGACTCACAGGGATCATCCAGCCCAGCCCCTGGCCCTGCCCAGACACCCCAACAATCCCAGCCTGGGCATCCCTGGCAGCGGTGTCCAAATGCTCCTGGAGCTCTGGCAGCCTCGGGGCCGTGCCCATTCCCTGGGGAGCCTGGGCAGTGCCCAGCACCCTCTGGGGGAAGAAGAACCTTTCCCTGATCTCCCACCTAAGGACCCTGAAAGCAGCCAACAGATGTTTCCTCCAGCAGTTCGGCCCTGCCCAGGCCAGGTGTCCATTTGTTTCCTGTTTGGCTTTCTTGGTTTGCCCTCTGTGCACCTGGAGGAGAGCTCTGTTAGACTTTGGACAGCTCAGATCTTCACACAGCCTCCCTTTCCCAGGAAAATTGTGGTCTTGTCCTGAGGGGTTGCTGTACCCCCACAGGGAGGGGTTGAACTTGGAGCCAAGGGATGCTCCACAATGGATGCCTGGCTGAGAGTGAAATTCACTGCGGTGCGAAGCCCTTGGATATTAAGGAATATCAGGATTAAAATATCTTGAGCCCATTCCTCCCCCCACCTGTAAATGTTTGCATGAGCACTTGGAGCTCTCTTCCAAGGCAAAGGGTGTAAGGTCCAGCTCATCCAAAGCCTGGACAAAGCTTCCTCCTGCCAGGAGTGTCCCAGCACTGATCATTCCATGAAGGACACTCTCTAAAGCCCAATTAGATCCTGGTGTTGGCAGGACCAGCACCCAGTGGACAGTGGTACTGTTGGCAGTGTAGGAAATTGGCTGGGAGAACTCAGGGGTGCTCAAGATGGCTCCCCCAGGACAGGCTCTGGGCACATTTCGGAGTCTGCAGCAGCTTGAACACAAACTGAATTTTAATGAATAAAAGAAAGCAGGGAGGAGGAGGCAGTGGGGAAGAGGGAAGGGCTGAGAGCTCTGGGAGTCCAGCTCCGAGGAGTGACCACCCAGCTCTCCCTGATACCCATCCCTGGGTGAGGAATCCCTTGGAAAAGGGAGGAGTTCTGCTGTCAGCCCTGCCCCGGGATTGTTTTACACTTTCCTGTGGTTCCCTAACTCTCCTCTCCTCTCCTCTCCTCTCCTCTCCTCTCCTCTCCTCTNGTGTATACTGGTGAAACGCTGGTGTAAGCCTTCACCTTTCCCCTCCCCTCCCCTCCCCTCCCCTCTCCCCCATCAGAGCAATGTGTCTGGAATCCCGGTGTCAGTGGGGAGCAGGGATGCTCCTGGGAGCAGCTCAGCTGCATTTCTTCAGATATCTCTGATAGCAGAGGCACCCCCTGTGCCCTGGAAGTGCCAATTTCTCTCTGTCAACTGCAAAGACAACCAAGACAACAAGCTCTGGGGAGCAGGAGAAGATGGGATGCATCTACTCACATACAGCTCTGTTTGGACAGATAAAACCCAAGCAATTATTTCCACTTTTAAACACGCCAGGCTCTGGAGGCAAATCTGGGGAGAGCTGAGTAAGAGGAGCTGTTGGATCTCCTGGAAGATGCTGGTTTCAAAGCCAACAGCTTGTGCAGGGTTATGCACCAAGGGGACAAGGAGCAGGAGGAGAATTGTCCTGCTCCAGCAACAGCAGCAGAGCTGCAGCAGCCTCAGCGGAAAGTTGGGTGCCGAACACACACTCTTAAATCAGATTTTGGGTGCTGAACACTCTTTCGTCAGGTTTTGGGCTGACTGTGCACAGGATTGCTGGAGGTTTCCCATTCTACTTCTCCCACTGGAGGTGGGTTTGTGTCCTGGGTTGCAGTGT
>VZTD01002020.1:1514-33610 GCA_013397725.1 Rhagologus leucostigma
AGCCCCAGCACGGCCGAGCCGCCACTGCGCCGGTGCCGCTGCCGCGGGCTCCGCGCCGGCGCGGGGGATGCGCGGGGAATGCGCGGGGCCGCGCCGGGATCCGCAGCGCCCAGGTAGGACGGGGGAACGGGGAACGGGCACCGGAGCGGGGGAAAGTTGGGGGCTCATGCTGCCTGGAACAAATAAATATCTCCTTTTAAAATATATATATACGTGTATATGTATATGTATACGTATACGTATACGTATACGTATACGTATACGTATACGTATATGTATATGTATATGTATATGTATATGTATATGTATATGTATGTATTTATTGTTATTAGCATTTTTCAGCCCACACCATAATTTCAACATCCCCCCTGCTGCAGGAAATGGGCAGCCGTGGTTATGGAGTTCTCTTAAGCCAAGCAGCGTCAGCATCCCTTGGAAAGTTTTCCCGCCCCAAAGGCATCGGCACCTCAGTTAGAGGGATGGAGGTGAGGAATACTCATGTTACCAGCTCCTTACTAAATTGTGGGGAATGGCTGGAGTTGGGGGTGAGTCGAGCCACGCTGTTCCAGGCAGTGACTAATGAGGACTAATCCAGATTGTTTTCCATGTCTCCAGCAGAAGAAAGCGTGGCTTGTGTGGCTGATGGAGCTGGCCTTTCTGGGATGTGAATAAGAGCTTTCACTTAATGCACATCACTGTACTGCCTTGATAACAGCACTTGACAAGCCTACTGAAACTAAATAGGCAAGTTCTACATTTATGTACATGTGGAAATACAGAAATATTTATGTTTCTACATATATGTGTTCATTTATATGTATGCTTATATTCAGAGACGTCTTATCCCACCTTCCAGTACTTGAACGGATTTTACAGAAAAGAAGGAGAGCATCATTTTACACAGATAGTGATAGGACAAGGGGGAACATTTTGAAACTAAAAGAGGAGAGATTTAGATAAGTTATTAGGAAGAAATTCTTTACTATGAAGGTGGGGAGGCCCTGGCACAGGTTGCCCAGAGAAGCTGTGGCTGCTCCATCCCTAGCAGTTTTCAAGGCCAGGTTGGATGGGGCTTGGAGCAACTTGGTCTAGTGGAAGGTGTCCTGCCCATGGCAAGGGGTTGGAATGAGATGGTCTGTAAGATCCCTTCCAACCCAAACCATTCTGGGATTCTGTGATTCTCATCTTTGGGTGAATTTGAAATGGAAATTATCAATTTTTTATTTGGTAGTGAAGGCTGGCTGATTGTAGAGGATTGAACTTCATTAAACATAGTCTGTCTATGTTTTGTGTGCTGACTGCATATTTTCTACATATCTAATAGTAGATGATTCTGTTTCTCCTACTGCATAACTAATGTCCCATTCTTTGAATCAGAAAAATACCTTCACTGTTCTAAATTTATAATATCAGAAGAATCACTGATGAAACAGGTGTTTTATTTTCTAGGGAGGACTGTCAGAAGAGCTGAGAATGAGATGGACTTACCATGAAGGACAGCGAAGCTCTGGGTGATGATGAGCTGTAGATGAACACAGTGTTTGCCTCAGAGGATGGATGTGAGCGTGGACTGGGACTCTGAGAATAACATTTGTGACACAGGTGGGAAGCAATCAAATTATCCCAGAAAGGCCACGAAGCAGGTGGGCCACACCTGTAGCCTGCAGAAGGAGGTGGACATGAATTACTTGTGCAGTCCTCCTGGAAACTCTGCTGGACCAGCAGGAAAGCAGGAGCTTTCCGCAGAGCTGCAGTGTGGAGACAAAGAAACCTGTGACACCTACTGCCAGAAACAAGGTGAGAGTCCAGCTGGGGAGTTTGCCCCTTCCAGCACCAACTTCCACCTGCAAGGTGGAGATAAGGATTTAGATCAGTGTTCCTCTGAGCACCCTAGGAAACCACGGATGATAGCGAAACTCCGTGAGGACAACGAAAGCACCGCTCTTGGAGATGTGTTTGGTGAGGACCTGGAGTCTGTCCCCGAGGAAGCTCTGCCCTATCGATGCAAGAAGTGTGGCTCCTCTTTCCACAATGTGAGCGAGCTGCAGGAGCACAGGCGAGCTCACCTGCTGGAAAATTCCTACCGCTGTCCCATCTGCGCCAAAGCGTTCTCCCGCGCAGCCAACCTGCGCATGCACAAGCTCATCCATTCCAGTGAGAGGCCACACAAGTGCCCGGAGTGTGACAAGGGCTTCATCCGCACGGCTGACGTCTGGAGGCACCTGCGCAATGTGCACAAGATTGAGCGCTCCATGGTGATCCTGGGGAACGGCATGGCCAGGAACCCCTGGTCGGTGGTGCACCGCAGCCAGCACAACGCTGAGTACCCAGATCAGGCTTGTCCTGAAAACCCAAAGTCTCAGGAAGACGATTTCAAACCTTACGCCTGCCCAACGTGTGGCAAAGGCTTTGATAAGCCCAACCTGCTGTCCAAGCACAAGGTGATCCACCGGGAGGACAAGCCCTACAAGTGTCAGGAATGTGGCATGGCATTTGTGCAGCTGCTCAGGCTCAAGAGACACCAGCAGACTCACTCTGGGGCACGGCCTTTCTATTGTGAGGAGTGTGGGGGGACCTTCACCCGGCTGGCATCTCTCCAGCGCCATCACCGCATCCACACCGGCGAGAAGCCCTACTCCTGTAATTTCTGTGGGCATTCCTTCACTGAGTCAGGGACCCTACGGAGGCATGAGCGTACACACAAGTTGGACAAACCTTAGTTTGTGGTCTCTGTGGTTGCTTCATACCTGAACGAGGTCTGCTCAGTTGGGCTGGAAAAGCATCCCATAGTATGTGGTCTGCTGAGTCCAGACCCACCGCCCAGCAGTGGCTGACAGGGAATGCTGCATCACAGGGAGCTCTGGAACTTGTACTGGGAGGGATTGTGCTGCCTGGCTTTAAACTGCTTTGTATGAAAAAATAACCTAATTACCCCTGAGTAATGAAATGGGAGGCTTGAGGAGACTGAAATCACTCACATGTGCTTGCACTGTCTCTGTTTGCTGGACTGGTGATGCATCAGCTTGAGCTTTGTGCAGGGATGTGCAGGCACAGGCTGTGGGAATTCACTGGATGAACTGGCCCTCCCCTCTTGAGTGTGATGGCTCTTTGACATTGAGTTTGGAGATTAGTTAATTTGCTAAGTTAGAACAGTCCAGAGTTGTCCGTCTATCCCTTCTTTCCTTGTATTTTGCTGAGTTTTTCTTTCTGTTACATTTCTTTTTATTTGGAAGGGGGAGTATCATGTTGGTTATTAAAAAAAACCAAACCAAACCCCACTTACAAACCAGTTCTTTAATAAACACAACAGTTACCAGCTGTATTTCAGAATGTTTCTATCTTAGAGAGTACTAATACTTTATGCACTTTTGTGTGATGGCTTGAATGTCGGTTAATAATGGGGAAAGCTTTATTTTGGCTATGGTGGTGCAAGCTCTTGGGGTGATGGGGTTCAAATACGTTTGTGTCTCTGATGGAACCATGCACACTAAATCTATCCAGCTGAGAATTGTGGAAGGAAATGTTTGAGGACATAAAATTCGAAGAGCAAAAGACCAAATTTAAGCCACCTTTGCTTCTCGTTGCATAGGAACCTTATTGTTTTAAATATTTTCACGCATAGGGAAGCTTCCCATAACAAAACCATGTTCTGTGGTGTGTCCAAGTACTGCCCAAAGTGTGTGTTAGACTCTTCACTTCGATTTAGATTCAAATGGTTAGTGAAGAAAAATTTCTTTAGAAATTAGCCCGGCAGACTTGGGCAGGTGTTGACAAATCGTCCAAGGCTGTAACTTCCAAGAGGTGTGTAATGTCTCAGTGTCGGCAGTGGGGTTTTAACTTTGAAACTTAATAATGACTTTAAATCTGCTGTTAACCACTGTGGTAGAAGCATCCAGTTTGTCCTGAAGTTGCAGCCTGAATTTCTTTTCCATGTCAGAAGGCTTTGCTTCCTTTTCCCCTACCAGCTGCCATAATTTCATTAATTCTTTCTAGGGCTTTCTGCCTTTTCAGTGGAAAGGTGTGCAACAGAGTGACAGTAAAGCTCCAGGGTAACGTACCTTTGCATTTATTCCCAGGTTATTTAATATAAAGTACTGATTGTGCCATTTGTTTCCGTATTTCATAGAGTAAAAACTGATGTTGGCAGCTCAGCACCTTCCACCTATGCAGCAGCTGAGCAGATGTCACACAGTGGGTCCTGTTATGTTTGGTGTCAGGTCCTTGGCTCGGATCAAGATAAACCACTGTCCACAGCAAAACTTTAACTTGATTATAAATGGGAGAGCAATTAGTGTCACTAATGGATCATTTTCATTTCATTCTTCAAGGAACTCTCCAGATGAGGGAACTGATCTGCATCGTGCTTCTGAGGGATGTGTTCTGTGGTCTGTGTGTTTGTAATGCTGGGATGGCTGAGCCCTGAGACTTCTCCAAACTGCCCTCTGGAGGAAGCTCCAGTTCGGTTTTAGGTTTGCAGAGGGCCTTTGATGGGGCCCCTTAGCAACAGCTCAGTCTTATCTGAAAGCTGTGCAGACTCCCAGAGAGGAAAGATCTTTGCTTGAAAAGGATCCTGGCTGGCTGTGGGTGAGTGATCTGCAGAGGGAGGTCACTGGCGATGTTCTGTGGGGACCATGGTGTTTAGCACCATCGGAGGTGACCTGGAGAGAGGGCAGACAGCGAGGTGACAAAGCTGTTCCAGAGGCTATCATGCATTAAGTTTCCACACTCATTTCCTAATCCCAGTTTGAAGTTATCAGCTGCAGTCTTCCCTGTCCATCATCCTGCTTTTCCTTTGGGTATGGGATGCTCCTGCTGGAGGGAGGTTTAATATCCAATTAAAACACCGCTATGCCCACCTTTATGTTGTGTGACAGTTCTGCTTAGGCAGTTATGGTAATTGGGAACATCCAGTTATTCTGCTTTTTGGTGCTAGCAGTCAGTGGAA
Organism: Rhagologus leucostigma; assembly: GCA_013397725.1. Taxonomy (NCBI): domain Eukaryota; kingdom Metazoa; phylum Chordata; class Aves; order Passeriformes; genus Rhagologus; species Rhagologus leucostigma. The sequence goes on from VZTD01002020.1 coordinate 6,460, forward strand.
TTTGTACCTCTGGCAAAATGGTGGAAGTATTTTGAACAAAGGTCTATTATATGGGAAGAGTAAATGGTTGGTGAAATGAAAAGTACCAGGCTTAACGAAAAGGTTATTAAAAAGACACAAAGGTTATTAAAAAGACACTTGCCTGGAAGGTTGACTTGCATATAAAGTGCTTGGATGTGTGAAAGGAGTAATTAAAATGTGAGATGGTTTCTGGGGAAAGGGTGTAGAACTCTCCTCAAAGAAACTTCCACTAACTCCTATGCAGGGTACAGGAAACCCTGTGGAGTGTAATTTAACCCAGAGATCAGCACTTGTTCACTTTACGTTTTTCACATAAAGGTTTGGAAGTCTCTCCCAGGCCCTGACCCTATCTGAGTGGGTGATAGCCTAAAGCAGACATAGTCAGTCATGACATGTAGCTGACATGGGGCAAAAAGACCTGCTCTGCAGCATTAGGGAGGGTTTGAAGGGTCTGCTTTCAGCAGAAGTAATTTTTCTTTGTCCAAAGTGCCAGAGTATCTGTTATTTGGATCTGATCATTTGGATCTGTAGATGCCATGGAAGAAACAATTCCTTTGGCACTGTGTTCACAGAGCCCTCATTACAAGGAAGCCCTTAGATGTGAGCAGAGGGCTGGAACACTGAGCTAGGCTGAGCATCCTGATTTGATCACTGGATAGTATTTGTGAACAGTGGAACATAGAAATACCCTTTGCTTTTTGCTAATTTTCCTGTTGCCTCCCTACATTCCGTCTGCCCAACTCATTTCCATCACAGGAAAGTTGTCTGAAGACTAAGAAGGTAGAATAGCTCCAGCTCTGCAGATTCCAGGCTCTCACTGACCTATCCTCACCAGACTCACCAGACAGTCCTTGGCAGCTATGGTACTGTTCTCTTACTTTGTTGACAAAAGTGTTGATGGTGAATTTGTTAACCTTTGCTACCAAAAGTATTGATGGTAAATATGTCCATGCTTGAGGAGTGCAGACACAGCACCTTGAACAAAGGAAAAGCTGCTGCTGTACAATCTGTGCCCCCCTGCACACCATCCTCCTCCTCTTACACTGTTTGCCTTCTCCTGGCATGGAGAAGTCTGAAGCAGGAGTTGCCCATGTAAACAGGGAGTACCAAGCAATCCATCATTTGCCAATCAACCCCAGCTAAGGGCACTGAAATCTCTGGAGGAGGCAGCTTTTATTTAAAGTGGGGCTTTATCTGCCTCTGATCTTGGAAAGTTTCTGTTGGCACAAGGAGCTCCCAGTGCACTTTTCCTGCTTCCAAACTGAAAGCGAGCAGGGGCTGAGGTCTCACCAACAGACATCTCACCAACAGAACTGCAGATGAATAGCATTTTACTAGGATAACCTTCTGGAAATAGAAAGGAGAAAAACGTCTTTATCTGGATGTTTTCAGCTGTGTCTGATGCTTTGAGGAGTAAAATTGTGGCCCTGTGCAAGGTTAGAGCCATCTTCAGAGAGCAGGCCCTGAATGTGAGCAAACCTGTGAACCAGCTAATACAGGTCTCTGCACCAGAGTGCAGCCCACTTGTAAATTCCTTGTAGGATGTGCTGCTGAACCACCGGTGTTCTGTGGGAATGTTGTTTTCCAGAGGAGGGTATGCTCAAGGTAGTGTGCTCAAGAAGTTCATGTAATGGCTTTCTTGTTGTAGCGGGTTCAGTTCTTAACCAGTCGGAAACACCCATTAAGTGTAGTGGTTTTGGCTTTTCTTACCTTCTATGAAATAAGGGATTTGGAGATATGCAAAGCAGGCTTAAAACTTTAAAGAATATGAAGAAGTTTATTACTAACAGAATTAAAAGTAAAAAAAGAAATAATAAAGAATTAAAGCAAAACCTCCTTTTCCTTCAGCACCTCCCCTTTTTACTGAACTCGCACAAAGGATAACAAACTATGATTTTGGTCAGAATTACAGTTCTTAAAAGTCTCTCCACTATTTGAGGAAAAAATGTTTCCTTTGCTTCACGTGGTTTCCAAACTGCCCAAAAAGCAACAGACCTGCCCAAACAAATTCTGCTGCCGCCGTGAAAAACATCTCTCCCATGAATCTTGCAGTCTTCCCACAACTGCAAGCATGGGCCACACATGGAGCGTTTCCTTTTTTTAAGGATAAGTAAATTCCAGCCTAAAAGCAACTGCTCTCTTCTTCACAAAATCTCTAAAAGTCTCTTAGAGCTCTCAGGTGACCTGGCATGGTCCCTTTTCTTTTTCCACAGGCTGCACACAAAATTTTCATCCCCCCATGTTTTTAAGTGGATTAAAGAGAAAAAAACAGTTTGTGATATTACAGTTTTTACCATGGCCTGCAAAAAGTATTTTTAAGCTTCGCGCTGGGCGCGACTCCGCCCTCTTTTCCCGTCACCATCTTCAGCTCCGTCTCCCATGACTTACTTTCTCTTTCCCTCTGACCTTGAAGTCACCATGATTTTCTTCAGGCTTTATGTTGGAGAAAAAGCCTCTTTCTCTTTATGCTGTTGGCTCCTCAGCTTGACTCTAGCTGCGTTAGTTGCAGAAAGCTCTATCGGCTCCCGCCACGTCTACACGGGGCCACGTGGCAGGGGGAGCCCGCCAGTCCTTAGAAGCCGTGCCAGGCGGTCTCGGCCCCACAGCAGCCCATGGTTTCTTAGCTGCCCGTGGCTCTGAGGGGGTTCTCCCGCAGCTACCTGGGGGCTCGTGCCCCGGCGCCGGGGCAGGGGAGGCCCGGGGCCGCTCCAGGAGATAGAGCCTGGGGCCCATTCCCTGCGAGAGGGGTCGAACACAAAAGAGAAGTTCCTGTGTCTCCATGCAGTTTAAATATGTAAATTTTGAGAAGCGTTATTGGTCTAAACGACTGTCCATCAACTCAGGTTCAACCCACCACACTTGTTTATCTGCTTCAAGAAATCATCAGAGCCATCAATTCCTTTTCTCATTAAGGGATCTCTCTGAATTGTTGCTCCCGTGCTTTACACCTGAAAGCAGGAGTAGTGACTTGTTCTGTTTCTCTTCAAGCTTCCAGTACACATCCCATTGGCTGCAAAGGATTCTTAGGGAATTGGCTCAGTGACTTCTGTGTGTTCTGGCCTTGGATGTTTCCAGGGATGAAGCATCCTCTCTGGGCAACCTGTGCCAGTGTTTCACCACTCTCATTGTAAAAAACTTCTTCCTTATAGCTAATCTAAACCAACTCTCCTTCAGTTTAAAACCATTACCCCTCGTGCTATTTCAGCAGGCCCTGGTAAAAAGTTTGTCCCCATCATTCTCAGGTACTGAAAGGCCACAAGGAGGTCTCCCCAGAGCCTTCTCCCGGCTGAACAAGCTCAGCTCTCAGCCCTTCCTCATAGAAGAGCTGCTCCATCCCTCTGATCATCCTTTTTCCTTGTTTAAAAAGAAGACGAACATGTCTGTAGGAGCTTATCTGCTGACTATTGCCCCAGCAGCCTGAGAAGAGCAGGCCTTGACTTTAGAACTGAGGAGAGTTTGTGCTCTGCAACATGTTTCAGTGCATGCTCATGGAAGTATTTCTGCTGGCATGGAGATACATCTGCTGGATAGAAGCCGACCTTGCTAGAAAGCATGGCTGTGTCGGAGAACTGTGGAAAATCAGAGCATTGACACTACACTGCCTCGGCTGCTGGCACCAAATCCGGAGGACTGGGGGTGGTTTCCAGTCTTTTACACTGTTCATGGCATATACAGGTAGTCAGAGAGCGTATTTATTTCCAATTTATTCAATTGAGATGTAACAGCAGCTTTAAAATAGCTTCAGGACAGGGAGCTCATATAAACATGTAGCGTTGTATTTTTCCGCTCTCCTGTGCTTATCTTTCCACGTGGGTCCCCCCTTCCCCACCCCTAGCCCTAACCTCTCCCTCGGTTTCTCCCATTGATTCTGTTTCCCCAACTCCGCCCATGTGCCACCCCTATGCCCTGTGACCATTGGTCCATGTGCTCTCCCTGCCCCCTTTGCCCCAGATAAAGGACCCTGCATGAAATGCGGAGAGCTGTGTGTCTCGCATTCTACCCTGCCTTGGGGCACTAGCCTCTGCCTGGGGGAACCATGCCATGTGCTGGCTCTCTACCTTTGGGAGCCAGCACATGTGCTGGATCTGGGCTGCTGGGAGCCACCATGAAATAAAAGATCTTCTGCAGCCACCATGCGGAGACCATTCTCTCCTCCGTTATTGTCACCGTGTTGCGGGGCCTACAGCCAGCTGGAGCAAGCGAGGGGCAGCCTGGAAGAGACACGGGAAGCGGAACAGCTGCTTTCCCCGAGCAAGCCTCACTGCGCTCTCCGAGAAGGTTGTGGCATGCCATACCACCGCAGGAACCTACTCACCGCAACATAAACACAAATAATATCCGTGAGTTTACCTACATTATTTCCTTCTCTGTTTGCAGACTGTGACAGAGCATCTAGCTTCTAATGATCACACAGTAATCACTGCAAGACTGAAAAATACAGCTGGGTTCCCCCATCCTTGGCAGCTACAATACTATAACAATACAAGCACATTTATTAGAAGCACATTTCTGTATTATCAGCTATAGATATTCACATGCCTTCAATAGCATTGCATGGCCAGGTGGTCTGAGACCAGGGCTCAGCTTTTCAGCAGGTTTTTATCACAGTGAAGGACAGAATAAGAAATGCAGAAGCAACATCCAAGCAATGTGGGACATCCTCCCAAAGTGCCAGGGGTAGTGCTGGCAGCAGTGTCCTCGTAAAGGTCTTGAGCCGCCAAAGCCCTCCCTCTGCTCCTTCTCAAACTGGAAGCAGGTGCCTGGAAAGACCTTTCAAGCGAGTGCTATAAACCAGAAAATGAAGCTCTGGGCCCTTCATGGGAATCACTTGAGCAGGGAAATCTTGCTGGCAAAATGTTGTTTGTCACCAAGTGAGGCTGGATAAACCAGGTACCGACCACTAAATCTCTCTCTCATCATTTGGAAAACCCCTGGGTTCTGGCATTTGGGGATGTAGCAATAACTAGCAACTAATTACCAAGAAAGAAAGAAAGGGGAAAAAAAAGCCAAAAATGCTGCTTGCGCTTTTATTCTTTGCACCAGACAGGTGAAAATAGTGTTTTTCCAGCACTAGCTCTTAATTTTATTTCACCACTGCACATCCCTCTTGCACTGCAACTTAGAAATGTCAGTTTAATTCTCTTTTAATTGCCTCAGCTATCAGGTACCTGTAAGAAGCCATTTTTGCCAACTGTTCCAGGGCTCAGAAAGCAGCTGATTGCTGGAGAAGCACTCAGTGCACCTCTGCTTTGGCAAAGGGCTCTCTGGAGAGGAGAGTGAGGGGTGCAAATATTTTTGAAATTATTCTGTAATTCCCTCATCCTGTGTGCTCTGTGTTTGTGTGGGTTTTGTGTTTTGCAGTGCTCATGTGGCTGGCAGAACAGGAGGCTTTGGGCTTTCATTTGTGTGCATTTGAGACTCTTCAGGCTTCTCAGGCTCCTCACCTGCACAACTCAAGGAGGCCTCTGAGGCTTCTCCACTCCCAGGGCCATTGCTGCAGGGACCTGGATTTTAGAGCAGGAGGGGATGTCAGGCATGAGGGGCAGAGCACCTGGGCAGCTGTTTCTTAATGGAGCTGGGTTTGTCTTTGCTCACATCCATTCATGCTTAGATCTGATCTCCTTTTGCGTTCTTCTAATGGCTACAATGTTAATTTGAAAGCATGGAATTTTTTTTCTGCACTGTTAACTCTTTTCCTGCTCTTACAGAACGATCAGGAAACACACTGCAGATGTTATGCATTACAGAGGTGCTGGGGCTCTGCCAGCTCTCAGATCTGGTGGCTGTTTCTGCTGGTGGCTGAGGAGCTCCCACTTGCAATGCCAGTCAAGCACTCCTTCCTGCAGAGATCCTACAGAATGATCTCTGCACCAGGGTAGCTCTCTAGGAGGGGAACTGGACACAAAAGAATGGAGTCTCGCATCAAACAAACTGCCTTATGCCACAAGTCACAAGGACTTGGTGTCCCCGCATCCCTTCCCCACCCCAGGCAGCGCCTTTCTCCTCTGCCCCAGGAGGGGCAATCACACTGCAACGCCCCAGGAACCAAAGGGCTTTGAACTTAAGGATTTCCCCCCCACATCAATGACTACAGCACAATGAACAGAACAAGCACTTCTGATTTATTAATTAAGTCCTTTTATTTCAACAAAAGCATATATCAAACCTGTTCAAACTTAGCAACAGCTACAACTCAACTGACTAAGGAACATATTCCAGAGGAACATATTCCAGAGCTAGTGTTGAATAATATTATCTATCAGAAACAAAAAGAGCTTCCTACCACAATATCCTGTTACCCTAAATTCTAGTAGGGAGCACTACTAATATCTACCCCTACTTTCATCAGAATTTAACTCTACAGAATTTAACTCTATTAATACTCCTATTTTTACTCCTCACATTCTACAATGGCACTGGCAGCTATAATGACACCTCAGTCATGAGCCTTCTGGCCCTCCAGCAGATCGACACAGCCACCCAACTGGGTGTCATCTGCAAAATGACTGAGGGCGCCCTTGATCACCTTGTCCAGGTTGTTGACATCCATGAAGGTATCAATGCCATAGTCAGGGTTTTGGTTACTCAGACCAGAACCCTGACTTGTGTTGGGACTTGCTTTTCCTCATCTGGTTTCCCGGTATGGTCCACAGGACGAAGAAGAGAGTGATGGTCTTTGACTGGGGCCTTGCCAGATTGCTGTATAGGACTTTAGACTCAATGGGTTGGGGAAAGACACACATGGGAGAGAACCTGAGGTGATCTCTTCTTCCTCAGTGCTCCAGCTCAGATGTCTTCTGCCCATGCTGTGGACAGCTCTGGCATGCCTCAGACAGTCCTGGGTTCCTTGGAGCCAGAGCCCTCCTCAGTTGGTGGCAGTGACAGGCGTGGCTCTGCTTCTGCCCCTGCCCCCAGCCCACTGAAAGCTTCTAGCTGGCTTAGCGAGGGGCTGGGGGGCCAGCGGTCTGGAATCAGGCCCGGAGTCAAGGCCTTTTCCCCGCTGTGAGGGGCTCTGCTGGGAAGAGCTGGGGCATGGCCTGTGGCTGTTCACGGCGGAAGGTTGCCATGCTCTGCCCAGGCCTCGCGTGGCCTCACAGGGGGCCTCTCTTCTGCAGTTCCCCAGCTCTGGTCTCGGTCTTGTTCACCTTGGGTCAGCTCCTTGGGGCTGTCCACTTCCCAGTCTGGCTCCAGGCTGAAGCAGGCCTTCCTCTCACTCTCTAGTATTGGCAGGACTGCCCCCATTGCTGCCCCTGCGCCCTGCCCACTGAGAGCTTCCAGCGGGCTGTGTGAGGGGCCGGGGGTGCAGCAGGGGCTGTGCGGGGCAGCTGCCCGGCTCTCTGCCCCTGCTGCGGGGGCGGTCGCTGCCGTCCCTGCCTCCATGCCCTGATGCAGGTCCCGCTGTGTGGCCGGCTGGTGGCCGCGTCGCCGGATCACAGCCGCGATCCTGCTCACGGCGGCACGGGCACCGCGCCGCAGCGAGTTCAGCAGAGCCCAGCCACGGCCCCTGGGGCTCTGCGGGGCCACTGCCTGGCTCTCTGCTGCCGCCGCCTGCGCACCAGAGGCAGCAGAAGCTGCCGTCTTTTCCACCTCTCGTGCCTCGGCAGTGGGACGCATAGGGTGCTCCTCGTCCTCAGGAGCTCTGGCCAGGGCACGAGATGTGCTGGGCAGGTCGGCGTCTCCCTCTTCCTCCAGCGGCGAGCTGGGCTCCGCTAGGAGCTGCGGGTACCGGGGGTTGACCCAGATGGTGTGGATCGTGATGACATTCCACTTCTCCTCCGATGACTCTTCGATGTTCCCATCTTCCTCTTTGGCAGCTGATTGATCTTCGTTTTGGGGACAAAGCGTTAAGAGTCCTGTGCCATTGCAAGGCTCCAGGGGTTTTCGTTCATAAATACAGGACATATAGATGCTCTCTTCCCCACTACTGCCGCCTTGGGCCTCCGTGGACCAGTCCCCCTCCTCGCTCTGCAGCTCTGACAGGAGTATCGTCGCTGCTGCCCTTGCCCACTGCCTTCGAGCTTCCACCTGGCTTGGCCAGGGGTTGGGGGTTAAGTCGCCCAGAATCGTCTCTGAAGTGGAGGCCTCTGCCCCGCTCTGAGGGGCTCTGCTGGGCAGAGCTGGGGCTTGGCCTGTGTCTGTGCACTGGGGAAGGTTGCCATGCTCTGCCCAGGCTTCGCGAGGCCTCACAGGGGGCCTCTCTTCTCCACTTCTCCAGCTCTGGTCTTGGTCATGTTCCCCCTGGGACAGCTCTTTGGGGCTGTCTAATTCCCCGCCTGGCTCCAGGCTGAAGCACCCCTTCTCCTCAGCCTCTGGTGTTGCCACGACTGCCCCCGCTGCTGCCCCTGCGCCCTGTCCACTGAGAACTTCCAGAGGGCTGGGCGAGGGGCTGGGGGCGCAGCAGGGGCTGTGCGAGGCAGCTGCCCGGCTCTCTGCCCCTGCTGCAGGGGCCGTCGCTGCCGTCCCTGCCGCCGTGCCCTGATGCAGGTGCTGCTGTGTGGCCAGCTGGTGGCTGCGTCGCCGGATCACAGCCGCCACGCTGCTCAAGAGGGCCCGGGAGCCGCGCCGCAGCGAGTGCAGCAGAGCCCGGCCGCGGCCCCTGAGGCTGTGGGGGGCCGCTGCCCGGCTCTCTGCTGCTGCTGCCTGCACTACAGAGGCAGCACAGGAGTCACGGTGTTCCTCAGCCTGCCGAGGTGCTGCCCGTGACTCACAGTTGGACATCTGTACGCAGGACGAGAAGGATGAGGACGAGGTGGCCCTCTGGAGTGGAAACGGCCCCCCTGGCACAGCAGCTCCCTCGGTGCCAGCAAGGCCGGCCCCGGCCCAGAGGCAGCTGCGTGCCGCCCCATCCCTCACCTTCTGCCTCCTCCAAAACATCAGCCCCGTCTTCTTGGGCTGCACGTCGGTGCTCGTCTCCTCGTCCGTGGACATCTCGGAGTCGCTCCGACGCTGCCGTCCCCCGGGGAGATGCTGTCTCCTGACGGAGCTGCTCTCCTGGGAGTGGGCAACCCTGGGCTCTTTGCGCCCTTTTATACCCTCCTGGTCAGGGCGCAGCCCCAGGCGTCACAAAGGGCTCTGGGCACACGCAGCCCCCATGTCACAAAAAGGGAACGGTTGGGTGAGGTCCCAGGTGTCCCAAAGGACACTCTGGGCACAGTTAAGACGTCCATCATTTCCCCCTTTATAATGCAGAGTAAAACAGTTCAGGAGGCAAAGGAAAAACATCCAGAGATGAGCTGTTGGAATACAATTTCCAAAAGAGCTGAAATGTTCACATAGATCCAACTGAAACTGGGAAATGACAAGAGGAAAGAATGGTGAACATTCCGGTGGAGGAGGGCAGGCTTAGATGGGCTATTGGGAAGGAATTGTTCCCTGTGAGGGTGGTCAGGTCCTGGCATAGGTTGCTGTGAGAGAAACTGTGGCTGCCCCTGGATTACTGGAAGTGTCCAAAGCCAGGTTGGATGGGGCTTGCAGCAACCTGGGGTAGTGGAAGGTGTATCTGCCCATTGTAGGGGGTGGCACTGGATGGGCTTTAAGGTCCCTCCCAACCTAAAGCATTCCATGATTCCATGATTCCACGATTCTCTGCTTCTACAAACTCCTGTGAAACCTTTAACCTCAGTATGCAGAAGTCAAGTCCATCCTGCTTAGAGATCCAAAGGATAACATTTGATATATTTATGGAGGTTAGAATTTTGTCATAGCCGTGGAACAGAAGGCGATTCCTCCAAGATGAAATACTGGGGTCTTACAGGGCTGGATTGAAAACAGAAAGGCCTGTGAGAGGGAAAATGTTGACGTTTGAAATGAGTGAGGACTGTAATACTTGAGAGAATTAAACTTGCACAGAAAAGATCACTAAAATCACTTTGGAGCCATCAAGCCATTCTTTCCAGGTAACTTTGAGGCCTATAACATGTAGCTAGAGCAAGAAGACAGAGAGCATTTCCTAGGAGAGAAAAAATGATAAAGTAAACTGATATTTGGCTCTTAGTGCATCTACTTTATCTTAATAGACAGATTAACAGAAGTACTTGAAAGCAAACTGACCAAAGCAACTTTGTATTTTATAAAGAAATGCACATTTAAGAGGGAACAACAGTATTTGCTTCTCTGAACGTTAAATAGGTTACAGACTAACACGTAGGGGTTTTTTTTCCTCCGGGATTTAATAGTCAAAGCTCACCTCTCTGCACTCATTGGCTGCAGTCAATGATAGCAGAAAGTTTTATTTGGAAATATAATAGCAGTGTGAGCTTTATTTGGAAATATTTAGAAAGCTCCAGGAGTACTCAGCAGCTTTTCATCAGACACCTCCTGCAGACACTTTGAGGGCATACTTTAGGAGAAATCCTCCTCCTGATTGTGCCCATGCAGCCCATGGCATTGCTGCTGATTTCCAGGTGTTCTAAACAGGAGAAGTCCTGTTCCAAGGCACTCTCAGCACAGGCTTCCCCACACAACCCCCAGGGAAGGGATCATGTGAAGAAAGGACAGTTCTCCAGTCCCAGTGCCTTCCCCTCTCTGCCTGTGCCTGAGTTAGCCTATATGGAAACTACTGGGTGGTGAGGAGGACTCAAGGTCCACCACAGATGCATTTCAGGCTGTTTTGTCCCAGAACAACCTTACTCCCATCTTGGAGACCAAATAGCCCATGAAGGGCTGGAGTATTTCAGTGTCTCTTTGGCTTTACTTGAATTCAAAAGGTTTCCTTTCTAAAGTGATTAGAAGTAAAAGACTGAAAACCCTTGAAAGTGTGCCTTTTCCTTGTGGTATCTCTTGTCTAAGAATACCAGAACTGATTAATCTCATAAAAGGTATGAACTGCTGAAATGCTCTGAATTGCAGTGAAGTCTTGGCTGAAGCTCATTTTAGATGTGATTCTGCTCAGGATCTCCTTAGGGCCAGCTGTGAAGTAATATGAGCTGGTACTGTAAGCTTGACTTAACAGAGGCACTGGCTAAAGGAGTCAGTCTTTAAATGCTTATGAATATTTCACCTCCCTGCCTGCTGCTTTTATGGGCACAGGTGCACTTACAGGTGCTTGAGGCAAAGCACACCGGGCAAATTCCTGTTGTCACTCCCACCTTCCTGCAGGACACTGGTAGAACGTGGTTGTTTCTGTTACGAAGTGGTTTTCACGGGCTGGACTCGCTGGCCTTGGATTATAAAGAAAAATGAGGAGGTTCACAGCCCTTGGACGTGAAGAAACACAGACAAATGAAACCAAGCCCTCCCGCCGCCTGCACTCTACTCAGGCTCCTCCGTTCCCGCCTCCTGCCCTGAGGGCTGCGGGGGCGGGACGGCGACCCGTGAGCAGCGCCTGGATGGTCCTGTGGGCAGCGCCTGGATCCTCCGGGCAGGTCTTGGACCCTCCGGGCAGCTCTGGATCCTGCGGGCAGCCCCCGTCTCCCTCCCAAACACCCACTATCCGCTCTTTGGGAACATAGTGATTTCTCAAATCTATACAGCTGGCGAGAAACCTCATAAAGGCGTGTGACTGTGAAAAGTTCAAATTCCTGCAGGAGGAGATGAATGCCAAAAGCAACATCCACCTTCTCTCAGCCCAGGCCAGGGCTGACAGCATCCACGGCATGGGGGTAGCTCATGTCCGCTTCCTGAGGGAAAGTTTCCCTTCAATTCCTCATACTTTAAGTCAGAATAAAGGGTGGAGAGAACTTGGACATAAGGGCTACATGTTTACCTCCCCTGGATGAGCTCACTGCTCCCTACACACGGGGGAAATATCCCCAAGCACAGGACTTTATGTATGTTATTAAAAGCTTGGGCCTCAGCACGTCCTTGTGGCCCTGCCTGAGATGAAACTGTTTCCTGGATCCACCAGTAATGCCACCAAACATGAGAATATCTATCAGGGAGCATAGGTACAAATGCAAATCTGCCCTGTATTTGCCGGGTCTAGCTGGCTGTGCTCAGTCCTTGAAAATCAAGATAGGGAGTTGCCAAAAGCTCATCAAGAAGTGGATGGATTTTTGCCTGCACTAATAAAGTGGCTGCTCTGCTCAGACGTTCTTAAAGGACTGTGACTTTAAAATAGAGTGCAGAAATATTTTCTGGAAATAGAATAGAGTGCAGAAATGTTTAGTGGCTTGGGCTGCCTTCCATTTCTTGGGAAGTTTAATGTAGATTCCCTCAAAGAACAAGGGCGTTTTTTAGGGAAAATACCTGGTTTTTACAAAAATAGAAGCATCTCAGAGCCTCTGGAATCCCTTAGGTGATCCAAAATTCAAGTTGTTCATCCCTTTTGGCCCAGTGAAAGGACTGTCATGAAATTTAATCTCTGACATGCAAACTCACTGCTACCAGCAAGGGAGTCCTAGAAAACTTTCCATTAGGGGACAATGTGCTCATTTGAGATACTTCAGAACACAAAGATAGATATTCTAAAGCTCTGCATTATCCAATTCTATGCTCCTGAAATGAAGGTGTTAAAAAAGAGGAAAATGTTCATTTTGTAATTGTGTCAGGGCCCAAAGTCGTCTCTAAGGCCATGCCATCTTTGGTCTGCTGTTGCACATCTCGACAAGATAATGAAGAAAAGTCAGTAAAGAAAAACTTGTCTAACTGGTGGGAATTTGACCCTTGAGAGAAACAATGGATTGGTCAATCGATGGGAACTTAACCTGTGAAAGAGGAACAACACACACTGGAGTTGTTGTCGGCATGGAGGGGGTATAATGAGCCATTGTGGCCCCATCTCACCCTCTGGCCAAGTGTGAGATGCTGTTGTTAATTGGAAAAATTCCAGTGCAGAGGAGAAGATCTAAGGTGTGGTTCTGGGGGGAGAGGGGGAGAGAAGGACAAGATGCCCACCATTTGCATGCAGGAGACAGCCTGAAGGTGCCCTGCCTGCCTGCCTGCCCCTCCTGCCTGAGCACCATGCTCCATCTCCATCTCCATCTCCTTCTGAGCCCTTCAGGCATGGGGCAGGGCTTCGCCTGGCCGTGGGAGGGGTGATTGACAAGGGGGCTGAGCAGGTGGCTCCCTCCCCTCCCTTTGCTTTCCCCTCATTGTTCTGGCCTTGCCTACCTCTCCCTTGACTTGCCCACAATTGCCTACACTTGGTTTGCATTTCCTTGCCTGCATGGAAGGCAAGCTAAAGAGCGGTAGGCAAAGCAAAGCGAGGAAGTTGTAGGTAGGGCAAGGAAAACAGACGTAGGCAAGGGAAGCAAAGCCAGGGTAGGTTAGGAAAAACTAGGCAAGGTACGGAAGGCAAGGCAAGGCCAAGTGACTCAGAGTACCTTTCCTTGGGAAGCAAAGGACATAGTGCCAGTGTTGGTGGAGCAGATGTTAAAGTACCATGGGGAGGAATAGTCCAGCAAGACATTTCTTCCCTGGCCCCTTCTGTGTAGGAGCAATTGTCGGACATATGCAATACCGGAGGTGGTATGAAACTTTCACTTGGTAAGTTCCTGAATGAGAATGGCAATGCTTTTTCATGGGAAGGAAATCACATAGCCCCAGTGTTGGAGGTGCAGGTAAGAAGCTGCCTTGTGGAGGTCAGGGGCAGCAGCAACTTTCTGTCCTGTCATATTTGATGTGCAAGCACTGCCTCAATTTGTACAGTTTTGGAGTCGGTATCCATCTTTGGAAGGTGGTCTCCTGAAAGACTCAAGTTGGCATGTGGTTTCCACTTCTCAGAGGTGGCCTTCTGAAATTCTGGCAGCACACTCAGCTACGCTGAGTCTTGGTGTGCAGCTGATCTAGTGCCCTGGGCAGGTAATGCCAGTAACAGTGTTCTGGCACCTTTGTACGGGATCAGTCCCTGGATGTTTTGTGTCTTGGAGGAGGGGAGGCCATTTATTTTGAGATGGGCTTATAGTTCCTCTCTTCAGCAAATAAAGCAGGTTTGGAGCCGCACATTGAGTGCTCTTAGTCAATTTAAAGGCTTTTCCCAGTAGGCAGTTCTCTGGGTTAGAGCTGTTGAGCTGTTAGTGGGAATGCAAACGCCAAGCTCTTGAGCCTTTTGTCCTGGTACCTTTAGTGTGTGATCAGTCCCTGGTGGCGTTCTCTTTGGAACCTGACTCTGGGAGACTGAAGGCTTAGGATGGTACCTAGAGCTGAGAAGGCAAGTGCCAACAGCAGGGTGTGTGCTGCTAGTTTGAGGGGTGCAGTTGAAGTTGTAGGCAGCAAAAGCTTTCTCAGCTGGCACTTTTGTGAGCTCTGGTTTTGCCAGATGGTTTCAAGTTGGTGGCTAGACTCTGCGAGAGGGAAAAGATTTGTTAGGGCAAAGGAGTTCGTGTTGCAGTTTGAGTGTGGTGCAAAGAAGAGTTTGCACTTGGAAGGGGAAGATTAGGGAAATCTTTTTGTCCTGACACCACTGATTTGAGAGCAGGGCCGCTTCCAGCTTGGCTCTGCCCTTGGGGCGGTTTCGAGCTGTGCTCGGTGCGTTTCGTTCTTTTGCGAGTCGGCAGCGCCATCGTGTGGTTGTTTCGATGAGCGCTGACAGTGCCCAGGAAAAAGCCAAGCGCTTCTCTGGCCCGGCCCCGCTCCTGTGGGAGCAGTTCGGGGAAGAGCTCCGCTGTGCATCCTGGCTCTTGGAGACTTACAGAATGTGATCCTGCATCTAGCGGCGAAAGAAGAGGCATCTTTTCATTGCTGGCTGTGCAGTTTATAGCCTGCAAAAGAAAAGACAGTTCCAGCACGGCCTCTTTCTTTTAGAACCTCTTCTGTGCGATCAGCTGCTCAATGTGTAACTCACACCCATTGAACTGCATCAAACATCCTGGAGATAGGCACTTTCTCTCAAGCTCTATGTACCATCCTATACCCTCTCACTCATGCAGATCCCAAACCCCCTTCAAAACATCCAGCAGCTGCTCCCAAAGAAAAAGTCCTGGAACAAAAATACAGTGCCGGCCTTCATCTTCCCTCTGCAGTCTCTAAACTAGACGAAATGCACTCGTGATTCACACATTCTCTCAAAGTAGCAGAGTCCATGGCTTAAGAGAAGCATTTCCAGCTGCAGTTTGGACTGAGAGATGTGCCAGGAGAGAAAGCATTTGTTGACCTTCCCTCTTCCCTGTGAAACCTGATCTGCTATATGTCACTGCAAATGTCACTTTATGACAGTATGAGGTACAACTGTCTTGGAGGCTCAGTTCCTCAGCCACTGGCTACAGATGTACACTATGGATGAGAAACGATCGGCATGGAAGGAGGAACAAAACAGCAGAGCCTTCCATGAGTGCTAGGAGGAACAGTTGGCATCATGGCCTGAGGCACTCCCATTCTCTCCTTCACATGCATTTTATCTGCTTTTGTTTTTTTCCTGATGCGTTCGTGTTCCACTGCTCAAACTTCCCAGCCTATAAGTTGTGTTTCTTTGGCTCCCCTACCAACACAGCCTGTCAACACGTGAACTGCCTCCCTCCCAGCCGAACGAGCTGTAAGACCGAATTGCAACTCGTGTGTAACTTAAATCAGTCAGGAGAGACCATCTTGACCTACAGGTACCCCTTGGGCAGGCAGATCCCACAGGGAGCCCAAGGTTCCATCCCCAGCAGGGAGCTGAATGCAGTGGATGGAACTGCATTCCATCTGGGGGCCAAAAGAACCAGCCCAGATTCGTATTCCCTGCTGCTGGCTTGGGGCAGCTACAATGGCAAATGGAAAGAGTGGAGGGCAGACAGATGTTCCAGCTGAGGGGTTTCCACAGGGCCCTTCAACAAAGCAATTTTATTGTAGAGTGCATGAATCCATTGCAATGCAGGTGCAGTAATACATTCTGCCGTATCTTTCTCTTGCAAGCCATGAAGCCGTCCAACCATGCCACCATCCAGAGCATTGTGAGAGCTGTCAGAGTAGTCCCCAGTGTTCCTGAGCCTTGCTGTGTTCCTGACAAAATGTCTTCTCTTAGTATCTTATTCTTTGACGAAAACAAAAACGTGGTTCTGAAGGTGTATCCCAACATGACAGTGGAGTCCTGTGCGTGCAGATAACATCTCGTGAGGCCTTTTGGCAATGCCGGGGTAATCACTTGCTGTTTGGGGAAGGGGGTGGATGGGAGTCTCATCATACCTACTTTATGTTTGCACTGCCAATGCATTTCCTTTGGACAAAAAAGAGAAAATGTAAGGAAATCCAAACAATGAGAATGGAAATGGAATGGATTCCAAATAGCAATTCCAAGGAAAGTGAATATGAACTTCATTCATCTGTGATTTTGACTGAGACACAAGCTTTGGGAATGGGATCTGACTCTACGTGTTGAAATCGAGAGGTGAAAGAAGAATTCGCAGATTTTTGAGACTGCCCAAAGGACATAGTGATCTATTTTTGTACAAGATTTTGGAAGCAGCACAAGCTGTTAATTCTTATCTCTGTTCTCATGGTGAGTAATGGCGGGGGGAGGATAGAAATGTAATAGTCTTCATTTTAAAGCTAAGTTTCTTCCCTGAGGTTATAGAGTAGTACAGCAAGGAGGCAAAACAAATCTGACATCCTAAAAGCCGTAGATAACCCTACCTGAACATGCATCTCCTTGGTACAACGTCACCCACCTTGTGTGCGAGTTCCTTTTCATTGACATGTTCTCTGTAATTCAGCTCATTGGAGCTTGGCGCACCTGGGCAGAAGAGCTCAAAACAGCTCAAGACAGTTATGCTGAGTGCATAACTCTGATTTCTCAAATGCTCAGTCGTTTCTTTCATGGAAAACTTTTCCTGCTATGGAAACTCAGCAGGCCAGGGGTATGAAAATATCACACTCAGTGAAGTGTCCGAGTGACTTGTTCACAACATATTCTAGAACATACTTGCAAATAATCTGTGGGTTGTCTACCTGCAAGGATGTTGTAGCCAGGTTGTGGAGTGGCCTCTTCCCCCAGGTAACAAACGACAGGACCAGAGGTCATAGCCTCAAGCTGCACCAGGGGAGATTCAGGCTGGACATTAGTAAGAATTTCTTCATGGAAAGGATGGTAAGGCAGTGGAAGGGGCTGCCCAGGGAGGTGGTGGAGTCACCCTCCATGGAGCTGTTCAGAAAAGGACTGGACAGGGTACTCAGTGCTCTGATTTAGTTGGCAAGGTGGTGATCGATTCTTCCGTACTCTAGGGGCCCTGCACTCATCAGCATCAGAGTGTCACTCACGGGGCAGGGCTGGTCCCAAAGATTGGCACCCTCGACTGAGGACAGGCTTGTGAGTTTACAGGAGACCGATGGGTTGTTTAGTGGCTCCTTTTTCCTTGTAAAACCAGCATTTTAAAATGATTTCTGGTGAAAGATTTATCTGTGTTCAGGCTGTCAATTTTAAAAAATGAAAACCACCCCCAGAAAAGTTATTTTGTATACAGAAAGAAACTTTTACAGATGCTTCTAATTTATTATGTATCTGTGGCCCTCCTAATGTATCTTTCTTTATCTCAGCACTCTTGAAACCATGCAGTTTTCTCTGTCGGTGCAAAGATGAAGTGCCAGGACTGTAGTGGAGCTCCAAAGGACAGGTGCAACCACAGTGTGAAGGGCATGTTCCACTACTGAAGATAAGCTTGTCTGATCTGTATTGCTTTCCTTCAGTAATACAGATGCTCTGCTAGGAACTCTGGAGAAATTTAAAATAAAATTACTTTTTAAAATGAAAATCCATGTTTTCTTGTGTGGCATTCAGATGTTTCCAAGAACATTAAAGTTTTCCCCATGTTCATCACTCTGGAACCAGTCCAGTGCTCATTCCTGAGGCCATTTCGCAAAGGTTGTTGGAAAGGATGAATGTGCGTGAGTGGTTCTGGGGCCCGGGTGCTGTGGATTCAGTTCGAGGTGGGCAGATACAGCAGGAGGAAGGTACTGCGGTTACAGGACAGGCCCAGCGGGGTCAGTGCGCAGGGACACATTGTCGCTGTTGCACCGGGGACGGAGAGAAACGAGGCAGGCAGGATCCAGGGGAAGCGGGATTATCTATTAATATCCAGATGGATTTTTATCCTGTAACTCGCTGGAACAGCATCAGGTGATTGGTCCCTTGCCTATCCACCTCTCAGGATGATTGGCGAAATCCTACAACACCCATTTCAAAACAATTCTGCAACTAAACGTAACAATATTGCAAAACATTGTACAGCTGCAAAATAAAGGAATTATTTACAGAAACCCGTATCAGTGTTTTTCATTGCTTTCATGAGAAACAGAGCTCTCACAGAATGCTGCAGAAAACTGGAAAATTTCTCTGCTGAAGCTTTTTAGTGTCCACAACACATCCTCTGGGTACAGCGTTATATGCCACAGCAGCAGCCCTCCTGCTTGAAAGTGTCTCCAGGGGAGCAGCAGCTGCAGGAGTGGGCGGGGCTGGGGAGCTCGCAATGACGACGGGGGGCTGGGCGGGAAAGGTAGCTGCTGGGGTGGGTCTGCGAGTCTCATGGAGGTACAGCCGTGCCTGCAGCCCCAGGGTGACCTCCCTGCACCACTCCCCCGGGTAAGACCGGAGGCGCCACTGCCCACCGTGACGCCCTGTGTCACGTGGTAATTAAGGGCGAGACGGAAACACCGGTGAGCATGCGCAGTGCCGTGGAAAGGGAAGTGCATGCGCAGTGCTGTGGAAAGGGGAGCGCATGCGCAGTGACTGCCACATAGTGTCCTGTGGCGTTTGGGGCGGGACGGAGATGGGCAGTGCTGCGCATGCGCNTGGGGCTTGCGGGCGGCACTCCGGGGCCCCCCGGCAGAGCCTTTCCTGGGAAACGAAACCTGGAGTTTCTCCCACCTCGGCCCTGTGGCTAAGGGCAGCGCAACAGAGGGGAGCAGCACCTGAGCAGGTGCGGCAGTGTAGGGGCGCAGGGAAGATGTGGCTGGTGCTGGAGGAAGAGCTTGCAGGTTTCTTACATTTAAAAGAAGGTGGAAAGCAGGGAGAGGGGTGGGATGGAAGCACTGTGGGTGCTCGGGCAGGTGAGACAGGACGCAGGGGAGGGAGTCGCTTTCCTGAGCTCCTGAATTTCCGCTTGCCTCTCTCAGGAGCAGTCGTGAGAAGTTTCCTGTTTGGAGTTGGGCTCCAAAAGGAAGGAACCTGAAACTGCTGCTTCTGATAAAGCCGTAGGTACGGGAGGCTGCTTGAAGCTTGCTGCTGTAAGCAGCCAGTAACTTCCACCAATATTTTAACTATTAAAAATGGCAACTTTTATTTTCTCTGTGCACAAACGACTTGGCTGTCCCATGCAGGATTCACTGAGGCTGTGAATTGCAATCCAGAGCATCTTCAGGCTCCTGGTGCTCAGGGCTGTGGTGTTTGGTGTGCAGAAGACATCCCAGGCGGCCTGATTTGGGTTTGGATGTGCATATCCACAGTTCTTCAGAGTGGGAAGAGGCCACAGTTGTGGTGGGAAGGGCTTTCTCCCAGGCATGGGCATCCTCAAGACACCTCAAGGTTGTTTTTTAAATATTGGTTGTCTTTTGTTTCCCAGCCCAGGGCTAAGCTGGAGAAAAGGTGGAGAGAGTGGCAAGTGGGACTCCCATGTTTGATCCGCCCTTACATTCCAGTTCCTCCCAGTGAACCTGTGCTGCCCAAAGTACAAAGGAAGGAGATGTTGGAGTACCTGTTTGTTCCCCTGTGAGCTTGGAAGAGATGCTGAGCGTGAAATTGCAGGGAAGCTGCACTTGCTGGAGCAACTGGAGTGAGAAGCAGTGGCAGCTGTTTGCCATGTGCTGGTTTCCCACCTTCACTTTGGTTCCCTGGCGCTCCAGGTAATCGTCCACTTTTGCTTTTCCAAGGTCTTTCCTGAAGGGTTTCTGAACGTGGCACTGAGCCTTTCTGTATTTCCCGTTTATGTGGGGGATTTGTTTCAGGAAATGTGTCTCATTGTCTGGATGGATTCAAAAGTCCCTGTGCCAGGTTAATTGCAGTGAAAAAAGGGAAAAGAAGCCAATAGCCTGGACTGGGATGCCCCAGGTCCCTGCCAAGCACAGGGGTTGTTGCTTGGTGTTTCTTCTCCAGTCCTGTGTACTCAGGCCTTGTTCTGACCTGCTCAGCCATAAATGCCATTGCAGGAAGAGCAGAAGAACCCACGGCTCTTGTGGATCATTTGTCTGCACTGACTTTTTGCTGCAGCCTGAGCTGTGTCCTAAATGTTAGGTTTGAATTAGTGCAGATTGTCCAGGATTGTGTGTTCGGAGTTGCTGGTTTAGGGATGGCCAGGTCTGGATTTGGATTTGTGGGCTCTGAGTGCTCCTTGTGTCAGCTTTAGGTCTGTAGTGGTGGGAATTCCCAGAGAAAAGAGAAGGAAGTTGAAATGCACGGCTCCGTTCTTGGAGAAGTGATCGGGATGGGAGAAAAGAGGCTGTGGAACTGCTGGGAGCTCCTGGAGTGAAGGAAAGGATTCAAAGATTGGAAGCAAAAGCTGTGGAATGAAGCCCGAAAAGGGGGCACGGCAGGGGGGAGCACTGTGGGGAAAGAGGGAAAGAATCTCTGCTCCAGGAATCCAGCAGGGGCCAGGAGAGGATCTTTTTCCAAACACTGGCTCTCGGTGGAGTCTTAATAATGAAGGTCAAAGGAAATCATTCCTTTGTTATTGGGTTTGGAACAAAACCTGGTGCTTGAGAGTTGCACGTACCCTGCTGGTGGCAGAGGAGGCAGAACTGGGCCAGGGCAGCTCCTCCATTCCATGGGTGCAAAATTCCCGTGTTCCTCTTCCCAGGGTGTTCCAGGCTGCTGCAGCTCTTTGGCTCAAGCCCCTGAGAGACACTGGCCTATTGCTGAGTGGTGCCTCCGAGAACTGCCCTTTTGTGGAGGGCCAGGGGGCTGTGCTGGGTCCAGGGAAGGTTTTGGGTGTGGAATGGCCAGCGCACATGAGATGGAGGGTGAGCTCTCACTGCCTGGAGGCTGCAAATGGGGCTTTGAGGGGGTAAGAGGCAAATGGTGCAAGGAGAGATGGTGCCTCTTTTCCTGCTAATGGCCCTCCTTGACACAACTTGCTCAGTTGTAAAACTTTCTTTTCCGTCATGCATTTTTAGCGACATTTTTGTGCTTTCATATTGCTGCATTGCTATCGATAAAACCCAAAGTGGCTGCAGAGCTGCTTTCCATTGCAAACGACTTTGTAAAGGAAAAACTCTACACGTATATGTATATTTAGAAACACTGAATTGTCCAGTGTCTTTTGCTCTAATCCACCCTAAAGGAATCTCTTAACAAGAACCCGAGTAACTTTGGCCTTTCTGGGGGTGTAACAACCGCCTGTAAAATATCAAGCCTTTGTTTCTATTTTCACTTTCCTCCAGGTACCCTGGAGTGAGTGCTGTGACCCCTGAGGCTGGAGCAGGGCTTGGAATGAGGTGAAGAGCCTCGGAGAAGCCATTTTCCAGAACCATGCTTTGGTTGGAAGATTTGTCTGGTATTTGGTGCTGTTGTCCGTCTCGCCTGTGTTTTCTTTTAGGGCTCTATGTTCAAAGGCGCACTAGTATTTTCTAGCTTACAGTATCAGTTCTTGTGATTTTTTTTATTTTATTTGGCTTTTTGGAGAAAAATTGGTTTTTCTTTTTGTGCTTTGTACTTCAGGATGCAGAAGCTGCATTGACCCTCCCACAGCAAGCGGTGGGAGTGCACAGTAGTTAATTGGATTAGTCCAAAAAATCCTGAATTAAATCTGTTTGTTTCTATTGGTACACGATGAGAATTTGTTATTGCTGTGTCTGTGTGGCTCTGGCCACACTTGTGGAGATGAAAAATAAGCACTTGGATGGCTCTGGACACGTGATGGGAAATGTGTGTTTGGAGAAGCCCCCGGTGGATGAACTGCTGTTCTCTTGTAGCTCTGCAGCAGTGCTGAGTTTGGCAGAGTGGTTGAAGGGTTTGTGAGAGCAGAGCAGGGAATGGACAAATCAGCTCCAGTAGGGTGAGGAGTGTCTGATTTTCTTTCTGGGTGGCTGAACCCACCACTGAACCCAAAGCCCGTGCCCATAGTGAACAGTAGTAATTGTATCTTGTTTTCCTCTCAAGGTCTCTGCCAAGCGTGGGACAAGAACTGAAACAAAGCTTGTTGGGCCCTGGCAGAGAGAGAGAAGCAGCAAATGGTGTTGGGAGAGCTTCTGTGAGTGCCTGTGGGCAAGTCTTGTTTGGTGCTGTCCCTTTGTTCCTCGTGGAGGCGCTCGTGGCGTGAGTTGGGGCTGTGGCACATTGGTGCCTGGCTGGGCGCAGGTGTTTGCCGCCTGCCGGCCCTGGTGGTTGAGTGCTGCACTCGCCCTGCTGGTGGCAGCAGAGGCATCACCCCTGGCACTGTCCGAGACTCCTGGTCTGGGAAAAGAGAGATAAGAGAAGGAAGGATGAGAACCTAATTAACATGGAAGGTGAAGGGATCAATAAGCAATAGGAAACCAAATAGCAAGAACCGTGTAACTTGGGACCAAGGAACATTGAACCTATGAATTTCTCTGGGTTTTGACTGCATGTCTGTGCAGTTCACTTTGTCTGTGAAAAAGCCAGTAAAAATCACGTGTGATGGAATGATTTTCTCTGCACAACAGGGGCAATGTGTGGATAAGGTGATTTCTGTTACACATCCTGGCCAGAATAAAGTAATGCCTCGGTTCTCTAACACTAAAAAAATGTCGTTGGAGAGTGTTTGTTCTGCCTGCGGTTTCGGTGACACAAACTGCATTGTATCTTAGATGCAGTGTTTTTGCACGCTTTACTGCTCAAAAGATCAAATCCAGCTTTCCATGGGTATAAATCAGCACAACTCCCCAGTAGCCAGTGGTGACATAAAGCCGTTAGCAGGGAGGAGAGGTAGGAGAAATGTTCTCCGACATTTTGGAAGTTAAAGCAGGCAGCAGAGTTCTGTAATAGGGATGTCCTCATGTTCTTTTAAGAAATAAATAGTAAGATTTATTTAATAAATGCTGCTGCTCAATCCCTCTCCCTGTTCCGTCCTACTTCTTGTCTCTATCTCCCTCCCTGCCTGCATCTTTCTCTTTCCTTCTGTCTTCCTCTCCTTTTTCCTTTGTCCTGCAGTGTGACTGTATTTCTTTGTCCCTCTCGCTGTCCTTTTGCCTGTACCTGTCTGCATCTGCTGCTCAGTCCTTCTCCCTCACGGTACCCTTCTCTTGATAACCCTCTGTCCTACTGCCCATCCCTCTCTTTGTCCATCCCTCTGCTGTGCCTTGCCTGTCTTCCCCCCACGTCCCTGTGCTGTGGTAATTTCCTCTCTCCATCCTTGTTTCTCTCTTTGTCTCTGTATCCCGCTGTCCTTCCTATGTGTTTACCACTCTGTCTTTGTCCTTCTCCGTGCCTCGCTCCTGTTCCTTTTGATTCTCTGTGGCTCTGTCGTGCTCCCTGTGCCGTTGTTTCTCACTGGATCCTTCTGTCCCATCCCCTGTCCCTGTTCTTTTTTAATCCTTCTGTGTTGTGCTGCCCATCCCAGGTGTTTTTTTTTTTTTTTCAGTTTCATCCTGCACTTTGTTGTTCCTTTCCTTCTTGTGTCCCCTCTGCTCCCGCTCCCTCCTCCTGCCTCTCCCAGTCTCTCTCTCGTGCTCCCATCGCAGTGCTCGATGGGTCCGTGGGTGCAGATTGGGATCCCGGAGCTCCAGCCTCCCGGGGGCAGCAGTGGCGTGGTAGGGAAGGAATGACACAGCTCCTGCCCCTGGCCCGAGCGCAGGAACGGAGCAGAGCGCGAGCGGGAGCTGCGGCACCATCGTGGGACGCGCCGCCCCCGTGCCGTGGGGCGGCCACTGGCCTGCGACACCAGAGCTGGGGAGGAACTTCAAACCTTCTGGGGGCTGCCCCCCTTTATTGTGCCAGCAGAGCCCCTTTTTGGGGGGAAGTACACATGGAAATGGCTCTATTAAAGCGACGCGCTGCTGTCCAGGGCAGTTTGACTCATTTTGTGCCTTCTTTAGGGGTGAGGGGAGGCTGGGGGAGAGGGTGGAGACTCGGGGGCTCTGATGTCATTTGGGGCACCCCAGTGTCCCTGGAAGAGCCACAAAGTGGTGGAGGAGCAGGTGAGTGAGGAATGAGGGGGGTTATGCTGGGTGCCCTCCCCCAGAGGCAGCCAAAAATGCCAGAAAATTCACAGGGAGGGGTGTGTGTAGAATACTAAAACCTGTCAAGGTTTTCATTTTTATATATATTGAAAAATGATACAAATTTATGTATAAATTAATTTCAAAATAAAATAAACCCTCTCTATCTGCTCTCTGATATACAGGAAAGTCGGAATAGAGATCTGTAGCTGCTGAAGATAATGACCTGACAGTTTTATATAGGAATGAAACAATCAAGTGCCTGAAAACATAAGAAAAGATGACGAGGGTGAAGGAAATGAAAAGCGCTCTAAGGCAACTTTTCTCTCTGTTCTCTCCCTGTCCCGTNAAGTGCCTGAAAACATAAGAAAAGATGACGAGGGTGAAGGAAATGAAAAGCGCTCTAAGGCAACTTTTCTCTCTGTTCTCTCCCTGTCCCGTAGCACGTCCCAGCCCTCGGCTGAGCTCGGCGGTGGTGCTGCTGCCTTGTGGCCAGAGAGTGGCACTGCTGCCCCCTGACACAGCGCCCTGGCCCTGCCTGCCGCCCCCTGCTGGGTGACACGAGGCAGCGGCGGGCGCGGTGGCTGCCGAGCAGGGGAAGGGCAAGGAGCGGGAGCGAGCGGGGCGATGTCTATAAACGGAGGGGAGGGGTGAAGGACGGTCAGGAGTGCCGAGGGACACGGCCATGGTTGAGCAGGGCCACGGTGATACAAGGAGCGGGCACCATGTGGGGTGGTGACTGAGACGAATGACAGCGGGGAGGGCGGCCTGGCGGGGCCGGTTTTGCCAAGTGGCAGAGGCGCGGTCGCACCGCGACACGGGCTGGGGGGGCACCGGGCAAGCACAGTCGGAATAGAGGTGCCCACATGCCACTCTCAAGAGGGCGGCTTGGAAAGGGAGGCACAGATCGCTGCTCTCAGGATGGCCTAAGTGCCGCTTTATTAGCACGCAACAGGACAGTCAAGAGGGCAGGTCAGGCTTCAGCCACTCTCAAGATGGCGGACGCAGTAGGACCGTGCCAGAGGCGTCCCTACTGCTGCCTGCCGCCACTCGTGCAGCTGTTGCCCACCTCCGGCGCTTCTGACCCCACAGCCTGTGTCCTCGCACCGGGAAACACTGCGGAAAATTGTGCCGAAAGTGCGGGGTCGGGGCCGGGTTCAGGCAGCCGAATAGACAGATGGCTTCGTGAGGAGTCGGGCCTTAAGAGTACCACACCAAAGATGGCTGCTCAGTCGGAAGTGGCTTCTGCCAGCACCCAAGATGGCGACAAAGGGCGGCAGTCACATGACAACACACCAAAGATGGTGATTCAGCAGGTGGCTGAGTTGACCTTCCGAAGATGGTGGCATCATGCGCATGCGCTTTGGGTAGAGACAAAAAAGGGTGGGAGGGAAGGACCCCCAGTCCATCTATTTGGCTGCCTGAATGCGACCTTGACGCCAACCCCGACCCAGCACTTTCAGCACAATTTTCCGAGGCGTTTCTTGCTGTGCGGACACAGACTGTGGGGTCAGCGGCACGGGGGGTGGGTGGGAGCTACACGGGAGCTGCACGGGCGCCGGCAGGAAATGCAGGGAACGCCTCTGTACCGCTCGTGCTGTGCCGCTTTGACAAGAAGCTCCCAGGCCACGTGCTGCCGTGCCGGGCTCTCGTCCCCCCTGCTGCTGCCTCCCCGCGCTCCCGCCATGCCTCCCCCGCTCCCCTCTGGCCCGGGGAAATGCAGGAAAACACAAAAGCATTGAGGAAGCGCAGTCACCAGAGCTGCCCGAAGCATCCCGCTACCTGAAGGGCAGCAGCTGCCCAGAGCCGGGAGCAGGCAGCATGGATGCAGCTGCTCTTTCCCAGGAGGTGAGAGGTGTGGGGGCTGGAGCTGGAGGCAGGATTCCCCAGGCAGGGGGAGCAGGGAGAATTTCAGCTCTCAGCAGCTCTCTGCGAGTGCTGGACGGACGCCGGGCGGAGCCGAGTAGGAGGTGTGGGTGGTGTTCATGTCCCTGGGAGCTGCTGAAATGGCAGCTCGCAGCAGCCTCGTGTGTCTGTGTGTGGAAGCAGCTCTAATGCTGTCAGCCAAAGCAAATTTCTATTGGATTTGTATCAAATGTCATGTTTAAATCTGAGACCACTCAATTCCCTGGGTGTGAAAGTCCTTGGAGTGGCCAAGCTGAGCCGTTTTTGAGAATTCCAAGTGTTGTGTCTTTATGCTTCTTAATACAATGTTTAAATAATTAATGTTGAATTGAGACAGTGTCACTTGGATTTGTTAGAGTGGCAGAAGTGTTTTTTACCTGGGAGTGTGTTGGGATAGTCAACACTCCTTATGTCACAATTAATTGGTCTTCCTTTTTTTCCCTTTTTTTCTTTCTAGATTGTGGCTAACTGGGGAGAATATTTGGGATAAAGAAATGAAATGCACAAGGCAAGCTTCATGTTCCCAAGGGGATGCTTTAGGCACATGCAGCTTCTGAACTTCACCAATAATTCAGGCTCCCACAGAAACCGTCCAAAGCTGGAAGGGACAGGGAAGAAAATTCCAAGAGAGGTGTGGGAAGTGCCTTCTGCCAGGTCTGGACAGCACCGAGGTCGGAATGACTTAAAAATATTCCTTGTCTGTATCCTGTTCCCAGCCCAGGACTAAGCTGGTGTTCCCTGAGCGGCTACAGTTCCCCGGATGTGGCAGGAAGAGGTCTCTGCCAGAGAGTGGGGGAAATGTCCCTGCTGGTTGCTGTGTCCTTGGTGGGTGGAGAATGCTGATCTTGGCAAGGTGGGTTTGTGAGTACTGAATCAATCCTAGCTTCTTTTTAATGAGGTGTTTTAATGAGTCATCAGCAGGGACCGCTTTTAGCTGGCTTTAGTTTAGTTCCTTTTTCACGTGTTGTTGTGATGGTGAAATTGCCAAACCCTTAAGTTTGCTAAATTAACCCTGAAAAGCTTCAATGAACCAACCCTGAGGGAATTGGGGATTAGATATCTGGGATCTTATGGCCCTTTGAGGCCATGTTGGGTTTACCCCCTGATTTTGGTGCCAAGTGAAACTGCAAGTTAAGAATAATTGAAATATGAACCGGTTCTCACGAAACTCAGCTTTGCAAACCTTTATTCTGGCTAAAAAACAAAGATGGGAATGCCCCTGGCAGAAAAGCACCTGTGAGGCGAAGCAGGCTTCAAATGCCTGTCA
>VZTD01002021.1:0-222558 GCA_013397725.1 Rhagologus leucostigma
CTGGTGCCGGGGGCCTGGCCCTGGCCAGTGTCACCGTAGGCTCACCGCTGGCGTTCCCAGGGCTCGAGCGCTCCCGAAAATGGGCGCATAGGCGATGGCAGACCTACTTTGTCGTATATCAGCTAACAAAGTCAGGGCCAGGTCACTGGGTGCTTCACAGGTGCGTCCCTCGGTGCAGTGCAATATGCGCCGTGCTGGGCACGGACATTGTGTTCTGTGACTAAGGTGACAGGTAAGGGCTCGTCCCCTTCAGTGTTTCCCGCAGTCTGCCCCGAGCGTTTAATAAATCTTCACAAGCACGTTCAGTTTACACATTCACCGTAGCGCACAGCATGGTTAAGCACAGCCTCTTGGCCGTGAAAGAGCAGAGCTTCTTCGCCAGGGCACTGGTGCTTCAGAGAGGTTTTCAATTTTTTTTTTTAAATCTCCTTCTATTTACTGAAATTTACTTGGTTTGTTTTCTCGTTAATTCCTGACTTAAATTAAGATGGACTTGTTTCCCCTCAAATTACTTTTTTTGCGTAGTTTTATGGAAGTTAGTGGGTTAAAAAATGCAGAAGTACCTAGTATTGTGATCAAACTATGCTCAGGGAATGATGAACATGAATGTATAGAGGCATGAATATAAATTATTTATTCATTGTGCCGGTTTGGCCAAAATCTAGTAATATAGCCCCTGAGAGAAAACCAGGTTGCAACCACCCTTCCCCCCACAGGGTTTGGAAAAAAGGAAATTTTTCCTCGAAGGAAAGTGAAAGAGATAAAAATTATTTATTTTAACAAACACACAGGAAAAGGATAATGATGCTAAATAATGAATTAAAACCCCTGCTATAGAGAGAAACCTGGGAAGATTTCAGAGTCCTTCTGTAGGTGTGGTCTCTCTCCTCCTCGGAGCTGGTCGGTGAGGGCGTGGGCCCACCCCCGGGCCTCGGGGAGAGAATTNGGTATATTTCTGTGTTCTTGAGAAGCTGCTTTGGAAAGTTCATCTGGGTTTTTTTTTTTTTTTAAGTTCAGTTAAGGTACAGAAAAGGCACAATATTACTTTTTGGGCATAGAGCATGATAGGGGATACACGATAGAGTCACCCCAAGGCATTCATTGATACAATAGAGACGGATTTTTTTTCTTCAATGGTTACCTTCGCAGGGTAGTTCATCATTTAATTTAATACTCTTTTTATTCTGTACTTAGTAGACCAAATTGAAAACCAGCATTCACAGTGTATTTTGTCTGTGTAACCACTTGCGTGAGGTATCCTTGGGATGACCCACGTGTTTTTCAGAGCTGCAGCTGAAGGATGCGAGGTCCCAGGTTGGCTGGGCATGGACACGGGCAGGGGTTGCGGCAGAGGGAGCAGTACCAGTAACTGGGCTGGTTGCAATTCAAATCACTCAAGAAATTCCTTTTTCAAACAAACGGCTTGGGAATCTTTCTGTATCACTGCTCTCAGGCTGCTGGCCTAATCCTCGGTGGTGTGGAAACGAGCTCAGGCTTTCAGCGGAAACGACTGGGGGCTTAATGCTCCCTGCCCGCACCGCCCCTTCCCCGGCGTTTGTCGCCGCTCAGCTGTCGCGGAGGGTCCCGAGGGGCGCGGCGGGAGCGAGTCCCTGCGGCGGCCGAGCTGAGGTCACTGGGACCGTCCCAGCGCCACCGCGCCCGCGCCACCGGAGCCGAGCGGCAGACGCGCCGCGTCCCCGCAGGAGAAGGAACGAGGCCGTTCCCTGCGCATCCTCGCAGCATCATGACTCTCCAGGTACGCACTTCTGCATCTGTGAGACAGAGACGAGAGGAGAGGGATGCACTGTCCGTCTGTGTAATGCCGTGCTGGAGACTGCGGTATTTCTTCAGCATAAGGATTTTTACTGCAAAATCAAGGTTACCTTGTGGCAAGGGAAATTTGCCTAAATCTTTGGAGGTTAAATAGTGCATTACTTTTCACAAGTGGAGAGTGAGAAGGATGCTGGTTAATTTAAACTATTTCATAGGTCATGTGATATTTTGGAGCCTTACCTGTTCAGAGCATGCATGAATTATTTTTCTTTAGGTGTGCATCTGAGTTTGCTAGGACCGAGTTCGGCATGGAAAGGCAGGTACATACTTACGTTTTTAGGATCTAGCTGGTTGCTTGGAGCTATTAAAGGAGGAGGGAAACTTCTAACACTGAGACGTGTCATATGTGCATTTGGGAAGCATAAAAATTTTTTAAGGAAGTTGTGTGCATTTTTTAGGGTGTACGCATCTTTGGACTGGTACATTTTGATGGGCTTGTGTTTTGGTAGGAGAGCTTCTACTTTCCTACCTTCTGGCTAGAGAGAGAGCTTCCTTTTACCTTCTCTCTGATTGTAGCTTTAAATAGCTGTTGAGGAAATTATCTTTATTGCTGGCTTTTAGCCAGCTACCTTTGTGGGAAACTATGAATACTTCCCTTGTCTTGGCCATGCCGTGATGGATTAAGCTGTTTTTCTTCTTTAGGCTTTCCTATTATCCCTTTCACTTCAAGATTTGCAAGCTCTTTTATCCCTGTCTCATTATGTCTGTCTCAGCTTAGCGTGCATTTTGCAAAGAGTGAGCAGCACAATGCTCTGACCTAGATGCAGGGAGTGCACTGCCAGCAGCTTAGCAATTTTCTTCTGAGCTGCAATTATGTTGAATAGCACAGAGGTTTTATTGTGCTGTGTTACAGCTAAGAAGAAATCTATTTCTTTAGTGGATCAAAATTGCCAAATCCCAAACATAACACCACCTTTGCTTAATTAATGATCACTGAAATTATAGTTTGTTTTAACCCGCCTTGAATTCACTCTAGGATTTACTAGCCTGATGATTAAGCAATGAGCCATAAATCATGATAAGAAAGAGGTGAATGCAGTATGACATGCTGTTCCATAGCTGTATACAGTTACAATTTCACATAGGAATCAGTTGTTGAAATTTTAAGATACCATACATATTCTGCATTACACATTATAGAGCTTTTCTGTTAACACTGGTTTGGTTGACAGCTACCAACCATATCCATAAATGTATTGAATCTAGCTGTATGCGAATGAGGACAAATGAATAAAATAATGTTCTCATTAGTGAGGCTGTAAAATATTTATAAGTTTTGCAAACTGGTAAAATATTTGCTGTAAATGAAGAATTCATTCAAGCTTTTTTCTTTGCAAAAAGGCAGTATCTGATAATAGTCTGATAATTTGTGCTTTTATCTTTAATGCACGTGTGTATGTTTATATCTGTATATATTTTTATGCTTTTTATTTGAGGAGTTAAAGGGAATTTTGTTAAAGGGAATTTTAGCGGCACATGATTAAAAGGAAGTGATGTTTTTACAGGCTGCTCATAAGCATGTTGTGTAAGCAGGCAAATCCTAAGCAACAGTCTGTGCAGAATGATTGGCTAGAGGGGGATGTAGAAAGAAATGTTTAGTAGTTAGATTTCATTTCTGCACATTACTTGCTCTGTAAGATATGCATTTGCAAATTTTTAAACTATCTTGTGATATTTGCCTATTGATTATTGATGCAAATAGAATAAAATTATAGGAAGATACGGTTATTAACTTAATGGTGTCCTTAATTTATTTTTTCGTCTTTTGTCTTGTACAATATAACAGGGCTTCTGGTTCATTCTTACTGTGAAGTTGTCATGGTTTAACACCACCCAGCAAATAAGTACCTTGAAGTCACTTGCTCACATCCCCTTCACCTACAGTGGGATGGGGAGGAGAACTGGGGGAGGGGGAGAAGGGAGAGGAAGCAAAAAGTCATGGGCTGAGATAAGAATAGTTTAACAATTAAAAAAAAGTAAAATATAATACTGTGATACTAGTAATGAGAGAGAGAGAGAATGTGCAGTTAAACCCAGGAGAAACAAGTGATGCACAGTACAGTTGCTCACTACCCACTGACCAAGACTGAGCCCACCCCCGAGCAGCAATCTGTCTCTCTTGGCCAGCTCCTCCCAGTTCATACACTGGGCATGATGTTCTGCGGTGTGGAATATCCCTTTGGCCGGTTTGGTCAGCTGTCACAGGTGTGTTCCCCCCCTTCCCCAGCTTCTTGTGCAGCTCCTCACTTTCAGAGCATGAGACTGAAAAGCCCTTGGCTCAGAGGAAGCACTACTCAGCAACAACCAAAGCATCAGTGTGTTATCAACATTATTCTCATCCTGAATCCAAACACTGCACTGTACCAGGTACTAGGGAGAAATTGAACTATACCCCAGACAAAACCAGGACGGAAGTTTAGATCAGAAAACAATTTGACGTGAAAGATTTCCACAGATTTGAATGGTCCTTGTACATCAGTGCTGGCAGAGGCTCACATGCAGTAACTTATTTAAACTTTAAACAATGTGGCAACCTAGTTATGGTTTATTATTGATACCAGTTTTAAATCTTACAGTTAACAGAGCATGAGTCCTGCCTTTGTTTGCACGTGTCGATAATATTAAGGGGTGTCTGTGACGGAGGAGTCAGTGATAGATGTAGTCAAGAATGTCGCATTTCTGATATTTGGATTAATAATGAAATATGTATTTTAATAAATATGTACCTATAAAAAAACCTTGAGCAGTAGTCATCACATTTATTTTCATAAGTAAATGTACATCCCTTTTATGCATCCGTACCAATAGTGTGACTTTAAATGCTTTGCTTTAAGGAGTGTCAAATATGCACAGTTCCAGTTTCTTTTGAGCACTGTTTTTAATTCATTGGTAAAGTAGTTTGCATTGCTGATTTTGTTTCCCCTCGTTAAATGCTTCTCCATTATAAACGCTGTACATCTATTAAAAATACTGTTGTTAGTGTGTAGGAGTTTTTGTGTAATTAGTCTTGTCTTGCTGCCTTAGTACAAAACTCCCTCATATCCTAATGCTGCAGTGTGTGGAACACTGCGCAGCAGCGTGGCACGGCCGGAGTGACTCAGGGGTAGGCTGGGATGTAAATTCAGAGCATGTGAGTTCCTCTGCAATCCCCATGTCCTTGCCTCTTCCCCGAGGTGAGCACGAAGCGGAACAGGCCTGTTTTCATGGAAGGATAAGCCACCTGACTGTCAAGGCATATAGTGAGGTAAAAACTCCTATGAGCAGTCTCACAGTGACTGTGAGTTCAGACTCCTGCTTATGGCAGTGTGTCTGTCCCCTCCCTGCTCCCAGGCTGAAGGCACCCACGCTGTGCCTAAGATATAGGGCAAGGTGCTTCTACCCCAAACCCTGAATTCTCTCCCTGTACTGGTGTGACTTCCTGGCCTCAAACACGTGGGTTCACCATTCTGGGTTTGCTGCTGAAAGGAAGAATAGTGTTCATGGCCCTCAGTAATTTTTGATGAAAAATTAAAAATGAGCTTAACATCTGAACTTGTTGAAGCATTTCGGGTGGTTGTAGCAAATCCAGGAACAGTTGCTGTGCAGAAGGAGACCAAGAGACAATACAGCATAAGAAGAAAAATAAAGATTCCAAGGCTTTCATGAAAGTAGATATTAATATTAAAAAAAAATTGCTGAGAAGGGATGCTGTAAGGCCATTTCAACATTATTGATTCAGCTTTTATATGCAGTCTAGAGTACACAATTTTGGTTTATCTAAATTACATATAGCATATATACATAGCATATGAACATATTCTGAGCCTTTTGTTTTTTTATTCTAGAAAAATCCTGTATTTTTTTTCAGCATTCTCAAATACTTGGTTGGTTAAAAAAAATCTACAGTGGTCTTAAAAGAAATAAGACACAAAAAGTTGGACTTAAAGCTTCATGTTTTTCTATGGTTCTATGGTATAGTTGCATTTTAGTAACATTGAGCATTATTTTTATTAAAGCAGGAACAAACTACATAAGTAGTTACATGTTTCAGTATATAAAGTTTTAGTTTTAGGAATATACTTTGGAAGTAATTTAATCTAGAATTTAGTGCAGAAACTGCCAAATCATATACTTTGTCGAATGACCAGGTGTCAGATCTTTAAGAAGACAAACTGCACTTGGAATCTTGCTCATTCTCAGAAGGATTGTTATATTCAAAATAGAGCAGCAGCATTTCTCAAACTTAAAATAGTCTTTATCGATTTTAGCACACCAATTCTTCTCTGTACTCCTCCATCCACTAGTGGGCGTTTGGTTCAGGGAGGCCTTGCTGGGAATCTCCCATAAACTTTTGTTTGTCAGTTATGCAAACACTGAGGTTCTCACTGAGTTGGAAAATTATTTGTTAAAAAGCATCTGCATTGCTGCGGGATTTTTGTCTTTTCCTTTCATTGCACTTTAAGGGTGCTGTGAACTGACAGACCTAGAGATGTGCATTGTCATCAGGAATCCTTCCCATCTAATGTTCTGTAAATTTACAGCTGCAGTTTAAAGAATATTCAAGATTTAATTGCTGTTTTGCAGGGAGTTAGAATGCCCTTTTAATCACACATCATGATTTTTTTAAAACATTCCTTTTAAATGCACTTCTCTGCCTGCTGCTCCTTGTTGCAGCTCTGGTGCTACAAATGTACATCCTCCTGTGGCGAGCCCTTTTGTTCTTAGAATACTTGTGCTTTCCCTTTGTGAGTGTCATATAGCAATTCAAAATTTGCAAGAAATTAGAAATTCCTCAATATCTGGGGAATCTCATTAGCCAAACTAAATTTCCAGACCAAAATAAAAAGTGAATTCCATCTCAGGAAGAGGAGGTGACTTACTGGTGGTAGAGTGGCCAAGTTTCTGTGCAGGAAGCTGCAGTGCACTCAGCTACCTCACTTTACCCTGTTTTGCCTGCTGCTCCTGCCTTAAGGCAGCCACCAGCTGGCGTGTCCTTACATCAGTGAATATGTAGTTTCATGATTCCAGGAAGGGGCCTTTCTGTGAGTAAAGATGTGTGAACATCACTCTCTAATTAAATTACTACTCATTTTTCCTTCTTAAATTTAAAAACAGAAATAACCTTTCTCTTGTACTTTCTCTCTGTTTAAATACAGAATGCTATAGTGAACCTAGCTCTCATTCATATTTGCTTATTTCCATCACCTGGTCCACTCAGCACAGTCACTTGCCAAGGAGAAAGGCATCAGTTAAGGAGACAAAAATGCATTAGGTTTTCTTATTAAAAAAAAAAATCAAATCATTCCTTTTACAAAGAGAAAGGTGGTATAAAGAAGCACAGTACAGACTTCTGAGGTAATGCCAGGATCTCAGTGATTTAAACAGAGCCGCAGTACTCATGCTGAAATCACTGCTGATTTTTACACAAACTTTTAAGCTGGTGTAGTGGGTTGACCCTGTTCAGATGCCAGGCACTCACCAAAGCCACTCTCTCACTCTCTTCTGTAGGTGGACAGAGGAGAGAAAATTAAACAAAGGGTTCATGAGTTGAGATAAGGATGGGGAGAGTTTGCTCATCAAATACCATCGAGGGCAAAACATGCTCAACTGAGAGACTTAAAGTGAATTTATTGCTAATAAAATCAGAGCAGGATAATGAGAAGTAAAATAAGCCCTTTTAAACACCTTCTCCCCACCCCTCCCTCCTTCTCAGCTCTACCTCCTACCCAGCAGTGCAAGGAGACCAGGAATGCGGGTTATGGTCAGTTCATCACTCGTGGCTTCTCCCACTTCTCAGGGAGAGGAGTCATTCCCTTGCTGCACTGTGGGGTCCCTCCCAGGGGAGACAGTTCTCCGCAAACTTCTCCAATGTGAGGTCATCTCATGAGCAACAGTTCCCTGTGTCCTGCTCCAATGTGAGTCCATCCCACGGGCAACAGTCCTCCCCAAACTGCTGCAGCGTGGGTCACTCTTCCACGGGGTGCAGTCCTCCAAGGACAGGCTGCTCCAGCCTGGGAGCAGGGCCCCTCTCTCCATGGGTCTCTCACGGGGTCACAGCCTCCTCTCAAGCATCCATCTGCTCCAGGGTGGGGCTCCTCCACGCGCTGCAGGTGGATCCCTGCATCCCCATGGCCCTCCATGGGCTGCAGGGGCACAGCTGCCTCACCGTGATCCTCACCACTTCAGCTGTGGCACCTGGAACACCTCCTCCCCCTCCTTCTTCACTGACCTTGGTGTCCGCAGAGTTGTTCTTCTCACATGTTCTCACTCTGCTCTTCTCTGGCCATAATTAAAACTGCAACATAACTTTTGTTTATCTTTCTTCTTAAATCTGTTACCACAGAGGCATTACCACCTAATCGGCCCAGGCTTGGCCAGCGGCACGTCCATCTTTGGAGCCACGAGCAATTGGCTTGCCTGGACATTTTGGAAGCTCCTGGCAGCTTCTCATGGAAGCCACCCTTGTAGCCTCCCCCCACACTACCAAAACCCAGGCCATGCTAAACCAGTACAGCTGGTTTTGTACATATTAAATATGCGTGCAGGATATACCGTGCTTCTGCAAATGCAGATCCAACTTAAAAGTTAAAATAATTGTTGAAACCAGCATATAGCACGTTAAAGTGCTTGTATCTTTTTGCATTAGAGTAGTGCAGTGACCTGATGGGTCTGTGGTCACGGTACAAAATCTATTTCTCTCTGAAATGTCCTGGGCATGAAACAGAACTCCAAACCTTAGCCTGAGACCTGCTTTATAGAAAGAATGGCTACAGCCTCAAGCTGCTGTGAGTGTGTGATTCACAGTGATGCAAGGAGTAAATTTACACTTTACTCTGGTGCTCTCCTGTGTTTCAGAGCTGGGTGTGGAAGGTGGTCCTGGCAGCAGCTCATCTCCATGAGGTACCTCTGTGCCAGCTGTTGGTCACCTACTTCCCTGTCAGCAGAGCAGTGGAAATGGAGGGTGAACTGGGCAGTACCCCTCAGAAGGGATTTGAGCTCCCCCACTTGAGCCAACACAGTGCAGGCAGGGCCAAAAGGATTCAGAGATTACTGTGGGGTATAAAGTTCAGTGAATGTCTTCATATCTGCAGTGTGACTGTAAAAGACATATACACCACATAAACTGTGGAGGCTGCTTGCCCCTATCAGCCATGCCTATATCCCTTTCTAACACTGTACACATTTATGAAGCTTCTTTTATGGGAAAAAGCCTTGTCTGACCACTAAACCCAAGTGAGTCATTGAGAATATCTAATGATACTACCGTGTGTCTTACACCTCATGTTTCAAATACACCCCTTCAGAAGAGAACTAACACCTTCTGTTCTTTCATCAGGCTGACTTTGATGGTGCTGCAGAAGATGTAAAAAAATTAAAAACAAGACCAACTGATGAAGAACTGAAGGAACTATATGGATTCTACAAACAGGCTACTGTTGGAGATATTAATATTGGTATTACTATATATACTTCACATTTACTCACATATCTTGATAATCAAGCTAATGTTATGTAAATCTGCATGATAACCAAAGCTATGCATTTATTTTGGCAGAATGTCCAGGAATGCTAGATTTGAAAGGCAAAGCCAAATGGGAGGCATGGAACCTGAAAAAAGGTGTTACACCAATTACATTTACATCCTGTAGTCAAGTTTATAGGATGACAAATCAGGAAAGATAATGACTCCTACTTTCCTTTGCAGGTTTATCAAAGGAGGATGCCATGAATGCCTATATCTCTAAAGCAAGAGCAATGGTAGAAAAATACGGGATCTAGAATATTCAAAATAATTCCCACTAATAATTAATTCTTCAGTAGCTAATGAACTCTCTTGAGAAAAATGCAATACTAACTTCTTATTGTGTAGTCTGACACTAATATCTTTTAAGCATAAGCTGTTTGACTGCAAAGGGTATTTACATATGTAATATATTTTTAGCTTGTATCTTAATCTAAATAAATTTGAACTGAATAAATTAAGCTTTCTGTGAGAACTGTGGATTTTTTTGGGTATTAAATTATATTTAGCATTCTGATAGGAGCAGACAAACAGAGAAGCTCTAACAGTAAAATAACATAGACGTAATTTTTTTGCAAACAAGGTTATGGAATAAAGTGAAGAGTTTGTACACGTGCAAGAGAAGAAGGAAAAGATGAAAACTTTTTTAAGACCCAAAGCCAATGTTTGTTTTCAAAAAAATCAGGAAAACTCCTCCTTTTAAAGGATTACAGAGGAGGAACAGAAAAACTTTTAGGCATAACTGCAAGTAATGTTCAGAAAGACCTACTTACTACAAATTGCAGTGGACTAACCTTACACATTCTGCTATTAAAATTGAGGGAAATACTCATAGACCAGCATTTTCTATGCATCTTGTTATGTGTTTTGTCAAGAAACTTTCATTAGACAGCTTCAGCAAAGTGACCTCCAGGAAGCTCATAAAAGGAAGTATCTCCACTTGTTAGTTCTTGCCAAGCTAAAAAAGATATTTAAAGTGTCAGAGAAATGTCAACTATTGTGATAATTTTGTACAACTATTTCAAAGTTATTACTTAATAATTATTTTAAATCCCATATCAACTTTTTGGTTCATACATTGAGACTGCTCTGTTGATTTGTTTCCTTTAAGAAGGAGACAGATTCTAGAAAACTCTAACGGATGCAATACAAGAAAACGTGTAAGTATAAGAGGAAAACCATTGAAGCAAAGTACCTTTTACATCATGTACTTTATCATCAGACCCATTAAAGCAGGTAATATCACAAGAGAAGGGGCTATCCATTTCTGCCGTCTCAAATCTGTGAACATAAAAAGTAGTCATAAAACATTCCATAAGACACCTGTGTTTGGAATTTGCTTTCACATACAACATAGGTTTTTTGTTCTTCTCCAGAACTTAAAAAAATTCAGGAGTTAGATTATGCAGGACATCAGGAGAAGAAAATACTGCACCTTGAAGTTTCTTAGCTTCTTACCCTACTGCAATTAGGTCTAAAATTGTAAAGAAAAATGACCCAATAGCTGGGGACAAAAAAGAGCTTCAACCTGCAATAAAAATTTTTACCTACAATAAATAATTGTTACCTACTTATACACAAGTTTTCTAATGTTTCAGCATCTTTCAGTGTCAGGTTCCTAAGACCAAAATGGGCCCCATATCCAAGAGTGTCCTTGTTTTTGCCAAGAGGAGAAGCCTAAACCACTCAGCTACATGAGCTGTCATGTAACATCCAGTGGGGACAGCAGTTAGGACAGAGGAAGCCAGTTGCTGTCTGGGTGCCCAGAACATAGGAATCCTTTTCTTCTGGTTAGGCTAGAGGACCTTGGATCAGGAGGCTGAATGCAGTGTTCCTGAAGCATGATCAGCTGAGATTGTTAACCTCAGAAAACAATAAAAGACGCGAGAATACTCCCTTTTAGTAGGTGCTGACTTTGGATCCTAGGTAGAACCATAATTCTACCATGACAGGTTCAATACTGCAGTAAGTTGTGGTTGCTGCAGTACGCAGTGCTTCATCAAGGGCTTAAATAGAGAAATCAAATAGAAAAGC
Source organism: Rhagologus leucostigma (assembly GCA_013397725.1). Lineage (NCBI taxonomy): Eukaryota > Metazoa > Chordata > Aves > Passeriformes > Rhagologus > Rhagologus leucostigma. The sequence goes on from VZTD01002021.1 coordinate 11,369, forward strand.
ACAGGAAGGATAAAAACTATGTTTATTATTTCTTATTCTTTTTATAATAAAAATGAGAACAAATTACTAAGAAAGAAAAAAGAAAACCTGACATGATCAGACAGAAGTAAAAATGTAAAATACAAATACAAAAGTAATACCAAGTTGTAAAACTTGGTAAAATGTCTGAAGAACTCTAAAGTCTTCTCTGAAAGTAAGCACCATTTGTTTCCTAATGTCTTCATTACGCAGAAACTCAGAAGGAGTTCCTCCTAGAATCTGTAGATGTGCAAGAATTTCTTCATCTTTTGTATCAGATACGGGTAAGCTTTTCATAGCAAGAAATCCTTCAGACTGTCAGTACCAAATGAAACAGATCAGGTGTTGTATATAATATACTTTAAATAATATTTCCATTAAAATTATTTTGGTAAAAGGTACAATAATTTTCCATCTCCAAAATACGATGGCAGATTAGTTTAACATTCACAGAGAACACTTCATGGAAAGGGTTAGTAGACTGTGTTTACTGAAATTACAAATTATGAGCGAGCCAAGTACTCTCTATTCCTGAAACTTCCACAGACAAATAACTGTTAATATTATTTTGTTCAAGCTTGACTCTTACTATTGAAATGCAACTAGTAAAATAACCTAAGAGAAAGAAAAACCTAGCACTGGACATAAACCTGGCTAATGTAGGACTGAAGAGACCGACTGATTACGGAAATTTGCAGGAATTGCTTCCATGAATCACTAGCTAACAATTGCTTCCATGAATCACTAGCTCATACTCAGGACTGCTAAGAAGCCTTAGAAACTGAAGAACAGAAATAGCAAATACTGACTGAGAACAGGACAGGAAAAATGCCACTTCACTGCTGTTTTTCTGAGAAAGACTAGCAGAACTAGCAGAACCTCAGAAGAAACTGATTAAAAATCCTACAAAGAATGAGGAGAGAGAAAAAAGTTGGACAAATGTATTGAGGGCTGATGCAGCAGGTTTATGGAAGACTAGGTCAAGACAGTTACAGAGTAAGGAGGATCACTTAGTATTTTGGTTTGATTACTTTTGAGTTTTAAGCCAAAGGCCATAGTAAATAACACAATACTCAAAATAGTTTAGCTTAAGGATTAGTTAGTTTAAGCATTAATTAGTTCAAGCATTAGTTTAAGGAGATTGTTCTCCCAAGGCTAAAGTTAGCAGCAGTATTACGTGTTCTGCATCTCAGAACACTCTTCTCTCCATAGATTCTGAAGAAATGTTTATTTTGTGTTAAAACTACTCTGCATACCATACTGTAAAATGTTATTTTTACTCTTGGTAGCTAATTTACGGTTCTGTTTCATAATGTTAATGATTCTGTAACTTATGTGTGGGGCATGTCCCCCTGATATGAAAAGATGGACCGGCTCCAGTCCGTACGTTTCTTTCAAATGAAGCGCAACTGCAAAACTCACGTAAGATCCAAAACTGCAGCAAAAAGAGAAATTAAAGCAAAGTAAGCAAAAACATACATAAAACCTGGAAAATACAGACATAATTTTAATTTCAGTGCTAACTGGCTATCTTGAACAGTTGCTGAAATCATATATGACATGCAGATTATAATGATATTAGTTAATTGACATGAAGTATATTCCTACACAGTCTAATTTTGCAAATAAGACCTTTTCTTAGTCTCTCTTTCTTTTAATTGTCTCCTTAATTTTCAGTAAGAACAGTTATTTTGAATACTTGAGACTAAGCAATCTTCAAATTCTGTTTCATGAATGGTTCGCCCCCTGCATTCATATAGATCAAGCACTGACACAAATATTAACAATAAATGCAATTATAATTGATTAGAAACACATGTTCAGATGTTGTGCCTGAAGGTATAAATAAATAAATAACTAGAGTCTTTGAGAGCAACTGCATGTTTTAGGATGGCTTGACAGAAGATCTTTGCAGAAGCATATTTTCCTAAAGTTTTTGCAAATAAAAACAAGTAACTGTCTACTCCTAGAGCTCAGAAATATAAGCTCCTTCACTAGGGTATCTAAAAATATATATATTTTTACCTGTGACCAAAAAATGCAAATGGTTTTTCTTCCAATTCTTTTAACAAAACATTTGTAACTTCATTAGCTATGCTTGTCATGTCTTTCGCAAAAGGCTCCATAAGACAAGTTTCTCTTCCAGGAAACCTTATACAGAACACTGCAGAAGAGGTGGAGGAAGGCAGGGAAAAGAATTATACTTATTTCAAACAGATACAGTAAAATAATTTAATTAAGTTTTTAAATTATTCTGCAGAATATATATACTATTTGAATTTAATCCTTCTTACAGTTGATATTGCGCACTTGCTATTGCTACTACTGTGATTTAATGCTGCAAGAGATTAGGTTTCCATCCCTTCCTTTAGTCACAAATGTTGCCCTTCCAGCTGATTTGATTGATAAATGCCTTGGGTCAGAATCCACAAGATCCTGATTTCAGCTGAGGTTTGAAAGAAACTTTATTGTTATAAGTTTTAATAACAACCACAAATTCATCAATTTCAATAACAGTAAGTTTGAGAGTTGTGTAAAATATATCCTTTCTAGGGCAGCATTAGTAAGTGAAACTGTGTAAGAATTGTGCAATCCCTGTTTTCTTCTTTGTCAGCTCTTCAGCACTGCACATTGGAAAATGTGGAATCATAGTGCAAACTGGTGGATATTTATATTTATAGTTATATTTATACTTATTTATATTTATATAGAAGGAACTTTTACATGCTTTTACTACTTGCCTTTCAAAATTGAGGATCTTCCTCTCACTGTTTAGTGAAAGTAAGGAATGAATAGATCAGAAAAAAATGTTGATTTTCTCAAATCTCCTTGACATCATGCATACTGCCAGTTATGTAGAAGTAATGGGTCAGACAGAAAGTATTTTAGAAAAGATAGAATAAACCACAACCTAATACCATAGATAGCAGTACAGAAAAGTTTGCATCTTCTATATTTGCTGAAGAAACCATCTCTGAAAGAGCATGCTGTGCCCTGATTTTATTCATCTGTGTCTGCAGTTGGTCCTTGGCCATTTCCTTAGTAACTTTCTTGGAAGTAGTTCCAGTGGACAAAAACTTTTTTATTTCTTCTTTTTGTTTTTTCCCCTAATTTCAAGAAAAATTAAATGTGCAACTGCTTACCTGAAAGTATACATGCATTTAGAGGACTGGTAAAACTGCAGTGGCAATGCTCATGTATATGAAATTATTTTTTTCTTTGTGGAAGGTGTGGACAATGGCCTTGGTTCCTCTTCAAATAGGTCAAACAATGGATCTTTTTAGTGCTGATATATCTTGTGAGCAATGAGAATTACTTCATAGTGTAACTAAAAGTCATTTCACTGTTATAAAATTCATAGATTAAATTTCAGTTTTGATACAAGAAGTGCAGACACTGGATAACAGACACTCTGTGCAGCCTCTCAACATTAAAAATAGTTCTCATATCTTCACTGTTAACCTTGCTGAAGACTGGCTTATCAACAATATGCAGTGTACGGCTGTTTCTGAATCATACCAATAGTTTCTGAAGCAGTCAAGCATACTATACTCTTGTGAAATGTAGCTCTGAGGACATAATTTTTTCACCCAATCGAATACAATTTGATTCAAGGTGGTACAGAAAATTTAGCCTAATGGAAATGCTAGTTCCTAATGAATACTAGTTCCTTCCTTTCTGGAGAAGATCGACTGGATAAAGACTGCAGTGCTCTCAAGACTATTATATTCCATTTTAAAAATTTGGCTATTGTGTATTTTAGAATTGCTTAACTTCTACTCTAACTACAAAAATGACTAACTTTCAATTGAGTCGCTGAAGAGTTTGCCCCACTGAGCAAGTTGTGAAGTTCCACCTCCAGCCCATGGAAAGCAAATCAGTCTACAGAGAGCATCTGGCCTTTTGTGTGCACAATCAATCAGCTTTTCCATTTCTTGAAAAAAAACAAACCAAAAAACCAAGAAAACAACACATCATTCTAGAACTCTTCAGATATACGAAAATTAGAGTGAATTAAGACTAAATTGAAACAACACGGTGCAATATTTTCTGTCATCAGAACGTCTTGTGCTACGACTATCTGTTAGACACGAGATGATCTTCCTACAACACTTTAAACCAGTTCTGCTTTTATAAATTATGGTAGAATAGTATTGGGCAATACCCTTAGCTAATATTTGCTCAGTCACTGACCACAACAAACATTACAAGCAGCAAAATAAATTGATAAGGGATGTCTTCCATCTGAAGACCTAGAAAATATAAGGACCACCTAGTTCAATGTTGTCTCTACCACAGTGGTGAAACAGATGTCTAGGGAACAGTAGGATGTAGTTTCTTTATATATATAAAACATCTATGATTTACTCTTCCATGTATTTTTCCAGTCTACCCTTGAATAGTTGGCATCCACAACATCCTCTTGCAATGAGTTGCACAGCTCCACTATCTGATGAATGAAGAATGATGCCCTTTTTTGTTTTTCATCTGACTCATACAAATTCATTTGATGGATGCAGCATAGTACAGTAAAGAGAGTGAACAGTGCACCTCTCAGGGTTTGCCACTGAGCATTTCTGAGCTCTGCTGTCATATTGTCTCAGCCTTCAAACATTTCTTTTTCCTGAATGAAAAGGCGTGGCTGTGTTAGATATCCTTCAAATCCATCATCACTGCCCATCTCTGGACTTTAAATTTTGTTATACTCTGTTGAGATGGTGGAGTAACCAGAGCCACACTCGACTTTATCACAGCAGCTTTAGTAGTTTTGCTTAGCGACCGATAGAAGTAACAGCTGAAGCAAGATTTATAACTACTTCTTCCTTCTTGCCGAGAAGGAAAAATAGCACTGAAGATGCCAAGTGCATTGTCTCTAGCATCAGATACCGCTTCTACTATCTGAAGAACAAAGCAATTTTCAATCATTTTTATTCTTCTTTCCCAATTTTCTTGTCCTGTATTCTGGCTGATTAGATTTGTGGATGTAAGTACTGAAGTGACGAAGTAGCACTGATAGCCTATCAGGCTGTGCTCTGTCAAAAGAACCCAGGAACCATGTGCTTGGTGAAGATAAATTAATTAGAAATTTACGATAGAGAATTTTTATAAAATGTTTCCTGCAACCATTAGAATAAACTGTCATGTTCTTGTTAAAAAGATTGAAAAAAATACTGATTAGGGGATAGCAAGCAGCAAAATTCCATTTCCAAAATGCTGCAAATCATTAAGGGTATTATTTCTTACCTTGAATATAGCTTAGTATATGCAAGGGCTGATTCACCATAAAATACACCTGTATGCCTACATGCAATCTTTTTTTACCTGCACAAAAAATTTGAGAAATGCAACCAGATCAGAAGTTCAGCAATTCAGACCTATTTCAAAACTACACAAACAGGACAAAGGAAAATTGACCCAAATATTGCTGTGGTGGTTGCTTCATTTTCATTTCTCTCTTTCACTGGAGAGTTTGTGAATATTTGTTACAAATCACTTCAAAGAAACAGTAAGAAGAGCAAGACACACACAAAAAAAAAGTCTCAAAAATCACTGGATATGTGAGCCTAAAGTAGCTGAAGAATACTGAAACCAGTGCTACAGAAGACATAACTCCTCCGGCAGATTTTTAGCTTCAGGACAATTAGTTCCATTTACACAGTCACTTCTTCCAGAAAAATACACAAAAAGCTCAAACATTTCTGTGGCCAATGTTTTAACTTGACAGTCAAATAGCAAAAGAAAAATCTCTTCTCAAACTATTCCAGAGGTGACATAGAAATTTCAAGAACGATAAAGTACATTTAATCAAAGTCCTTAAATTACTTAAAGATACGTTAACAGTTACTGAAATCTTTCCCACTTTAAACTCATACTGGTTTATTCCATCACCATCCAGCTTACTTTAGGTACAAATACCTGAACAGTCAGAAAGACCACTAGTGTCAGGCAATGACAGCCCGAGGGTGGCTCCACTTCTCAGTGCTGCACATCAAGAAGCTGCACAGACACCTGCTTTTAAGTCTTTTCTAGGCTTAAGGGGAGGAGCCCCACCACAAAAACAAACGAAAGAGGCACAAACTGAGGCAGGCAGCATCCCAAAAGGGAGACAGAAGCATCATGTGTTAGACGTGACACACGGCATTCGGCAGAAATGTAAGAAAGGCACACTGCACTAATCCCAGGGAATGAAAAAAGCACAGGTTAGCATGCCCACGACAGTACACAAGTTGTAGCAGCTTTCATACATGGAAAGACACAACCTCACTGACAAAAAAGCTGCATAAACAGAAAAGCCAGCCTTTTGTAAGAACTATGTCCAGAAGTACAGCATTCAGACCTAGGCTGGAGAGTTTTGTAGGGGTCTGAAAATGCTGCTGTAGAAGACCATCACCTGATTTGATTAAACCACTGCATTTGGTTAGTAGACCAGTTGTAATTTCTGCAAACTGAAAGACATAGCAGTGTACGAACTACACACTGTGGTTATATATGATAATTTCATGTTAGCTAGCCTTTATGCTGCTGGCAATCAGATGAACTATCAGTAACCTAAAAACAGCAGTATATTTTGCAACTGCATTTGCAATACTAGGAAGACTGGCTTTTTCCCCTCCTTTTTCTTTTTAGTGTTACTCTACCAAGACTATCTGTAACAATAATAATAAAACAAAAATACTCACAAGCGGTTATAAAAACTAAGCTCCCCTCCGAGTTTCTGTTGGCCTTATGGAACTTTCTCTTCCAATTTCAGGTATGCTCAACCAGTTCTGTTTCCATGGCTGAGATGTGGGCCTTTAACAGGGTGATACTGTTTTTCTGTCTCTGGAGTTTGCTAGCCAAAATATCCATTTTGCCTTCTCCCTGCTTCCAGTGCAGCGAGGCTCTGTAGCAGGAATACATGTTTGGTCCAAGCCATACGAATTTCAGCCACATCTGTAATGTACACTGGACACAGTCTGGACTTCTAGGGAATTGCTTGTCATTTGAAAAAATTCTGTCCATCACAGCTATTTTTCTCAGGCACTGAATATCGTGCTCCATGGTGTTCCCCTGGCCTTGATGTGCATAAAGATCTTTCCTGCAAAAGTATCTTTCCCTCACACTTGACAGGATTCACCCCCAGAGGCTGAGATTTTCTTGCATTTTTCCAATCCTCTGGTCAATAACCACATCCTGGGACAGGGATCATAGTTACCTGGCTTCACTGTCACCTAGGTTTGTGATAGTTTGTCACTTTGCTGTGACATCCCAGAGTTGGAGCAGCCAGGTCCATATGGACTCATCTATCTGGCAGGTGAATTCTTTCTGCAGCTCACTCAGGGATTGGGTGATTATCTCCATCTCTGTCTCTTCTGCCGGTTGTGAGGGTCCTGCTTTGCCTTTGTCACTCACTATGCAAACTGACTGGCTCTTGGATTTCCTCTTCTGAACAGGGGCGACTTCTACTGGCTTGGCCAGTCTTTCTGGTTCAGCTGCAGTTTGTGTGGCCGTGGATCCTGTTGATTTGTTTTCTTTCCCCTCCCCTGGAAGGTGTTGTACCATAACGAGCAGTGTTGGTAGGCAGTGGCCAGGGCCCCGCACATTGCAGTAAGCTGCCCCTCTCTGGAACACCAATAGCATTTCTCCTTCACACATTTAATCACTTTAACAGGGTCCTATAGTTGCTCAGGAGTGAACTTTCAAATCATTGGAGGAGAGAAAGCCTCCAAATACTTTTCCATGCGCTCCCACATTCCATGCTACTCATGGCTATCCACCCTGGGGTAGTTCGCTACACAACTTCCCTAGAAATGTTTGTCCTATCTCTAAACCTGATAGAGACTGTACAAAGGAGACATAGCAGAATTAGCAACAAAATTATGTTATCCTTAACATCCAGAGAGAATTCAACATTCCCAAAAGCTGTTCTGGCAGACCTGAAGGGGGAGAAGGAAGTGAAAGGCCGGGAAAAATCATCCTCTCCTGTCCCCTGCCACAGGCTGGGTGCGATTATTAATAAATCTCCAGAAGTGGCAGCCCAGATCAGGAGAGGCAAACAACACATACACATCCCAAATGATCCTCATTGCCTTTGATGTCATCATTTCATAAATAAATATCGCACAGTATCAGAGAAACCCTGATCCCTCTCCCCACTTTGACAAATATTGTCATGAGGAGCTCATACAGGAATATATACATGGCCCAAGGTCTGTCAGTATTATTAAAGACTGAGGCAAAAAAAGCACTGAATGCCTCTGCTTTTTCTTCATCTCTGTTAATCAGATGACAGTCTTTAACAAGCATTGGTCCAGTGTTTACTTTAGACCTCTTGTTATCAATGTACTCAAAAAAGCCTTTTTTGCTTTCTGAAACAACACTGGTCATTTTCAACTCTAATTGAGCTTTGGCCTTTTGTGTCTTCTCCCTGCTTACACAAAGCACAGCCCTACACTTCCTGCCAAGCCTGACCTTGCTTCCAGAGATCACACAATTTCTTCTTGCTCTTGAGCCCTATGAGTTCAGCCAAAGTGGTCTTCCGGCCCACTTGCTTGACCTACAACACAGAGGAATTGCCTGTTCCTGTGCTTCCAAAAGGTGGTTCTTAAAGATTGACCAGTACTTGTGAAATCCTAAGCCCTGAAAAGAAGATTTCCAAGGTACTCCCATGGTGTGTTCCCACTAGCACTGCCACCCTCAGGTGATGCTATGCCAACCTTCAGCTTTCCCGCTATAAACTTGTAGTTATCTCTTTCCCCTATCAATTCTAGTTTAAAGCTCTCTTGATCAGTCCCGCCAGTTTATGCCCAAAGACATGCTTCCCTATCAGGACAGTGGATCCCATCAGGCCTCAGCATATCTTGCCTCTTGAAAGTTCTTCCATGGTTTAAAAACCCAAAGTTACAGTGAAAGCACTAGTCCTGGAGTCAGGTACTGATATTCTGGGCTCACCTGTTTCTTCCAAAGTCTCCTTCCATTACTGGAAGTACTGAGGAAAACATTACCAGTTTTTTTAGCATTCTTTTCAGGGCTCTTTTATTGTGACATCATCTGTACACATGTGAAAGAGCAGGAATAGATGGTAGTATGAAGGTTGTACTAGGCTGTTCAGTCCTGTGGTGACACCCCTAACCTGGGCCCCAGCAAACTTCTCTGAAAAGAGGGTCTGGTCTGCAAATGAGTGCTTCCATTACACACAGGGGGCAATCACCAGTGACCATAACCATTGTTTCTTCTCAGTGCTGGTCTTAATGCAGGTTTTGTTGCAAGAGGTTGGTCTCTCTGACCATGGCAAGTCTGCTTGTATGGGTACACATAATGCTACCTCATTAGGCACTTCACCTATCGTACCCAGGGCCTCGTACTTGTCCTGTCAGAGTATCCTAGAGGGTAACTTAGAGGGCAAGGAGGGGTTTCTTTTGCCACTCTGTGCTGTAAGCTTCTTCCATCCCTCCCTATGTCTTGTGATACCCTCCTTCTAGTACAAAGCAGATCTAGGACCTGCCTCCCTAGTGGCCATGCTGAGTTGGCTTCCATGTGTCACAGATGGCAGACTATGGCTCCACTGACCAGTCTCCTGCTTGGCCTCTTAAATGCTTCTCAGAAGTTCCTCCTTGACGAACAGATCTTTTGGACCACAATAGTAATACAAATGCATGTAATGGTAAGTCAGGAAATATGATTCTTTCAGAAGCATGATTCTTTCAGAATCCAAAAAGAAACAGTGCAAGAGGAGACTTCTATCCAGTAGTTACTAATATTGAAAACTTAGATGTAATTCTTCTTCAAGAACAGAAACATTGCTTAGTTGCAATTCACTAATCTGACTCATTTCAAGTAGTAAAATTAGCACACACAGGTCACTGAAGTAGAGTAACGAAGAAGCATGTGTTTCTCAGTTGCACACCTAAGATTTAAAGAACCATGTTGTGTATGTTGCTTCATAAAGGTTGACTTTTATTACTGACAGTTGTGAAATACACTGGATTATATGTACTGTGAGCAGTGTAATTTGTTTTCTTCTCTGTCAGTTATTAAACAAATCTGCCCTGGTTTTAGCACCTTAACTGCAATTACACCTAATTTCCTAGTCACTCAGCTTCAAAGGATAAAAATAAGGATACAATTAAAACCTTCTCTTAAAAATCACCATTAGCTGCTTATATGAAGAGGCATGCAATTAAGCAGCTCTTATGCCATCCAAAAGAAAGCAGGAGTAACCCTCCTCTGTAGGACAGTCTTAAGACAGAGACAGTCTTTAATTAATCCAGATTTATTATTATTCTTAAGTATAGCCTCAGAGGATTATACACAAGTAATAAAACAGGAGACATGAAGGTGAAACAAGGAGGGAAAAGTGGATTTTGCAAAAGAGAGGACTTTTGAGATGCGTTAGCAGGATCTCCTGACAGATTTGGAAAGATGAGTGACGCCAGACAGAGTATTGAAGAGATCTCACTTGGAATTCTGCCTATAGCATTGGTCAGCTTCTTCAAGAAAGGTGCATTCAAACCAGATCTAATGCAGGGCATGGCTAGAAAAGAGAGTACATTACCTTCTACAAGTACACTGGAAGATGAAGTTGGGAGAAATAACATTCCAATAAATGGTTAGAGATTGTTCATGAATTAAGCATGGCTAGAAATAAGAGTTTTAACCACTGGACCCATCAAATTCTGGAACAGCTCTGCAGAAAAGCTACCTGCTTTTTACCACAGGACATTCAGGTTATTAAAGTGGTTCTAGAACATAGTGGCCTGGTGAATTCTTTTAGTGCCATGCAGCTATTGGCTTGACACAGGAATGAGTCTGTATGCGTGTGAAGAAAACCAGGTAGTTACAACGCTGTAAAAATAGTCTTGCTAACAGAGAATCAGCTTAGTTTAACAGAGTCCTTTTCATTATTGTACTTAATACCTAGGACATGCACTGAGGTCAGTCTGCTAAGGTCTGCTAAGCAAGAAAGTAAGTAAAATTCAAAAGTACTCAGAGAAAACAGGAAGCCTGGAGGGACTAGAATACAGCAGAAAAGCTGACTTTCCAGTCTTGCAAAGAGAAATAAAGTGTGGAAGTTACATAAAAGTAGTCCGTCTACATACAGGGCAAGCCATGGGAAATGAAACTGAATGGACATTTTTGTTGCTATCTCAGGAGAAGAAGCATGTGCTGACCTATCATTATATGAAGCATCATAGTAACTGATACAACTGCTTCACTGGTACAACTGAAAAAAATGCTTCTGAGGAAGAATAAAACTTTAGCAAGAGCAATTTCCCCCTGTTCCTGCCCTGTGATCAGCTCCAGACATAAAAATGTACCATGGCGAGATGCCGGCTGCCTAGAGCCCTGCCTAGACTTTCTCTTTGCAGCAAACTCTAAAACCAGGGAAATGGTGTCTGAGTTCCAAAAGACAGATTTTATAAGAATCAAAATGAGAACAATAAACCTTCAAAAGAAGAAATTTGGACAGGAAACAGACTTTCTCATACCCTTAGCTGTTCAGCCCATATTGCAGTCTTCAAACTTCTACCTAGGGTGCTCAGATGCTCCCTTTCTATGCATGACCTTGAGGCACTCACAGAAGTCACCATCTGACCTAGAGTGTAACAGTAGTAGCAAAGCAAACTGCTGGTCAACCATAAATTCCCACAGCAAAACAGTCAGGCATACAATATGATAAACAACAAAACCCCCTGCATACCATTGCTTCAGATACATCACACAGCTTGGAAACACAATTTTAGTCTCTAATTTTGGAGACTCATTTACAGCTTTGGGACAAAGCTCACTCTACAGAAACACTTCCGGTCAGAGAAAACCTAAAATACTCGCAGCAGGGATGCAAATGTCAATATCTACTTCTGCACAAGAGCAAGAGACATTGTTCAGTTGTACAAACACTCTTCCCTTCTCCCTCTCCATTTCTGTAAAGCAGAGTCAAACTGCCAGCAGTCAAGTCAGCCACTGAAAGTGAACAGTGGTGCTAACTTGATGAGAACCTGTGCATCATTCAGAGCTTGACCTACTCTAACTGCCACATAAATTAGGGCAAGAAAAGGGGTTTATCCCAGTACTTCCACTACCATGCACAAAACTATGTCCTGGAAAAAACGTGGGAAGATGACCCTAAGCAACAGAACAGTGGATTGTATCTTCAGATGCTCACAAACAGACAAGGCTTGCTTTTCTTTCTTCACAGATGCTGATGTGTATCTGTCAGCCATTCTTGATGCCAAACTGACAACAATTTGGAGAACTAGTACTTTGCAGAACTGCTACCCCGGAGAAACAGCAGTTTCTGCAGGGGGTCTCTCCATCTCCCACCAGTGCTTCTCCTGGCTTCTGGACAGCAAGTGGTGAGTCACCCATGAAAACCAAATAATAGTCAGGGAAAGTGACAGGACATAGCAGGTTAGGAAAGAGAGAGTTTTGCTTTCCCAAAAGTAATGATGAGTGAAGTAGCACCAGGACAGACATGAATAAAACACGCAAACATTAGGAGACCTAGTAGGGTACAGACACACCCTGCTTAGGCAGAGAGGCATAAATGTCACAGATTACGGGACTCTGCTCCTTTCATAGCCTTTGCTTGGAAGGTACACATAGCCCAGAGAAAGATGGCACTACACTTTAACCACAGCAATCCACATCCAGTGGGACGACCACACAGACACTCCACTTTGACCCTACAAGAAATAAGCACATGACTGAAAAAGGCAAGGGGTTTATAAACATCAAGGTTTGGCCTCATAATCCAGTGGTACAGAAAGTATTCAGTGGACTTGTCCATTCCAAATTGATTAACCAGAGACATGCAGTAGGTGCAAGACGCCACAGGGCTATTCCCACTCTTTCAAACACAAATATTTTTGTGTGATGATAGTAAAATCCCCACAACTGCTCACAACCAACTCTGTCTCTTTCAGTCAGAAAGTTCTGCATTCATTACTGGCTATCCAGCATCCTATGGGTGATGTTGTCCCATCAGTTTGAGCTCAATTCCTATATCCACGTCTACTGGCACTCCATCAGAAGAGGAAATTCAGTAGCAAGGACTCCAGGAAAACCATTCCAAGTGCTGTTTTCCTCACACAAGCTAATAAGGTATGGAAACAAACACCCAATTTCTGTAAAAAATCAGTAATGGGGCCAGATTTCTTAGCCACAGGATTACCTACAGAAGTATTTGATGATGAGAATAGGAGTAAAACCATATTCACAAACACTACTGCCTTTGCTGCAAAGGGAACTGCTGCAGGGAAGGCAAAAATGGAGTGCAGAGAAACTGTGAGGCTCAGAGAGTAACCTAAGTCAAAGCTGTAACTGAGATGCAGACTCGTCACCAGCTGCAGCCCTGTCTGATCATGCTGCTGCTGAGACAGTCTGTCCTTTCCCAGCTTCTTGGAACATAATGTTCTACTCCAATCTTTTCGTCAGCACTAGCGACTGCATAGCTACGTAGTAAGAGCACATTGTTTATCAAGCTGAAAACTAATCCTGTAGTTTAGTTTTCACCTACATCAGTCTCACCATCCTCCTGTTGAAAAGGAAAGGAGCCTTTTATGACCTTTTCGGAAGTTTTCACGCACTTCATCCAGCTGGACAGGTGCATGCTGATATTACAAATATAGCCCCAAGGTTTGGATGTAAACGACACATCTATGCTAACCTAATGGAGTCATTTGCCCTTAGGAATTATTTTACTACTCTTCCTGAAACAAAGGACCTGCAGAATCTGTCTTATGGTTTGAAAGATACATTCAGCTGATATAATTTTCATTCAGAAAAAAAAGGCCACAAACAAGAAAGAACTATTATATGAATAAATAATCTTCTTTGGAGTACAGTCAGCTGAATCTGGATTTATTTGAAATCTAAGCATATCTGATTAGGGAAATGTCTTTCTTTTTTCTCATTTTTTTTACAAGACAGGACAGCAGTTAAAATAATTGGATTATTATTTCCAAATTGTCTTTATATTTTCCTCTGCTTCCACCTATTGGCCTTATACCTGAGATCTAACTTAGACCCTATTATAACAAAGAGAGGATACATAAAATTCTTCTGCATAATCAAGATTTTCCTGGATTGTAAATTTTTCAAGAGAAACAAGCTTTTATTTTATTCCCTATAAATTTTAAGTTAGATGCGTGATCTGATGAATTAATGGCAGAAAAATCTACTTTAGAGTGTTCACAGTCAAAAAAGAATGTTTCTGTCTTGAACTATTGGCAAAGGAATGGCTCAGTGACTGAAAAAACAACCCCACTGAATTTTAAGAAAGTATTTCTTGGCTTTTGTCTCTTCATATTTAGAATAAGCTGAAAATAAAATTCTAGTTTATAAAGAGCCATCATTTAAATCACAGAAGAACTTAGGTTCAAGGGGACTTCTAGAGATAATATAGTCCAAATCTTCTCTTGTTAGGTGTTGAGTATCTCCAAGGATGGAGACTCTACAACCTCCCTTGGTAACCGTGTTCCAGTGTTCAATCATGGCTCATAGTGAGGACATTTTTCTTTCTGTCTATATCCCTGTTGTCCCTTGTATCCACAAGTGTTTCATCTTTTTGCTGAGTACATCCAAGAAGAGTCTGGCTCTGCCCATCCTCTGCATATCCTTCTATTAGGTGAAGACATCTTCATTTGGCACTCCCCTCTTCAGACAAAACCACTTATCTCAGACTCTCCTTGTACACCACCCACTCCAGTCACAATCGCAGCGGACCCTGCCATGCTCACTTCAGTATTTCAACATCCTTCTAATACTGCAGAATTAAAAATGGACATGAATGTGGTATACCAAAGAAATTTTGGATTATTTTTCAAACATGGTTTTGAGACAGGCTTTCAGGGCATGAAGAACTTTTTACATTAGCTTTATTCATTGTCATGGCATCACCTTATAGTAGGTGGACAAGTATTAATTGGAAAGTACAACTGAAAATACAAGTGACAACAAAACTGCTTTTGCACTGACTAGCTGCTAGGACAAATGGACCAACAGCCCCACCCTGCAGGGAACAGAAAGCCAAAGATAAAGAAACATAAAGTGCTTGCAGCACAGGGCTGCAAGATATTTCCCCAAGGAAAAGATATTCTATAGCACACAGTCTAGAAATCCATGGAATGAGTCTTTGTGAACTGCAGGATTGTGGTATTTGCCAGTAGGGCAGTCTAGGACCAAAGAGGCCTCTGAGGTATCCAGGCACTTGCAAATCCTACATAGTAGACCCGTCTCATTTGCACATACATGACTTAACCCCTTGTCTGCAGATTTTGGAAGCCAGGGAAAAAACAATCCTATCCCCACATGGCAAGTAGATCCAAGTCTGCTTACAAAATTTAGATTTAAGGTAGTCCATTCACCTCCCACCAATAAGCACAGAAGTGGAATAGTGAGCCTGGGAGTCAAATGATCCACTTCATGGTAGGTACGGAGTCTGTTATCAAAGCTGCTGGATTGCTTACAGCTAGGCATGCATCTGAGACACCTGGCTGGGAACATGGGAACTTTAACAAGGCAGGGCATTGACAACTTGGTATCTGCAATCCTGTAATAACAGAGCTGTCAGGCTGTAGGACGGTTAGGCAATATAATCCTCTACGGATTTTATCTTCACAAGAGAAACACAGTTTGTGTAACTGATAGACACCAACATGTCTCAGTGTCCTAAACACTGTGATACAGTTGAAATTTTTTATTTCTGCATCTGTATCAGCACCTTACACATTACTGTATCACACACATTTGGTTACATTCAGTATTCAAATCATCCTTAAAAAAAAGTTTAAAAATATGTTTTCCAGGGTAGGCACTTAGGCTTTCTGGAAAATTACAGGTTTATAAAAAGAGGTGTCCAGTTAGAAAACACATCTGATACATGGACTGTAATATTTATTACAGGTTTTTGAGGATTATGGATTTATATCCCTGAAAGTTTTCTTACTCAGCAAAAAGCAGTGGTGTGATGTTCCATTTAAGAGACAGTTAAATGCATAAACCACAAGAAAAAAATCTGTGGGAAGCCATATCTCAGTAGCTCCTGAGTTCAGGAAAATACTGGTCTTTGCTTCTTGAAAGATAAAGACTAAGGCAATCCTTCATCATTATACCTAGACACTATAAAATATTGGAAAAAAGTATGGAGCATGCTCATGTTATTAGTAGTATTTTTCCCAGAAACGTATTTCTCATGGCAACACTTTAAGCAGACTATATTTGAAATAGGTCATTGCTAACATCTAAAAGCTGCTGATGAAAAAAATTCAAATGTCATTACCAACTGAAATCCTGTCCTCCAGAAAGCTGCTTACCTATCCCTTTACTTAGTCTTGAAAAAAAATCTAGGACATTATTACAGAGAAACTTATTTGTGGAACACTTGCATCTGATAAGATCAAAGCATCCCTAATGCAAAATTATTGAAATAAATATTAAAGTCACACAACATGCATTCCCAGCATGGACTTTACTACTTCAACTTTCCAGGGTGTTGAAACTGCCAAATATACAGACCATGCGGATGCTTCAAAAGCAAACACAACAAGGAGCAGTATAATCTCCCCTCCTTTCCTACTATTTCTGCTGTCAGCCTAGTTCTGCTATGGTACAACTACATAACCTTTGCTCAGATTTTTGAGGAAATCATTCAGTTGAGAGAAACAGCTCTAAAGAAGTCCATAGAGTTGAGTTGTGAAAGGTAAGAGGCATAAAACTGGAGATAAAGGCCACAGAGATGGCACTAAGCATGAGGAAAGACATAAATGTGGAAAGATAATTAACATCTCAAGGGAAAAAATGAGATGGAAGATTTCAACCTCCTGTTTAATACCTTATTGATAATCTGGATGAGGGGATTGAGTGCACCCTCAGTAAATTCACAGACAGCATCAAGTTGGGTGGGACTGTTGATCTGCTGGAGGTCAGGAAGGCTCTGCAGAGGGATCTGGACAGGGTGGATCAATTGTCCAAGGCCAGTGGTGTGAGATTCACCCAGACCAAGTGCTGAGTCTCGCCCTTGGGTCAAAACAACTCCATGCAGCACTACAGGCTTCAGGAAGAGCTCAGAACATAAAGTGAAGAAGGTGGAATGGGGGAATGTTTTGAGTGATGGTGTTTGTCTTCCCAAGTAACTGTTACACGTGACAGAGCTCTGCTTTCCTGGGGATAGCGGAACACCTGCCCATGGGAAATAGCAAATGCATTCCTTGTTTTGATTTGCTTTTCTGTGTGGCTTTTGCTTTCCCTACCCATGAGAAACTTCTACTCATCTGATCCTCTCCCTGATCCCACTGGTGAAGGAGTGAGTGAGTGGCTGCATGGGGCTGGGTTGCTGGCTGGAGTTAAACCACAACAGCAGGTAATGGGAAGCCATTTTGGCAGCAAAGGCAGGTAGTAACAAAGAAGCAAACAGAAGGTGCCACTGCTGCAGATGCAAAGAGGAAGAAGTCATGGAACATGGTGACATTTTGTTCTGAGTATGGCAGACTATGCCACAGAATTTTTTTTTTTAGTTTTTTTTTTTTATGACTGTGGGCTGAGCCACAGCTCTTCAACACACACCACCCAGGTACATATGCAGGTGTCAGCAACCCCTTCAGTGTGCCAAACAGCAGTACTAGCAGGAGTCTCTGAAAGTAGAGACCTCGTTAACCATGGCAAGTAGGGCTGGGTGGGCCTCACATGTCTTTCCCAGTACAAGTGGTGCTTCACCATGTGGTGAAATGTTTGCTCCAGAATGTGAAGACTGCTCCAAATCCCACCCAATTACTCTGGTTACTGCTTACTCCTACTCCTATGGAGCTGCAAGTCACACCCCACAAGCATCTCTCCCACACACCATTTTAACAGGTGCCACAGAAACCCACCAGTCTAGGCCAGACCTGCTCCACAGAAATGCCCTTGCAGATTCCTGAGCTACTGCCCACCCACAAAGCAGTTGGGCCACTTAGCCCAGGTGAGGAGTCCCCCGGGTCAGCCAGGGCTTGCATGTGGTCCCAGTCCTGCTAAGGACACAGCCCATGAGGGACAGCAGCTCTGAAGAAGAGCCCCTGCCTCCAGCGCAGCCCTAGCTGCGCTTTCCCCGCATGTCACAGATCCTGAGTTCTAAGGATCACTGAAGTCCAACTCCTGACCCTGCGCAGGACATCCCAAGAATCACACCATGTGCCTGAGGGCATCTTCTAAATGCTTCTTGAATTCTGGCAGGCTTGGTGCTGTGACCAATTTGCTGGGAACTTGTTCCAGTGCCTAACCACCCTCTCGGGGAAGAACCTTTTCCTAATATCCAACCTAAACCTCTCTTGACACAACCTTAAGCCATTCCATTGCTTCCTGTCACTGTGCACCACAGAGAAAAATCAGCGTCTGCCCTTCCTCTTCCCCTCAACTCTCAGTCTCCAGGCTGAAGAGACCAAGTGACCTCAACCACTCCTAATGAGGCTTACCCTCAAGGCCCTTCACTATTTTCATAGCTCTCCTCTGGAAGCTCTCTAATAGCTTAAAGTCTTTTTTATATTGTGTCACCCAAAACGACACACAGCACTCGAGGTGAGGCCGCTCCAGTGCAGAGCAGAGCGGGACAATCCCCTCCCCTGCCCGGCTGTCGATGCTGTGCCTGATGCACCCCAGGACACTGCTGGCCCCCTGGCTGCCAGGGCACTGCCGTTTCGTATTTAACTTTCCATCGACCAGGATCCCCAGGTCGATGGAAATGAGGTCTCCAGCCTCTCATTCCTCAGTCTGTACGTACGTCCAGGGCTGCCCTATCCCAGGTGCAGAACCCGGCACTTGCCCTTATTAAACTTCACACAGTTGGTGACTGCCCAGCCTTCCGATTTGTCCAGGTCTCTCTGCGGGACCCATGGGCTTTCGTGGGAGTCAACACCTCCTCCCCATTTCAAACTGCCCTTTTGTTGACACCCCGCCGCAGGCCTCCAGAGCGCAGGGGACGGCGAGGCCGCTCCCCTCCCGCCCCCCGCGGCCGCCCCGCCCCGCGCGGTTTCCGGAGCCGCTGGGAAGTGGGACAGAGGCGAAGGCGGCGGCCGGTGCGGTGGGCAGGGATCCGGGACCGGCGGGGCCGGGGTGAGCGGTGGCCCCCGCCGGCCTCATTCCTCGGGAGTGCGCGGCGGCGGGGCAGAGGGGTGGGCTCGGCTCGACTGTCTCCTTACGCCCAGGCCCCGTCCGCCTAGGGCTCTCTGGGGCTTTCTTCGACGCGGGCCCTGAGCCGCTGTAAACACTGCCGTGCTGCCGCGGGCCCCGCGCCCGGCCCGGCCCGGCTCGGCTCGGCTCCGTCCGGAGAGCGCTGGGGTCGGGGCATGACCGGGGCTTGGGCGGGGGCCTTGGGGAGGGTCTGGGGTGGGGCGAGAGGGGCCACCAGCCGGGCTGGGGTGTAGTTCCCCCTTCGCCAGATATCCTCTGGTTTCGGGCAGGTGTCCCAGGGCTGACTGGCTTCTCCTTGGGAAAGTGACAGTCCTCGAGCTGGTTAATCGCGACGTGCTGGACAAAGCATCAATAGCCGCCTGGTCATCGTTTCCCCCTGTTGTGTGTATGCCTCTCGTGGCTGCAAGCCAACAAGAAACCCTCGGTCCATGCTTTGTAGGGGAACGTTCCCTGATTTCTGTCTTTTCCGTGTAAATGGCAGGAGGCCGGAGCGGGGGAGAGAACAGTGTGGGTAGATTCGTCATCGAACGTGGGCTTCGTGAATAGTCTGGTTGTGCTGCAGAACATGGAAAAGCAAGTGCTTGAATCCTCAGAGGAGCGAACATTTCAGTACCAAGATTCTCTGCCTTCCCTGCCAGTACCTCCTCTTGATGAATCTTTGAGTAAATACCTCGATGCAGGTAATGACTTAGTGTTGTAATGGCAGCGTGTCATGCGCTGTTGCAACCAGGCTAATCTGAAGGTGTTTGAAGAAGTGATTGTAGAGGCAGCTTGTATTGTAATTGGGGTGTGGGATACAGACAAGCTTAGAGTGCCAAAGGTCTTTTTCAGGCTCAAAATTGGAAGTTAAGTTCCCAGTGCAACCTGAGTAAAAGTTTCCGTTTTATCCCTGATTACCTTTCTCCAAGAGAATTTGGCCTGTGGGAAGGTTAACTTTTTGGTTTGAGAGTGGATTTTTTTTTTTACATTTTTTTTCTCTCCAAAGAAAAGCTGATCTGATAAAAGATACTTCACCTACAAATTTTGTTTTGCATAACTGCTTGTTTATAACTATGTTTGCCCAGGATATTTAAAAAAACCCAGCTATTTAAAACTTTTCATACTTAATATTGGTGAGAAAAAACATTTATTAACTATACAGTAGTAGGAAAAAACAGTGGTGAGCATTTTCACATAATTTAGCTTGGATAATTTCTGACTTGACACGTTGACTAATCTAAAGGAGATCACAGTAAAGTTTTGAAAACAACATCAGTGCGTGTCTAGCTTTGTTTATAAAGCAGAAATGACTGGTTAGTTCTTTATTACGTATTGGGAATGGTAAAAATACATTACGAAGTATCTTGAGATTACTTTTTTTTATTTCTTCAATAATTTTCAGAACTCTGAGACATGGAGTTTTTTCTGAAACATCTGCTTTGTATGTTACCATCTTACAGGTATTACACAAATGCTAACAAAGTAAGACTTGGAGTTCTTTCCTTAGCAGAAACATACTACACCAAATTGTCTCTTTCCCAAAATGGACTTCCTTAAGTTTGCCCTGAGTTCTCATTTATTCTGAGTACTGGAAATGGCCTGCTTTGGTATTCCTTACATCACTGCTTTTTGAAGCAGAATGTTCGAGTGGTTGGTTTAGAGCAAAAATGTTGTGTGCATATGTGTGTCTAAAATAATAAGTTTTCTTTTTGCTGTAATGCAGATTAATTGAAGTTGTGCTGCAAAAGTAGAACCTGCGATAACAAAATTGCTGATTAGCTTTGTAAACCCATCTGTCTCTCCAGGTTAATAAATAACTCTCTCACGGAGTGAGAAAATCTTAACAGTGAATTCGTTCGCTCATTTTCTGATTCTGATCTGTTTTCATAAATACCTTATCACATGTTCCTTTATTCTTCATGCTGAAGTTAGTTGCTGCTTACTGTTCCATGTACAAAATCATGCTATAATTTTGATCACTGTTGTTGTTTGATCAGTTTCACTGGTGGTGGGGAAAAGTTAGCCCAGCGTGTGCTAGTCTTCCCTTGTACAAATAATTCAAAGTCGAAGTGTGCAGGGCACAGTTCTAGATTTAGCTCTGTGAATTTCATTGCTTAAGCTTGTCATTTTACTCTGTAAATGTGAGTGAAGGAAAGGAGGTGCTTCTGAAGAACAATTCAGAACCTCCAAATGATTCTTCACAGAGGCTTTAAATCAGTCCTGGGAAACTGTCTTTCATTGGTTGGAGGAGGACTCCAGGCACTTGACATTAGTCAGGGCGTGGTAAAGCACTTGTCTATTTAAAGCCAGCCAGCTAGAAAAGCTGGACAAAGTATGTGTTAGAATATGCCTTATTTAAGGCTTTACAGTAGCTGCCTCTTCTTTAAGGAGTAACCCTGTTTTGAAAGTAGGCCTTGAGCAGAGAAGGTGGCCATAGCCGTGTTATTTAGCCTTCCAGCCCAGAGGCTGAGATTCAGAAACATGGACTCAACATGAAAGTATGAAAACCCAAAGTTCCAGCTTTCCAGAGCTCACTGTGTAGGCACTGAATCACCAGAAACACACCTCACACACAACCCTCCATTCTGTTTCCCACTGACTTCACAATCTAAGTATAAATATAACAGAAAATACATTCTACACCAGGTGGGTATAGGAAAAAAATGAGGTGTGCCTGTATGGAAAATGACATCAGCAGTGCCTGTTACTGACCATAGTTTTCATGATAAAAAATCTCTAAGGAATGTTTAGATTAAAATAATGACTAGTTTTGCAGATGTTTATGGAGGACTTTGGCCTGTAATGCCACATGATCTGAGAGAAATCCAAGTGGATTAAAACCAGAAAAACTGTCTAGCAGTAACTGCATTTGCTATCAAAGGTGGATATAACACAGGGACAGTGAGTGAAAATTGATGGGCAGGTTGCTGGTAGACCGTGAATGGACTTGAAAATACAGGCAAGTAGCTTTTAGTTAGTGCAGTAGGGTGGCAGACATGTATGGCTCAATGTGTTAATTTACAAACAAAGTTCCTGTAAATTTAATTGCTTGGTAGAACTCCATAGTATTTCCAGCTACAGATGTAAATATATTTGATTTAATTATCTGTTAGGTATTTCAGGTTTTCAGCAATTACTTTAGTCTGCTAGCATCTGTATTTATTTAAAAGCATATATTTATGTTTTATTAGAACATACTGATTTATTTACAGGTTTTTGACAGGTGTTTAAGAGGTGTTTTCCCTTCAAATACTTGTTTTAGAAAAATTAATTCTCATTCACTCCCTTGCCTGTGGATATCTGAATCTTGGACTAAATCTTAGTATAAAGTTGTCTTTAAAATAAAAACATTTTCTTTTTACAGTGAAGCCATTTCTAAATCAAGAAGAATATCAAAGAACCGAGGATATAGTTAAAAATTTTGAAAATGGCATTGGGAAAGAGTTGCATCGGAAATTACTGGAAAGAGCTAAAATGAGAAGGAATTGGGTATGTACTTAGATATGTAAGAAATCATAATGCAATGTGAGAAATTTTAATTCAACTTGTGGAAATTTGTTTATTCAGGATATAACTCAAAGAATCATTTCACTTTTCTAATCTTAGGATCTTCCTTACCTCTGCCACTTGGCCTATGGATATGAACTCGTTCACTTCTATATGTGTCATTTGTTTTTTTCGAAGCTAAGTGGCTAAGGGAGCTCACTGACTGAAATTTAAAGTTATCTACCAGCTTTTGAATGCTTTGTCTGTATCTCCGTCTGTGACATATGTCCCTTGTCTCTCCACCCTGGCAAAAAACCAAAAAACAAAACAAAAAACCCCAACAAAACCAACCCTGGAATTTAGAGTTTGGTTTGGTTTTTTTTCTTCCCAGAAGGAAGCTGTGTGGTAGCATTTTAAAGCTGTCTTTCAACAGAGAAAGAGATACAAGGAAGGTCATTACCAAGTGGAATTCATGAGGGCTTTCTAAATCCTAACATGACACATTCCAGAGTGGGGATTTTAAGATGGTGGCAGAAAATGTACATTATGAACTAACTATCTCAGATCCCTTCTCAACACAAGTCTAGTTTTCTTCTATTCTTCATGGAGTAATCTGTGATTTTTGCAGCAGCCGCAACTGATATCTGCAAGAGTTTAAGATGATGAATATCAGGGAAGAAATATCCTAATTTACAGTTTTAATATTCTTAAGCAACATTGAATTTTATTTCAAACTTGAAAATAGAAGAGCTAAATGTGTCATTATCTTCAGCAGTTAGTTTTGAACCACTCTCCTGCCTTGCGTTATATAGGAACTATTATTCAGAGTATTAAAAAAAAAAAGTAAAAAGAGGAGGCAGTTGAACAGTCAGGTGATTATTAAAGAATTAATGAATAACAATAACTTCTGATGTTAAACATTTTTCATTTCAGCTGGAGGACTGGTGGCTGAACGTGGCTTATCTTGATCTTCGCATCTCAACACAAATACACTGTAATATGGGAGGCCCTGGTCCCTATATTGAACACTGCTGGCCACCAAAAGAGGGCACTCAGATAGACAGAGCATGTGTAAATATTTGGCACACCGTGAAATACTGGGATCTATTACGAGCGTAAGACTTTAAGGAAAAATAATTGATCCTAAATATTGATGGTCTGTGTATCCCTTAATTGCATATGTATGTTTGTGTTCATTGGCATGCATTCTTTGCAGTAACAGACAGGTTTGTCTTACCTTGATTTAATTCCATCATTGTAATTTCTCTTGCTTAATGTTGCTGTGTTTGTTACTACAGAGAGAAGGTTGCCATAGAGAGGTCTGGGAATACTGTTCTGGACATGAACCAATTTCGAATGCTCTTCTGCACTTGCAAAATTCCTGGAGTTACCAGAGACTCGATTGGCACTTATTTTAAAACTGGTAAACAAATGAAAGTTGGGCGTTAATACAAGCAAATGATTTTTATTAATGTGCTAAAAAAGGGGTCAGTTTACCATAAAATACTTGCTTTCTTGAGTGCTAAATCAGGTACTGGTCGTTGAGTGTTTATATAATGAAGCAAAGAATGCTTCATTTGCTTCTCATCTACAAATGCCCTTTTTGGTGCAATATTTAGTCCTTACCAAATAAGAGTAAAAGAAAGTTCTGCTTCAAATTGTGTGTTACCAGCCTGATGCCTATAATAAGCATGCCAGCATTAAGAATTGATAAAAGATAAATTCTGTGTGTTATCAGTGTGTGTGGATTCAGCAAGGAACACTCATTTCAGCAGAGGGAGTTCCTGCCTACAAGAGACATAAATAAATGGAATTTGCTACTAGATAATGACAATGACTTGCAGTAATTTATAACAGTGAAAGTTATATGTAACTTCTGTTGGTTTTTAAAATGTCTTCAAATTTGCAGAATTGAACAAAAAAGGGTCTGTAGGACTTGCAGAGTTTACTCCTTGTTTTGCATTTCAGAGGCTGAAGGTGAATGCCCATCTCACTTGGTAGTCCTGTGTCGAGGTCGAGTGTTTGCATTTGATGCTATGCATGAAGGCAGCATGCTGACTCCTCCAGAGATTTTCAGGTTTTCAGAACACTTACTTTGAATTTGCTGTCCTATTTAAGCTACATATGAAAGAGGCTTTTATTCCCATTCCCTTCACCCCGAAGAATTAGGTGTGAGAGAGGCTACAGCTTCTCCTTTAATTGAAGGTTCAGATTTGAGTAAATTCTTCTTCAGTGGATGGTAACTTCTTTCCATGTCCTATTATAATACATCTGTAAAGCATCATACAAAAGGGCCGAAAGAAGATACTTCAGTAGGAAACATCATTTTTTATGAAGTTTCTTTATGTGGAGTTAGTAAGTTTATAACTATCATCATTCCATCCAGGTACAATCCTAATTGATAATTGTTTCACTGCTACTTAATCGTTATCAAAGTTGAAGCACTCTTGTGTTGAACTCTCCAATCACATAAACATGTAGTTTCAGCATAAGTCTCTTCTGACTGATTTGGGATCTATATGCATCTCCTTACTGAAGAAGGGTTGTTAATTTCCCTAGGGAATAACTTAATGCATTTGTCAAAGTGCTGCTTGTAGTGCACAATAGAAGACTTATAATTAAAACTGTCAAAAAGTGGATGGCCAAATTCTTCAGGCAAGACAAAAAACTAATTAGAGAAGCTAAAAATCACTTTTTAAAAATAGTCTTAAAAATCCCTTAATATTTTAATGTATGCATTTCTAATTTTTGTAGTTGTACCTGTTAAGTCAAGCTAGTAACAAAGAAATGAACACTTGTAATATAGACAAAGCCCCCTAAATCTATTGTCTATAGGAAGGGCAGGTTGGGTCTGGTTTGCTGGGGTTTTTTTTGTTTGGCTTTATTTTTATAACCCCATCATGGGTGTCTTACATTTTTGATACTATGTAACTAGTGATCAGTAGTGAAATTTAGTTGCCAAGAGTGCCAGAACAAAGAATAAGCCAGATTAAGTGCCTGTAATTTGTGGAGTTTCTTTAACATCAAGATCAGCATGTGAAAAATTGAATTTGCAAACTAAAAATTACCCCTCTGTTAATTGTTCTTCTAAAGGAAAAGGTAGGAAGAGAATTGCTCTTGTGAAGTTCAGACTTTACATTCAGGATGTACTGTAGCTAGTGTTCTGCTTTAAATTTAAGGGTTTATCTTGAGGGGAAAGTTTGCCCCGAATGTGATTAGTTGCTGTAAAAGCTGTGAAGCTGCAGTACTGCAGATGTCTGCTGCTCTGAAAAGTCTCAACCTGCAATGTTGAAATCTTAAATCTAGTTTTGAATTAAGTGTGTAATAACGCTTTAGCACCACAATTGTTTATGTGTGAGTTTGTAGGTGCTGAGTGACTTAAAACTGAGCAGGTCTTCAATTGTCCTTAGAATCTGAGGGAACTGATTCATGCTTCCTGAAAATTCACATTGGCTTATGAATGTTGAACCAAAATTCCAGCTTTGCAAAAAAGAGAGAGAGACACAAGGTGACTTTTAGCTTCTCTCCATCTGTTCTTTGTTAACTTTAGTTTTTGAAATCTTCTTAAAGGCAACTTACATATATACAGAAGAGATGCCATAGTGAACCAGATGGACCAGGGCTGGCAGCCCTAACAAGCAATGAAAGGACCAAATGGGCAGAGGTAGGAATACTTCAGGAACAGCTGGTTCCTAGGAAAAGCATTGTGATCACTTGGAAGACCTTATTTCACTTAGCTTTGTCTTTTTATGCCTTCTAGTTACGGGAATATTTGATTCATCTTGATCCAAAGAACTTAACTCTTCTGGAAAAAATTCAGAGAAGTTTGTTTGTGGTCTGCCTTGATGACTCTAGCCCCCATGCAACTCCTGAGGACTACACCGAGGTAGCTAAGAATTTTTGATAATTCATATCTGATCATCTTTTCATAAAAATTTTTCCTGCATATATATGCAGAAGTAGCACCTCTTGGTCTTTCAGAACAGTAGAAATGAAGCAGATAAATACGCAAAAAAAAGTGCTTTTTTGATCCATAGGAAAACTTAAGTAGTTTTAATCATTAGGACATTGGAAGTGGGAATGGCAGAAATCTACCTTCATAACTTTTTAGCCGTCTATCCTTCAGGGTCTTCAAAAACATAGTCATTAACTTTTTATCTCACATCTAATTAATAACTTGGCCTTATAATCATGTTTCATCTTGAACTGGATAAAAATGTCATCTGTCAGGGAGGTCTTGCCGTCTTAATGTAGACTAGGTTTAGCTTAGAAAGATAGGCAGTGTTCTTGGTGATTTTTAGAGTTCACAGTGTGTTTCTTCTGCTTTAGCTTACGAGGCTGGGGCTAGCAGGTGATCCAACTGTGCGCTGGGGAGATAAATCCTACAACAGCATATTCTTTTCCAATGGAACCTGTAGTGCATTCTGTGATGTAAGTTAAATTTTTTTCCATCTTCTGAGTATTTATTTACTAAATTTCCCCCTTCAGAGTATTACTTTAAGTGCTTAATGTGTTACTGTTTTGTATAGTGTGGTTTACCTGGCACCTGGTCTGGTAAGTTTCCAAAAGCAGGCTGCTTTCTCACTGTTTGATATTACACCATACTTGAATTAACAACGGGATCTGAAGTCTTAATCTTATTTCTGAAAGTATTTAGTGAGGAGTTCCAAAGAAAAAAAAATACAATGCACAAGAAGGCTTAAAATTAACTCTTTGTTTGATGTCTCCATTTGAACAGCTGTGTTTTTTAAACTTACGTTATCTTAAACTTCTTTTGTTGTTGTTTTTTAAACTTTTTTTCTGGCCATATTGCATGGCCAGAAGGGCTTATATTTTTCCTTAAATGTGCCTTTTCATGACAGTAGTACGTCGTGCCTCCTTGTCCAGCTGCAGAGCAGTCAAAACAGTGGGTGGACTTAAAGTAGTTCTGTATGTATTGTAGAAATATAAAACAAGTCCAACACTGTGCAGTAAATCTGTTGGTCTGCAGGAAAAAGAGTGGGATAGGGAAAAAAGCAGAGCAATTTGATCTTCTTGCTGTTGTGCGAAATAATGTAATACCTTCTTTTATCTGATTCTAGCATTCTCCTTTTGATGCCATGGCTTTAATTACCATGTTATCTTATGCCGAAAAGAAGATTATTGAAAATGAGGGAAAATGGAAGGTATCTGTCCTTTATAAACTTTCAAGCTTATCAGTTAACGTGTCTTTTCTTATGGATAGCATTTTCTGGTTTTGTGTCTTTCTTTCTGTCTTCATCTTCCCAGGGATCAGATAATGTGAGGGATATTCCATGGCCAGAGGAACTTGTATTCACAGTGGATCCAAAAATTATAAATGAAATTGGACGTACTAAAGAATTGTATTACAAGAAGGTAAAAATTGTTCCTGATTCTCTTAGTTGTTACTGATACTATTTTTTTTTCATTCTATTTACGTGTTTTTAGTTGGTCTTTTTTCATGCTGGAGAACAGGAACGAATATGTTCCTGAGTAACTGATGAATTTAACACCATGGTTAAATTAATTACATTGTTGGTTTATGTTGAGTGTGTTTTATTTGCAGTGGACCAAGTTGTGATATTTCTTGACTTCTGATGTTTTTCCTCCTTTGGTATGACAGGTATCTGACCTGCAGCTGGTGTCTTATGCCTTCACATCCTTTGGCAAAGCATTGATTAGAAAGAGGAAACTTCATCCTGATACATTTGTGCAGCTTGCTCTTCAGCTTGCTTATTACAAATGCCATGGACGGTAAGAAAATACCAAATTAGGAATAAAAAACTAATTTCTTGAGTAGAGGGGTGCAGTGGCTTTGCAATGTTAGTATGTTATTTGCTACTGGAGTGTAAGAATGAAGAGCTGAGGGGTTTTTACAGTAACAGTTGCACAGGGCCATAGATGCTTCAGAAGAATCGTGTTCTTGTGCCCATAGGCATAATACATGTAACATATTGTGGAATGGATGGCAGAACACAGTCCGTGAAAACTCAAATTCGGGCTGTACAAAGGAAACACTTGGGCAAACTCCAAATGCACAGTGGGTCAGTATTCTCTAATATCAAATAGTTCCTCAGATGTAGAAAAGAGTTTTGTCTGTAGCATGTGACAGCCGTCAGTAAATTGTTTAGTCTTCCAAGCCTGTAAAAGGCCTCACAAACTTCAGTGTCTCACTTTCTTTAGCAATAATGGATGTGAAGGTTTGGGCAGAATAATAGAGATAGAGATAGTGACCCTTCAAATGCCTGCCTATGCATTTTTGGATGTGGCATTTAATTTTGTATTATTGATTAAAAGGTGTCATTCTTGCTGTTATTGGTGTTTCCAAACTTCTGTTTGCTAACTAGCACTCATTACGGCTTGTGTAAGTCTTTACTGACCAGCGGAGTATTGCTTGCTTCAGAAGGAGGAGGGTTTCATCATAGGAGTGTGATGTTTAGTGACTGGTGAGGTGTGTCTCATTATAACAATGGTTGGTAAATCTTGGTTTGCTGACATCAGGACAAATAAATTATCTGACTAAAATAGCCTTGGTCTGTTGTAAACATGCAAACATGTTTCATGTAGGTTGTATATTAAGTGGTAGACTGTCATAGAGTTGGATTTGCTCCATGTGAAAGCTGGATGGCTGTCAGTATGCAGCAGAGAAGGTTTTGACCTTTCCTCTCTAAATGCTTTGGAACATATTGCTTATTTCAAATGTGTCTCTTAATTTTTGAGGGTTTGGATGGTGTAGGTGGAAGTATATAGTGAAACTTAAGCTTGTGTAATTTCAGCTATTTTTGCTAGAGGCTGGTGGATCTGTAGTCTACAGAAAATATTCATGGCAATGCAGTCTTATCAAGGTATGATTATAGTACTGGCACTTTTTTTCAGTCATCTGTCCCATAAAAGCACATAGAGTTGCTTTGTGGCTCTTTTTCAGATACACGACTTAAAGAAAATTAATGGGTTCCTGGTACTTGTAACTGAGCTAGATGTGCAAGATCTTTTGCAGGACTTTTTTAGTCCTGGAGAGAGAAAATATTATTAAGTTAATGAGGCACTCTTCCCTAATTTTTATTCTTAGTCCGGGCTGCTGTTACGAAACTGCCATGACCAGACGTTTCTATCATGGCCGCACAGAGACCATAAGACCATGTACTGTGGAAGCAGTGGAATGGTGCAAGTCCATGCTGGATCCTTCTGACAGTGTAAATACAGAAATCCTACTTTAATCATTGAGTGTTTAGAAAGCCTGTCATTTGAACTGCTTCAAACTTGTTTTTCTCTTGTCTCCTTGATGGGAGTTGGCATCTTTCCAGTGAGACAAATTTCAAATGTTGGGTTGCTTGAACTCTGCTTCTGGTCATTGTGATTGAGATGTGCTGTCATGTGTGGGCTTGTTTGGTTTTCTGTGCTATTTACCTTTTGGGTTCAAGAATGTAACTGTCTTGAGTTACATTCACAGTGATTTATTTCACACCTCAAAAAGTTACTGGGTTGGAACCAAAGTATTCTGCTGTGCAGTTGTTCTGTTCTAATTTTCAAGTGAAATCAGGAAATGTTTATGTAATAGTTGCATCTGAGAGCAAGATTGAAATCTGTTTGTGTCCTAGTGGTAACAGGGATGTATTCCAGAGTTTCTCTGAGTAGCTGAACCAGAAACCTTTTCTTTTCCCAGCAACTACCCTCTGGTGCTTGGCTGGCAAAGCAGGTCATGCCTTGCTTGCCAAGCAAGAGCTCTACTAAAGCTCTTTCTGTTGTCCTCCGTGCACATTTCTCAGAGCCTGAGCAATTAAGCAAGGAGAAGGTTTTTCAGACAACGAGCAACATATCTTCAGAAAAATCAATATTATAAATAAAATAAGTATTACTAATAGAGGAAGACAGGTGTCAGAAAGCATGTGTGATTGATTATTCTAGCCTTGAAGAGTACATTTTCCTGGTCTTCACTGGCTTCTTTTGGCATGTAGTGCGGTTTTAAAACTCAGTTTTCTGGCCATCTTCCAAATCTGCTTTCCTATTCCAAATATGGATTCCTATTACTTCCCTGCTCCTCAGTTACCTTCTAACCAATTGACAGGCTTCTGTGGTTACTACTTCTACTAGTGCGTAACTTCCAACACTAACTGTAGCCTTTTTCTCTTTGTAGTGTTAAATAGCATCTCTAAATATCTCCCTATTGTTGTTTTGGAGTTTTTTTAGTAGCAGCTCCTGGAGCTTAAAAAATCTGTTCTATAGTATTGAAATTAACATGCTTAAAAGTCTGCCTTTATGTAATTTTTAGTACCTTAAAGCCAGATGCTTTGAAAAAACAACTTTTATCTTAAATTTTCTTTTGCCCCTTGTCAGCTTAGTAGCTTGATTTTTTTTATCCAAATCCAGTGGCTGCTGTTCTTGTTTCACATTCTGTGCTGCAGCCTCTTGTGTGATGAATAAAAGGATAAAAAGCTCTTCTTAAGCAGTCAAAGAGCTATCAAGATCTAAGATCTTGGAAGTCAAGATCTTGAGCATCTAGGACTGTTTCTCAAGGCTTCCTTTACAAAAACCATGTTTTTTGTATTCTCTCTGACTTTAAGTTTTAATATAAACTTGAGAAAAACATAATGTTGGGCAGAATTGGCAATCAGCAGAGAAAATTTGGGAATGCACCTAGTAGGAGCTAGTGTCCTTCTGAATAAATGATATTATAGAAGGTTTTTGGGTTTGATCACTCTAGTTCACACTGGTTCCTTTCCAATGTTTCAGGTTATTTGAGAAAGAGCATGAGATTTAGAATATTGTTCAGTTCAAAAGCAATCTCAGTAAGAGAACAAATACAGGAAACAAACAAGCACATTCTCCTGAAAAGGAAATTTGGACTTGGTAGAAAGGGTTTGAGAGAGGTTCTGATACACCTTTCAAGTTCCTCCATTTTCTTCTATCTAAAATTTTTAGAAACTATGAAAGGGAAAAACCTGCTAATCTGTGATTGCTGATGTGTTACTCATTTGGATTGCTTTTACTTTTTCCTTCTTTTTTTTAAATCCTGTTCCCCCCCTACTTTACAGACTTATCAACAGCTACAACTGATGCATAAGGCATTTGCAAAGCACAATAAAATGAGGAAAGAATGTGAGAATGGAAAAGGTACTCTGGGATCAAAATTTTGGGTTTTTTTCCTTGTGGGTGAAAAGGGAATATCATTATGTGGTAGTACATTTTCTCTGTCTCCTTATTTTCAAACTGAATAAAAGCTACCCCTTAACATTTTATACTTTAATTTGGGGGAGGAGAACTAACACCTAGTCCTTGCACCCATCCTTGTACCCCAAAAATACGTTCACTTGGAATATTAATTCAGTTTTTCTGCCCAGCTAAACATTACTTTGGAATACCTTCCAGTCAAATATGTGCTTGGCTGAAAAGTGAAAAAGGTGGTCTTTTAGGGCAGAGGAGAGATTTGAGTGAGATTCTAACCCAGCTGTGTTAGTGCTGTACACTATTCTATGAATAAGAAAGAGTAGCTGGGAAATGAACTTGATGAACTTCATATTCTCTCCAGCCTACTTGGTGTGTTATCCCAATTCAGGGCAGTTGTGGCCCTCTTCGCTGTGTTGACGTAATTGCCCATGGGCCACTTCTACTGTGAGGAGCTCTTCCTCTTTGACTGAAATGGGAGTTTTCTTGGGCTTTGTTTTTCTACAGGAGCTGTGCTGGGTCTTTATTACTTAAGTCATTTGCTTTTGAGCTCAGTGCTGCAAGTTGAAAGTGTTGAAGACCTCTTAGATCAAATATGTGGGAATGTTTCTGGATGCTAGAATATCATATTTGCTGTTGTTTATCTGTCCTTCAGCTGCTATTTGAGCTCCCAGCAATCCAGACCAGAAGAAGCAGAAAAGCAACTGCTGTTAATGATTCAGTATTTGCATTTATTTGACAGGCTTTGATCGTCATCTTCTGGGTCTCCTGCTCATAGCACAGGAGCAAGGACTGCCAGTGCCAGAGCTGTATGGGGATAAGGCCTTCACAGCCAGGTAATTCATAGTCTTGTCCTGTGGGGAGTTGTATCGCTTAATACCAAGGCCTTTGTTATACTGGCCTTACGTTTGCTGATTTCTTCATCTCTACAACTGTTTTGTAAAACTCACTTTGTTTTAAATTAGCTTTTAAAGTACTGGTTTTGTTTTGTGTTGTTCTCACAGTGGAGGAGGTGGGAATTTTGTCCTTTCAACTAGTCTGACTGGCTACACCAGGTTTAGTGGATCTGCACTCCCTATGGTACAACATGGCTATGGCTTTTTTTATTCAATTAGAGATGACAGGTAAGGATATAATTTTAATTTGGATGTGGCTCTGCGTTTGTCACAGAGGGCCAGGCGGCTAACAGGTAGAATGAGGAAAGGAAAATACTGAAGAAATATGGCTGAATGTGTCAGAAGAGGTTGAGAAGTGAGGTGCATGAGAATAGAGGTGTTGGCATTCTGGGAAAGCATGTGTGGGAGGCAGGACGAGTGGTGGAGGGCAGGTGAGCACCAAGATACTGACAAGAAGCAAAAATAAAGAGTTGGGAAGGTGAAAGAAGGGAGCAACCAAAGGAGTTAACTTTAAAATGGGCTGTCATTTTAGAGATCATTTGGAACATATAAAGGTGTTTTTTGGCTGAGCTAGAGCAGGTAAGAGGGCAGGTGAGCACGCTGCCCGTCATTCTTGGCAGTGACATACATCTCAACTCAAACCAGACCTTTTTGACAAGGAGAGGCTAAAACATTTGGCTTCACTTCTCCAACAATCATACAATTTGAAAAGATCCAACTTTGGCTTATTGGTCTTATGGACAAAAATAACTGCTTTTTTATGAAATCTAAAGCTACTTTGGTTAGAATGTGTAGGGATAAATTGCTGTTTTAGGTGTAATTCAAATGACTTCTTCCTAAAGCTAAGCATGGGTTTGTGCACCCATTCAAATCAGTTTGAGAATACAAGCCATTAATACTTTGATCTACGGCTCTCTTAAAATAAATAGAACTAGATCAAGATACACCTTTTATTAGATAGATAGAAAAGAAGTACCTAAAACCACAAACTAGTTGCAGAAAAAGAAGAAATATAATTCACAGCATTTTCAAATATAAGCAGAAAAGTTGTGTCACTGTGTATGCAGTAATGGGTATTCAAATCAAAGTACCTGATTTCAAGATCTGTCAACATTATTGCTTACTGAAGGCACTAAGGATCTGAGTCCTTTTTTAATGTTGAGACTATGTTTATGTAACAATCTACTTGAGAATTTATGTCAATAATTCCACATTGCAGGAAAATTTGTGTGACTTTATCCTAGACCTTGACAATTAAAAAGTGGTGACTTCACTGTTTTCTGTATTGATAGGATCATTACTACCTGTTCTTCTTGGAAATCCTGTCCAGAGACTGATGCAGAAGTGCTGTGCAGAACTCTGTTCCAGTGTTTTCATGACATGCTGCAGTTAACAGTTACAGCTCAGCTGTAAGCTTGATAATGATGTGAGAGGCTTTGGAAGCTCAAAAGTTATATGTAGTACTTAAAAATGAAATGCTACTCAAGAGTACTGTTACATTCAAGCCATTTATGATCTGTGTGACATTTACCTATTTTTATGAGATCTACTGTGGTAACAGTACCCATTTAAGAATAATGTAGCCATTTGCAGCAGCAATGCAAGCAGTAGTACTTTACCTGTGTAGAACTATGCAATATTAAAATATGCCACAACAATGCAAAAATACCTAGGGATGGGATGTTGGAGTGGAGAATTGATGGGAGACTTGTATTTAGGAGCTTAGCAGTGTCGTGTACAATAGTTTGTAGTCTACTGATAGTGTTTATGCCAGTGGAGCACTTAACGGTGTACTTAAAAGTAACCACACTATCCTCTTGTGTGATTATGC
This sequence comes from Rhagologus leucostigma, assembly GCA_013397725.1. Lineage (NCBI taxonomy): Eukaryota > Metazoa > Chordata > Aves > Passeriformes > Rhagologus > Rhagologus leucostigma. The sequence continues at coordinate 45,884 of VZTD01002021.1, forward strand.
TTCGTATTCGTAGTGGTTTATGAAACAGAAGGGCTGCTTCCATCAGGTTATGTGGTATTTTATAAGTTATCTTTCATTTTTTGCTATCAGGATTATACCAAATAAATGTTGTATCCATGAACCAGGATGTTCCCACTACATTTGTAGTATGAGAACACTACAGTTTGAAGTATTTTGAAAAAGAATCACTCAGTAATAAAGACAGAAAGCAGCATGAGTTTCAAATTTCTCAGTTTTCATTCTCTAGTGAACTGTGAATATCTGCTGCTTTACACTAATAATGCACAATAAAAGTAAGCACTGAATACAGTTTGGTATGGTTCTCAGGATTTTAATACTTGATTCCCCTGAGCAGCTTTGTATTTACCTGTTATAGAAATAAAATTTTCTAAAAATCAAGTTTGTATTAATTGATTTATGGCTGTACTGTTTAACATTGTGTAGCAACATTGTGAGAGAAAGATGATCTTGCAGACAGGTGAATTTGAAACAGAGATTCTGAAGTACCCATTTTTTCTTCTCTAGCTTTTAGAGTTTCAGAGAGATCAATTACTATTATTTATTTTACAGAAACAACTCCATTTTCAGCTAACATGCAACCAGTCTCTTTGCCCTCTGGAAGCTCTGCTGCATATTTTTTGTCCACAGTAGCAAGAACACTTCCTCTTTTGATTTTCTCCCTCAATGCCTGACACTTCTCTACAGTCCAGGGTGTGTTACACTGTGTCTTGTTGCCTCCAAAAATAGTCTCCTCATTTCAGCCTTTGGTTTCCTTGCCTTTACTGAGCTACCTGTATGTCTTACCTCAATTACATATGACAGCCGTTCAATGTTTTATAGTTTGAAATCTTCCAAAACTCATACAGAGAAAAGAATCCATCTCTGTTCTGCAATGCTTATGATAACCCACCCTCTTTCTCAGAGGTAAATAACTTTCTGAAATCTCGTGGGCAGTGAAGCCTGTATCTTTATGATGCTGTGATTTCTGTGAGATAGATTAGGATTTTGTACCAAGCTATGCCTGATGATTTTTATTCTTTATTTTAATAAGTTCTGTCTGATAGTTAAAACCTTTCACCCCTCAACTGGGTTGGTAAACCTGGTTGCAATTGTGATAAGGGCAGTTTGCTTTGAACATTGATTCAAAACAGCCTGAAGTCTGATGAAGGGTGTAATTTTGCATTTATTTGCATTTATTTTCCATACACCTACTGCTGCCTTTCTGAGGATTTCTGGGAACATAGGAACCCTGACAGAAATACAGAAAAAGGACAACTTTTTCAAAAAGTGAATCACTGAGAAAATGGCATTCAATTACCAGCATAAGCAGAATTTCATGTTCAGCTGAGACAGTCTGAGCCTTGCCTAGAGAAACTGAAGCCAGAAGTGATTCCAGGGAGAACAAATTTAAATTCTGTAAGTTGATAGAGCTACTTGTTATGTGCTGTGGATGCATGAATTCATGGATGTGGTATTAATTTCCTTGTTGCGTAAAGCATTTAATCTCCAGTGCCTCTGCCCTCAAAGCCTCTCCCTGTTTTTGTGCCCTTCTTCATGAGAACAGATGCTCTGTGCTGCAAAGCTGATCTCAGTGCCTGGAGCTCTCCACCCAGTCCTTTGCTTTCAGTTTGGCAAGTCAGTGAGGCTTTTTCAGGACTGCTGTGTACTCTTTAATTTGAGCAACTATGAATTTCATGCTGGTGGAAGAGAGTTGGGTTCTTAAATCAAATGTACTTCAGTTATTTATTAGTTATGAGTTTTAAGGAAACTGTTCATGGAATTGTACCAAAACCACATGCAGTGAAACATCCTTAACAGTCTCACCTAAAAGACTGAACCTGCTGTATAGCTGCACTTCAGCAGCTGGTACTGCCCACTCTCATGCATTTCATGTCCCACTTTGAACACTGACCAGAGAATAGTAGATGCCTTTTTCAGTCCAGAGCTGCTGCTGCTTCTTTTGCTCTACAACCTTTCACTCTGAACCACAGCAATCTTGTCTGCATTTTGGATGGTGGAGAGGTGGTGGGCTGTCATGATGCGTGTGTGACCTTTCCTGTCTTGATCTGACACTTCCTGACAGTCTTCACAATGGAAAAACCAAAAGGTGAATTAAAAACTAATACAGCAGCTGTTCCCACCTGTAGTGCTTCTGGTCTGTTACCTGTGATAGAATAGTGACAGAGGTGATGCTTCTATGGCCTTGGAGGTGAAAAACTTTATCCTGATTAATTCAGGTTCCTGTTTGTACATCTGGGATGGGAGACAGGAGACAGACAGTGCTCACTGTATTTTCACTTGCCCCAGAAGTCAGGTCAAGCAGACTTTTCCAGGGTCACAGCCTGGCTCTTCTTTACTGCTGCAAGCAGATCTTAGTTGATTAGTTCTAGAAATTGTCCCAAACAAATTGGCCTGTCTCTTTTGACAAGTCATGCACTTTCTGACTCACTTTCAGCAACATGGACAACTGCTCCAAGTTCAGTCCCACTCATTAAATAATTACAACTTAGTCCACCAAAGAGTTCCATGTAATCAAATAACATGCTGGATAATTTTGTATTTCAGTTTTTAAGCACTAAGAAAGCGTGTACTTGGTATACACACTTAACACCCACTCAGGACCTCAGTTTATTGGTGTTTATGTTCATTTTAAAAACGAATATTTCAATATTTTTTAAAGAAGCGTTTTGTAACTTGTATGATGCTTACAAACTTAGCCCAGATATAAGCTCAATTTTTTTTTCTTGACTCAGAGTAACAACAATGCAAGTATTTTCTATGGCTGCTGGAGCAGTCTGTGTCTGGAAGCAGATATTCATCAGCAGAAAAAAAATTGTATGGATATTTTTAGACATAATCTGATGGATAACTGCAGTAGAAGTGTGTCTACATCCTGCTGAGAGTGTAATCACAACATTTGTGTATATGCTGCTATTAAATATATCCAATTAGACTGAATCACAGCAGTAAAGTGGAGACAGCACACATTTTAGCAATGAGAGTTTATTTTCCACTGGTCTTGTGTAAGCTGTCACGAGGATAATGCCATGGAGCTGTCATGGCTGTGGGAGCCCAGTCAGGATACACTGAACAAGCCCACACCACCTGCAAAGGCTTTTGGAACTGCAGGGTAAACATATGTCCACACTGTCAAAAGCAGCCAGTGATTTGGAGCTTGCCCATAAAGAAATTTTCTTTCATGGGGTACATTCTCAGAATTTCTTGAAAATCAGGAGTTTTTCCAAACTCCTAAAGGAGAAATTCCAAACCCAATGCCATTTAAAAGTCCTAAAGGAGAACCGCTGGCCATTCCTAAAAATGTAGGGACACATTTTTCCTGGCTCATACAGCGATTTGGCATCCAATCCCTATTCATTTTACATCTCTGAAAATCGTCCTGTTTTGCACGGAAGAAAAATAGTAGAAGTTCTCAAAAATTAATTAGGCTAGGTACCCAGTTGTGATTAAAAACTAGAGGAAGCTCAGGCCTTAGTTTTCTTAATGCTCCCAAATATTAAGAAAATCTACTTCTAGCTAATTAATATCAACAGCAAGTCTTACAACAGCAACAGTTGGTTTAGCCTTGGTCAGGAATGTAGCAAACAAAACATGTAAAGCATCTTGGAAATCAATTTTGTAAAGTATATTCATTAAGCACTAAATTCACTACAGCTCATAATTTAGTTTCAAAGTACTCATTTCATGGGAGAAGAAAATTAAAAATTATCCACTAGATATGTGAATATATCACTAGATATGTCTAGAAAACCAGCCAGTATGTGGGACTGAAGCTCAATTCTTTCTCACTTTCTGTCACCTTTGTCAGATTCGTACTCTGTGGAATCCCACTACCTTTACAGAAGCTGCCCGTAGTGTCTGTACAACTCTGAATTTTTGCTCATGGATTGTACCAGGAGCTACTTGATTCATTAGATAACTGTATGACAAATTTTGCTTCTCATAAAGAAGGCATGAAATTCCTTTACTGTCTTTTAGCTATGTTACTTCTGCACTGGTTTTCAATGAGAGTAGTTTATTTTTACCTCTGGTGTGTGAAGATGGCATTTATCCATAGGCAGTATTCCAGGAAGAACCCCACTTTAAAAAAAGTAGATTTCTACCTAGAGCTAAAAATAGATGCTTGAGACTTGTTTTCCTTCAAGTTTGCTTGATGTACTGAGAGTAAAACATTTTGCTGAATTGATATGGAAAGACATATGTTTTAAATACTGCCAGAAACTGATGATCTGCAAAAAATTGTTTTGATTAATACAGTCTGCCAAAACCAGTTATTCAGGTCATCGCTTAACAGCCATGTAATTCTTCTTACAAATACTCTCCAAGGAAGTTGGCATGAGATGATAATCAGTTGTAAACACCGTGGCTATGAAATAACTTTGAAATATTTCAGTGCATTAGAATGCACTCAACAAGGTTACTAATTTGGCAAAACTTTGTGAGTAGAGACAGTGTTATAAATTTTTTTTCGTGGTTGTCCCATCATGTAAAAAAGAACATGTTTCTTTTTTTAAACACATATATTCTTTTAAACTTCTAACTTCTTATTTTAATGTGTAATGGAACACCTGTACGCTTGTGAATCATCAGCCCTTATTGTAAATGTAGAAAACAGCAAACATGACTCAACTTCCAACTCAGTAAGAAGGAGGAAAAGCCTAGAAGCTCTAAGTACGGGAGCTAACTTACAAAAACTTTACCTATGCAGTAAGTAAATCTTTCCTTCCACATCACTGCTTCTACATAAGAAGTAGAATACATGCTTAGACAATCTACAAATAAGAAACACAAAAGACTAAGTACCATAGAATCACAGACTAATTAAGGTTGGAAATGACCTTTAAGATCATTGAGTTCAATTGTGTAATCAGCACTGCAATTTTCACGACTAAACCATGCCTCAGTCTCACGTCTACATGTTTTTTTGAACACTTTCAGGGTTAGTGACTCAACCACTACCCTTTAGAAGCCTATTCCAATGCTCAACAACCCTCTCAGTAAAGAAATCTTTCCTAATATCCAATCTAGTGGCCTTCTAGGATGGGGGGACTACATCAGTGGACAAAGGAAGGGCTACAGATGACATTTATTTAGACTTCTGTAAAGCGTTTGACGCTCCCCCCCGAAAATTCTTCTCTCTAAATTGGAAAGACATGGATTTGATGAGAGGACTGTTAAATGGATAAGAAATTGATTGGATGGATGCACCCAAGAGGGCAGTGGTCAAGGGCTCAGAGCTGATGGAAATCAGAGACCAGTGGTGTCGTTCAGGGGTCCGTATTTGGACCAGTGTTATTTAATATGTTTATTAATGACATAGACAATGAGATCGAGTGCACGCTCAGCAAGTCTGCACATGGCACCAAGCTGAGTGGTGCCCTTGACACACCTGAAGGACAGGATGCCATCCAGAGGGACCTGGACAACCTCAAGAAGTGGCCCATGGGAATCTCATGAGGTTTAACAAGACTAAGTGCAAGGTGTTGCACCTGGGCTGGGGTAACCCCCAGTATCCATCCCAGCTGGGAGATGAAGGGATCCAGAGCAGCCCTGCCCAGAAGGACCTGGGGGTTCTGATGGATGAGACTGGACATGACTCGGCCATGGCACTCACAGCCCGGAAAGCCAAATGTGTCCAAAGCAGCGTGGCCAGCAGGGCAGGGGAGGGGCTTCTGCCCCTCTGCCCTGCTCTGGTGAGAGAGACCCCACCTGGAACACTGCATCCAGCTCTGGGGTCCCAGCACAGGAAGGACATGGACCTGTTAGAGAGAGTCCAGAGCAGGGCCACCAAGATGATCAGAGGGCTGGAGAACCTCTCCCATGAGGAAAGGCGGAGAATCGGGTTTGTGCAGCCTGGAAGAGATGGCTTAGGGGTGACCTAATTGCAGCTTTTCAGAAAACCTGAAGAAAACCTTCATGAAAGATGGAGGAGGACTTTTTACAAGAGCATTAGTGACAGGACAAGGGGGAATGGCTTCAGACTGAAAGAAAGTAGGTTTAGGTTAGCTGTTAGGAAAAGATTCTATGAGGGTGGTGAGGCTCTGAACAGGTTGCCCAGGAAAGCTGTGAATGCCCTGCCCCTAGAAGTATTTAAGGGCAGGATGGATGGGACTCTGAGCAGTTTGGTGAAGTGAAAGGTGTCCCTGCCAATGGCAGAGGGGTTGGAACTGGATGATCTTTAAGGTCCTTTCCAACCCAAACTATTCTATAATTTCATGATTCTGATTCTATACCTCTCCTGCAGCAAGTCAAGGTCATTTCCTCTAGTCCTCTTGCTTGTTACCTGGGAGGCAAGGCTGATTCCTACCTCACTAAAAATCCTTTCAGGATTTTCCTTTGAAACAAGTTTCCAGGCTCCTGCTTCTCTTCCTGGCTGAGAGGGAGGGAATGAAAATCAGAGCAAGAAATTGCAGGGCATGGTCAGCTACACTGTCACATTGTCACACATCCTTGTTACTGATGGCTTCTATACAGTGTTATCTTAAGCCCACAGACAACTGCAAGGTGAGAGAAAGAAAGGTAGAAGAGAGGGGCTCTGGAAAGGAACAAACTGAAAAAAAATGACAAAAAAGAAAAAGAAGACAGAATGCTGGGAAAGACTAGGGAACCCAAATGCAGGTTTGGGACAGGTATGAGGGACCCAGCACTTTTAAAATGCTTAGTACGCTCTGCGTGATAGAAACTCTTTGAGGACAAAAAAGAGTAATTCATTTTCAATTTTCAGCTTCATATTTGCTATATCACCATTTTGTCCGAATAGTAGAACAAGGTAGACTTTGATTTGTTTGAGGGGTATATTCTTGATCCATCACCAATGTGCCCATTAAGCAACACATTTTAGTACAACATAAAAACCTAAAAATGCCACAGAAACTACTTTTCCTGTGACTTTCAGTTCCTTCTTATATTTTTTTCCCATGTCCAGCAAGCATCTTGATTTGAACCATTCCTGTTACAGCAATAATTGGCACGATGGCTAAAAGCAGAGGAATCAGCTGCCAGCCACAGATCAACAACAAAACATCCCAGTCCCAAGAACAGCTACATTTTGGGCAATTAATGCCAATCTGGAACCTGTAGCCTGGAAATGAATGAAACCATTGTAAATTACTCTGGTTTATTTGCAAACTAGACAGGAAATATTTTTTACCCAACCAACTGAGATTTATTCACCAGAGGCTATCTGAAAATGCTTAATTTGGTCTAAATATTCGGCAGAATTGGATGCTTTGTCTTTTGTCAGTTGTACAGATGTTTCCCTCAAGCCTTCTGTATCTTATCTAGTATTCCTCCTCTGCTTCCACGTATTTGCTCAGACTTACAATCCTTGTTCTAAGGTTTTGCCCAAGAAAACACAATGGCATTTCATAAATCTCATATTATTTATATGTAGAACCATGACTTCAAACTTGCCAGGTCCCAAAACATTTCCTAACTTGGGGTCTGAGATGACCATTTTTTTTTCTCTGACTGCTTCTATCTTTAAACAGAGGAGAAACAGTGCTGCAAAGAGAACAATCCCCATTTTGAGGCATACAATTAAGCATTTTGTTAATACTTTTGATATTTGCAATATTTAGCATGAAAACACAATGCTGTCCAGACATCTAAGCAGACTGGATAAATACCTTAAGGTCAACAGACCCCTTGGATGACTCATTTATATTAGTGATAACTGGATCAAACATTAATATGAACTAGGAGAAAATTATATATAAAATACATTTTTGTGACACCAAAATAAATATTATTTAATAAATAAAAATGTAATAAATAATTAATTAATACAAAACTTCCGTCTGCACATCACCTAACTAGGTTACATAAGAGAACTTAATCACTTCATATTACAACAGGATGACACATATAATATGGTTTTCATTGCATGTAATAATAAATGCAATAGATCTAAAAATTTAATAAAGATACAGAAAAACAAAACTCCTTTTTGCAATATCACAAACACCACCACATTATTTCATATTAAATTTAGCTTTACAAGAAATTTTTCTTGTGAATTTACCATGTTTTTGACAATCCGATGCTCAGTAAATAGTGCCATGGAAGCTGCCAATCAGGGACAATTACTTGGATTTATAACATGCATCTGCAAAGATTACTAAACAATATACTTTCTCCTGTCATAAAACTAGAAATAAGTCTTCATTCTCTGTCAGTTACAAGTACTGTGAGAACTGTAACTCTGCTGTGAAGTGTTTCTGAGTGTTGCTGCAAAATCTCTGTGGTGTCTGAGAACACATATGTCAAATAGTGTGCAGAGCTGGGAGATTTCTCAACACCACCTCTTCCTCATCTGGAAAATACTATTTTTAGGGGGAAAATATCTTGTCAATTATATACTCTTCTATCTCATTAACAATTCAAATTAATTGGTCAGAGGGACCAGTGGCTTTAAAGCACATCTTTGAAAACGACAATGTCTGAATTAAATGCAAGACATTTGTCTTATTTAAACCCAGGAAGCAAAAATAAAATATTCATTCTATCTTTCCTCCAGATTTGCCAAATACCAAAACTAAAATGTCACTGCCATGAAATAATCTTAAGTTTTTGTATTACTTTATACATATATAATTTGTTTCAAAGTATGGTATTTTTGTGTAAGAATTGTTTGTTAGGGGATTGTAAGAGTTTTTATGTTTCTTACCAAAAGTGTATAAATGCAGAACCTTTAGACATCAACAAACATACTACATTTTGGTTTCTTGGGGTTTTATTGAGGGTACGGGATTATTTTTAAGTGCAGTAAAATACTATATTCTTAAATGTGGTAAGAAAATAATACGTAAAACAAAAAATTTTGATTTGGCTCTAGGTTAACAAAGCCAGATGGCTGCTTTGGTGTTAGGTGCTAGGAAAGCACACCACATGTGTTGGTGCTAATACACAAAACCCTCCCAGGCCCCACTGTTGCACTGCCTGATACTTGAACCAGGTTGCCAGGTGGACACTTCACACCGGAGTGAGAAAGGTGAATACAGTGGCATTACTTGAATCCTCAGACCAGGAAGACCACTCTGTTTCCTTAAGGGTCTTTTCAAGCCCTTCCACCAGAGATCTGTTGAGATTCAGCATGGTCTGAGAGACCTCATTTTCCTCCTGGGTTGGTCAAAGAAGTCTCATGGGACTTAATTTCCAAGGAGGTGAGCTTTAATCCCTTCCCACATAAACCAGAAAGAAGGAGCATCTGGGTCGCTACGGAAAGGGGTTAACAAGTGGAGCTGATGTGACTCAGGCTGATTCTGGGAACATCTCAGGGAGGAAATGACCCTCTCTGGAGGCCAGGAAACCTTCACTCAGCTGCATGGGCTCAGTAAGTGGTGGGGTTGTGGACATATGAGACTGGCGTGGCTGGGATAAACTACTGTCTGTAGAGAGAGAATGACAAGGGAGGGAAGTGTCTGGTCTAGTCTCACATTGCTCTGCTTTCTACTACTTCAAGGATCACAAGCATGCCTACAGCTGGGTCAGGTGAGAGTAAAATTTAATAGAAATCCAGAAAAGGATTGAAGTTGTGCTGTGGATTGATAATAAGATGCTGAATACCAACATTTCTCTAAAATACGTGATGAATTAAAAAGAATGCTTGTTAGGGTATCAACTGGTAAGGATAGGAATGGCAACAAAATAGGGATAAAAATATTTGAATTAGTTCTAGCTGTGCTAAAATATAAACTGGAAACACTGTCAACCCTCAGGGCAGGTACCAGTGCAGGCTGTGCCTCCCAGGTGGGGTTTAGCAGTTTCCACTGGTATCTCACACACTCTGCAGCAGAGTATGGGCACCGAGGAGCTCAGCGCTGCACCAGCTCCACGAAGCAGCTGATGCCAAGCCTCCAGCGGTGGTGATAGGGCTGCTCACACACACTCTTGGGAGCCTCGCCGTCCTACTCACTGCTTAGCAACTGGAGACGGCCCTGCTTGCATTTCAGGCTGATTCTTTTTAAAAGATTTAACTTTGTTGCTGACTGTACTTCTACTGACAGCAGAGCCCTGCTCCTAGACCTGATCCCTACTGTGACTCTCTTTGGCTCTGTGCCTTCTACCGAGGAACACCACCAGTTTGGCGAGTGCAGTTAGTCAGATATCCAGGTCCTATACTCTTCACTAGTAATTTTTTGTGGGTCCGAGTCTATATGAGTTAGCTGTCTTTGAAGGTTGATCTGAATTTCAGGTTCAGTCTCTTAGAATAGTCTACTTTCTCTGGTCCTCCGTCCAAAGGTGCTTTGATTTTATTGAAACAGCTAAATAAACACCACAATTACCTTTGAGCTTTTCTACACTTGACTTAGAGTTACATTTAAAAACCATTCAAAATATCTACCTGGACCTGTTTTGAAGATTAGCCCGGTTGGTTTCTAAACTGAGCTAAAGAAATCAGTGTGGTATCTTTATGGGCAGGATCACAGCATGACTGCTTAAATAAACACAAAGACAATTTATGTCATCTAAACAAACAAGCATTTCTAAAGCTCCAGAACACTAAATATATAATACTTTAACCTAAAAATGCTTTAAATACTATGGATCAAAGCCTCATTGTAAGAATTTCTCCAGTTTTGCCTAATGTGAAATCCTGTTTGAGAAAAAAATAAGGCTTTTTTATTACCTTATCATATTTTTTGTCTTTGTCATATAAGTAAAGTGACTATGTGCACACAGTTTAAAAATAATATTACCATGTAAAAAAAAATTCAAGCTGTAACTGAGGTAATCCAAGTTTTTAAAACCTAAATTTTGCACCTATAAGGTAGAGGGAAAATGATACATTATTTTTTAAGAAATAAGTGTGTATCATGTAGCAGTCTTCAGGCCCCGCCAGACCATATGCTCATTTTAGGCACTGTACAAATACCAAGGCTTTCCGCCTCTCTTTTTAAGTCAAAACCTGGAGTGCTGCTGGTTATTTTCTAGAGGAAGCCTCTGAACCTGCACAGATACTGACTACAATACAATTCAGTGTGCACAAAAATGTGCTGGGAATCTCTCACTCCTGGGGCAGCGCCATGCAGGGCCAGATCACACAGAGATGAGATGAGAAGAGATGAGGGAGACAGGCAGACGCATTAGGTTGAGAAATATCCATACCAGCTACACCAGCATCTTCTTTTCTTTTCCAAGGGCATCACAGAACTGGGAATTCTGAGGCTGTTCCTGCCTGAAGAGAGGGCAAGGGCTGGATGTCTTTTCAGCAAAGGCACCATATTCTCAGAGGCATCAAGCAGAAGGAAGCAAGGTGTTGTTCACAACTCTACAGACTGGGCAAGAACAAGTAGCTGAGCAATAAATAAAGCAATTTGCACATGTAAATGAGATGTACATTAAGTCACTTACCTTTCATGGAACTATCCAGAAACAGAAGCTGAGAATTTAAACCACTTTTTGCAGAATTTAAACCACTTTTTGCATTTGATGGTATTGAATGCTGAGATAATTGTTTCTTTCTTGTTGCTGAATATGATCTTTTGCAAGTTTAGGTCCTTAGACAGCTTGATAATTACATCTTGATTCCCAGGAATCTATTTGCTAACACAAGCATTTCAGACAACAGATATCAAAACATTTAGACAAAAATAGTAATTATTCTCTATTCAGGGTGTGTTATGTCAGTTTTATGACTAATTACGTGGTTTTGGTTTTGTTCTATAATTAAATGAATTAACTTGCTACTTAGGCTTAACTTGCTACTTAGGCTATTCCCATATTAAAGTAATTTTGTTTCATAATATTACTCAAACAATTTTAAGTATCGCAACAAAATATTTTAGCTTCAGAAGAAAAGGCATTTCCACAGAACTCTTTTAGGAATATGTCAATTTATGTGTCCTAACCCAGACACACAGGATGCCTTCACACATTTTGTTTAAAAGTTACGCCCTCTCAAGTGGGATAGTGTTCCTTTTTTATCCCATTAGTTATGGAAAACACAGGCAGGTAGGAAAACAGAGACATGAGCTTTTAGATCAAGTTTATGATGCTGCTTTCTGAACCTTTTTAAGCTTTTCTGAGTGGATGGGGTTTTTTTGTCCAGTCAGTATTGATCCCCTCTCTGCTTATTCTGAGACAGCTGATGAACTGCCTTCTTTCTGTAACTGATCCTCAGCTCCTGATGCCTGAAACAAAACACAGTATGATGCTAAAAGTTGTTTACAGCCATCCAGAGGGACCTTGATGGGCTCAAGGTGGGCCCCTGCAAACCTCATGAAGTTCAGCAAGGCCAAATGCAAGGCCCTGCACCCACACTGATGTAATCCAACACAGACAAGGGCTGCGAAGAGAATGGATTGAGAGCAGCCCTGCTGAGAAGGACTTGGAGGTGTTGTTTGATAAGAAGCTTGGTACAACCCAGCAATGTGCCCTTTCAGCTCAGAAAGCCAAACACACTCTGGACTGCCCCAAAAGCAGCACGGCCAGCAGGGCAAGGGAGAGGATTCTGCCCCTCTGTGGGCAACACCCCTCTGCTCTGCCCTGGTGAGACCCCACCTGGAGTCTCCAGCTGCATCCAGCTCTGGAGGCCCAACATAAGGACATGGACCTGTTGGAGAAATCCAAAGGAGGCCACAAACATGATCAGAGGGCTGGAACACTTCTCTTATGTGGAAAGACTGAGAAAACTGAGTTTGTTCAGCCTGGAGAAGAGAAGGCTCCAGAAAGACCTTATAGGAGACTTCCAGTACCTAAAGAGGGCTACAAGAAAGCTGGAGAGACGCTTTTTAACAGGGAGTGTAGTGATGGGATGAGCAGTTTTAAAATGAAAGAGAGTAGACTTAGATTAGATATTAGGAAGAAAATTTGTGCAGATGGTGAGGCACTGGAACAGGTTGCCCAGAGAAGCTGTGGATGCTCCACCCCCGGAAGTGTTCAAGGCCAGGCTGGAGGGGGCTTTGAGCAACCTGGTCCAGTGGAAGGTGTCCCTGCCCATGACAGGGGGATTGGAACTAGGTGGTCTTTGAGGTCCCTTCAAACCCAAACCATTCTGTGATTCTATGACTCTATCTTATCCTGTACTTTCAAATGATGACCAATTCTGAATAAAAACTACAATTCCTGTCAAATAGAAGAAAGATTGATAAGAGCAGAGTATTTTTGCAAAGCCCAGTTAAGTGCTGAGTTTCATTAATTCTTCTCTACATTCAGTGAAAACCTAGACATTACACTAACACTCATAAGCAGGGTGTGGGGGTGTGGGGGTGTGTTTTAGCCACAAATATTTTTTTTGTATTTTATTATGTTAAACTGTTATGAAAATATACAGAACTAAGTTAACTGAAGAGACCTGCCAGAAAGTCATTTTAAAATGCAAAAATTATATTAAAAGGCTTAAATTAAAAGAGAATCACAAAGTCAATGAGAGGGACTTTCAGTGCAAGGAGGGAGCTGAGAAGAATAGGAAACAAAATTTATAGCTATTTCAAAGGGTAGGCCTGAGAGAAACTGGTTGAGAAGTTCAGGAGACAGCTTGGGAGATAATAAAAATAGCCAAGATAAACCACGTCTGGATGACAAAACTTAAGGAGTCTGAGTCACTGAGATGCTGTTGATTTATAAAGGTACTTGCATAAAAGATTTTGAATTTTCACAATGAGGGTGGGAGGCACTGGAGCAGAGGGTTTGAGGAGGGTGTGGAGTCTCCATCTTTGGAAGTATTTCCAACCCAACAGGACATAGCCCTGAGCACCCTGCCCTGACCTCAGTGCACCCTGCCTTCAGCAGGGGTCGGATTAGATGGTCATCTCCAACCTGAGTGACTTTATAATCCTATGATTTGGAAAAGTAGTCTGAGAAGCAATCAACTCCACAGCTTCCTTTTTCCCACAACCTTAATTTTTACCTTCACATATACTTTATTTTTAATGTCATACTTCTGAATAAAAAATTGCTCAGAATTCCTGTAATTCATGCTTTGAATTAAACTTGAACATTTTACTTAATATAAATTTTTCTTAATCTGAAGTTCAGCACTCTTCAACGGAGCTTTTTTCCCCTGGAGCTTCTTCACTGAGAAAACACTGCGAAGCTGGAAGTCCCTTTGGGAGCAATTCAGTCCAGTTAGGTCAGTGGTCCACAATATGATAAAAGCTATGAGAAAAGCTACCTGCATATTGACAAGCTTGTAGTAAACTCCATTCTGTTCCATTAATTCATTATGAACTCGTTCTGTGATGACACCATTTTCAAGTGCAGCTGTAAGATCTGCATTTTGAGCCACTGAGCTATGTGTAGCATCCCTTCCTGACCTGGAAACAGTGAAACTGTGGCTCCAGATGAACATTTTCAGGTACGTATAACATTTCCTCTCTTCGTATTAGAGTTGAACAATGTATTTTAAAATGGTGTTCTAGTAAAGATCAAAATGGTCAGCTGAGGAATTTGAACTTCATAATATTTTTAGGTTTCTTCAAGGTAAACTAAAGCAAAAATGTAACTTAAATCAGATACTGCAAAATATAGTTTCAATGAAAATATATGTTAAGGTACTTAAAATCATACTTGTATTATTCATACAGTTTTTTTCATCTTTTAAATTACCCAAAAATAATAAAATAAATTTTAGAAGTATGTCATTTGTCACAACAAAGATGTATTTACCTGCACATTGTGACAGTGTCTGCTGGGATAACTTTGTATTAATATCTAATGATCCAAGAAATTACTACGAACTTTCTATAATTCAGTTTAAAAATCTTCACTGAGCATTTTGAAACATGTTTTTAGAATATAAGTGGATTAATATGTTTTACAATTAGGAAATAAAAGATAGAATTGTAATGTATGGGATGTTGTCCAAGAAATTCTAGATAAACCTGATATCTTTATATTGTAACATGATTTTAAGAACTGGAAATGACAGCCATTCAAACATCCTAGATTCACTATGTCTGAGGTAATACTAAAAAGTTAAAATCAGATCAAAATGTAGAAGAAAATCAAGTTAACATCCTTCATTATAAAAAGCAGGATGTCCCATTCACAAAAACAGTAAACAGAGATTCATCAGAGGTTTGGTAAAGCCTGCAGAGAAAAGGGTCTGGTCGACAATGGATGTAAACCTGTGGAGGTACATGTTCAGCACAGTTAGGAAGAGAAAAATCAGGCAAGAGGAGGAAAAACGAATGCTTGGCAGACAACAGGTTAGCTTTTTCTTGCTCAACATCAGCAATCAGAGCTAGTCTAGTCTGAGCAAGCCTTTCTGTCATGCTCTGCCAGAAATGTCAATAGGAGGACATATTTCAAAGCTGTGGGGGGAGGTGAGAGGCTAAGTAGCTTGTTTAAACAAGCTCTGTAAGTTTTGTGTTGCAGCACTTAGATGGCAATCCCACCAAATGTGTCTCTATCAGCAGTTCTCTGCCCTGCTGTCTCTGGGATTCACTTTACAGGTCATGGGCTGTTGCATCAGCTGAACCAGCAGCTGTTGTGGCCGGGGGGGCAAAGAGCCCAGGTACAGAGGGGGCCCGCTGGTGGACAGGCTCCAAAGTGTAAGACCCCCCGTTACCTCAGTGAGAAAGGCCTCCCCCATTGAGCTTGTGACCCTGTGGAGATTTGGTCTGTCTGACTGGCCAGCAGCCAGACCCCCTGTATCCCTGAAGAGGATGTAGTCCGGGCCCCACTCCGCCCCCTCCTTATGCCATTGGTTCTTGTATTACTCTGCCTCCCTCCTGTACCCCTTTATGAGTGTATGCGGACCGGAAATCCTTCTCTTCTCATCTGGGACAGCATCGAGGTAACAGTAAAGTCGGGTCCTCCGGCGGGTGCCATCTCTGACTCATTTGCTTCTAGCGTCGCCTGAGCTAGCTGGCTCAGTGTGAGCGTGGCTGCGTGTTTCCATCGCATGGGTCAGAGAGCTGACTTGCGAGGTGCCAGGAAGCACCGCCAGGGGTTCTGTAGCTAAAGGTTCCCCTTGGAATAAGCAGCAGCTTCTCCATCGACACCCACATGGCGATAATAGGCTGGGAGGAAGATCACCGCGTGTGCCAGCGAGCACAGCTTCACAAAATACTGTGAATTATCAGGAATTAGAACTCCTGGACAGAGAGTCCAACTCTTGCTGAAATTAGTGGCAATTAGGTGTCCACGTAAACATTAGGGATTAAAAGGTCTTTGATGATTAGAAGGCAGATTAGGTACTTCTCCTGTGACAGTATATGTCGAAAAAATGTTCTCTGAACATTTTGTCTGTAGAGAAACTGTAATCATTGCTGAAACTGTTTATGCAATGGTGAGAATTTGTCTTCATCCAGAGCACAAGCATAGATGCACAGTAAAGTAGAGAAACAGAAGGGGGAAAAAATCAGCAAATATGATTGATTCAGACTAGGGGATAGGTGGAATTGTTTTGTAAATGGTTCACAGACATGCTTAGAGCAGACAGCAAGAAATACAGGGTTGGCTATTGTTTGAATTGTCTGTGTGGTTTATAAGTCAGGTCTAGACAGCAATCAACATGTAGTAGCTGCTCTAGAAGAAACCCCCGAGCTGTTTTTCAATTACTTTGCTGGGTATTAATAATAGCATAGACCACAGGGATTCCCAAAACTGCTTGGGAATATTTAGGTCTCAGCACATATTCAGCTCGCCAGTGCTCTAAAGACTAAAGTTTGTTTGGGGAGCCTGCTGCTGTCCAGTCCTACCCATGGCATCATTCCATGGGCACTGACAAAAGCACGTCTACGCTGACTAATACTGACCTGGTCCAGTGCTGCCGTCACTGCTGATTCACTCTCAGTATCCAAAGCTGATGTTGCCTCATCAAGCAGAAGAATTTTAGGATTGTGAGCTCTATGAAAATTGGAAAGTATCACAATGATTCCATACCAGAAGGCCAAGGCATATGATGTATATGTCAAAAAGAAAGCAATTCCTGTAGAAATGTTGGCGGAAATAGCCTGTTTCATAGCGATGTGTTTGACATCTTCTATTTTTTGGGTATCTTTTGGGAAAGGAAAAACTCACGAAAAAGCCCCAGAACATACAAGAAATCACCCTTTCTTTCACTGTATGTATATGCATACATTTCCTATGAAATACATTGAATATGTATAAAATATTTTTGTAGACAGTAATCCAAGCCCAAGAAAGACCTTGCTAAGAGTAGAAGAAAATGTATTGACTGCCTTTCTACTTGTGATATACTGAACAATTTTATATTACTGTAATTACAGATGAGCACACAGAGAAAAGGTCTGCAACAATGGTTTTTCATTTCATGTGTCTTAGAAATTAAAATGCACTGAGATGATAATTGCACCAGGGATGGCCTTGAAACTGTCGCTTAGCCTCAACTTTCATTAAAAAAAAAACCACAAAAGTGCATGGTGCCAAAAGCAGGGTGACAATGTGAACTGGGGTATCTTAATTACCACATCTGACCTGAAAGGGAAAATGGTAAGGAAGGAATGTGCTTCTCATGGTGATCATGAACTCTTTATTCCAGAGTATTGAATAACCTGGCCAACATAATACTGGTTCAGTATCAAAGAGTTTTAGTGATTATTTTCATACTGTGGATAGAGACATGGGGCTGAAGAGTTAAAACAGAGACAGTAAGCTGAGAAATTGCACTTTTATCTAGACAAAATCAGCACAGGAAAGCTTGCAAACAAATCCTAAAGAAAATAATAAAATCTGAAATAAATGGCAATAAATTATGTCATGAGTTAGGGAAGCAAAGAATTAACCCAATTATTTTTCTTTCGTACTGTTTTTTCTAGAGAGGCTAGACCCAGTAAAACTAATCCATTGGGACTTCATTAATGCCTAATAATGCCAATTTATCCTAAAGCCAAGAGATAAATTATTAAACACTAGTTGAGAAGTAATAAAAGAACAGTAAGGTAAAAAAGAGTTTGAAGGAAGACAGAGGTGTTCAGCATGGAGATGTAATACACAACGGAGCTGACAACATTAATTCTTCACTCAGTCTTGGGATTTATTGCACTTACTTAAATTAATGACTTGGGCATGCAAACAATACTCATGATAATGAAATTTTCTGATGGTACAAAACTGAGAGGATCAGTACAGAAAACCAGTGAGAAGACCAGGACAAAAGAATACCAGAATACCTTATAGAATTAGATAAATTATATTGGAGAGTAGTAGTAAGAGAAGCAGATGAACCATAATTATGTGAAATACAATATGACAAAATGAAAGAAAAATATGACCAGTGAAAACCTATACTGTGTGAGAAAACGAAAATGACTTAATTTGGTTAGCCTCGCAAAATGTTATCTGAGAGAATCTAAGATTTATTTCTATAAACAGCACAGGAAATAAACCCACAGGAGGGAAGTACTAAAGCAAAGGCTCAGTCCAGGTCCGGGAACAAATTAATATACAGGAACTGTGCATATATTTTGTTGGAAAGAGATGTTCAATCTTCAAACAAGTAGAATACTTTTCCTGAAGCAGTAGAGTTGAAAAGCTCAGGTCATACATTTGTTTTCTACAAAAACAAGACCTGGTCTCAGTAACCGGGAAAGTCCTTCCCACTTCTGAGCCCTAACCTAAGACCTACCTCAGGTTTAGTGCACTCATGGCAGGAAGTGGCAGGCAAACAGTGCCTTGAAGATGAGCAGGAAAAAGAGATAATGAGAGTTATGAGAGTAGTGAACAGCACTGGGTGACCAAGGAGAGATGTGTTGAACTGGGAAGCCAAGTGAAGGTACCCAAAGATCTCCCTTAGCCACCCGAGCGAGGTAACAGTGGCAGCTGGAGCATAAAGGGATATGCAAGTCAGGAGATGGAACATGTTTTTTGTGGGTGACACAGTTGTTATTCGATTTTGAGTTTCAAAACTTGCTGGGGTTTGTAGTCATGCTGTTTATATTTAGATAAAAGATCAAAAAGATGGCAAGACTGGTATTTAATAATGTAATACAAATAAATACATGTGCATGACCTTGGTTTTTTAGTGTTGTACTTGGGGATTTTTTGCCATGTGCCTGTCTTTTTGGTTTGCAACTCCCACTGGGTTTATGAGGTCTGTAAGACCATATTCTCTTCAAGAAAGGGGCTACATCTCTACATGTTTTGTGATGCTTTTTTATACTACTAGAAAGAAATTAAATGAAAAAAATCAACAGCAAAAATATATTAGACAAATGAAAAATCTCTTTAGCCACTGGTATAAAAACAGCCAACATATGGAAACTTTGCAGCATTTTATCTGAGTCCATGGTGGAGGCACTGCTCTTCTTCAGCTGCACTAGTGTCATCATGCAGCTAATCTCACCTTTTTGTACGTGGACAAGGTCTAAATTCACTAGGAGACAGATTGTGGTTTTAAATCTTATAGACACCAAATGAGATTATAGAAGATATGGCTCACTAGTTTATTGAAAACTCTGTATTTTTCATATCTTTGCAAGGAGAGCTGATGAGAATTCTGTAACAGGCCTGAAGGCCAGAATCACAAGTGTCAATTTCCAGCCTTTTGTAAAACCAACTCTAAATGCAATGAAAAAGGTAGCCACTGCTGAATTAACATCGCATTTTTTTCCCTATTCCTTCTTTAATCTTGCAGATGTGACTAAGAAAACCCAGCTGCCAGAGATCCCTCCCCCAGGGCCTCCCTCAGAACCAGATGCATGGCAGTGATTTGTGCACTGGACTATACCTTACCCTCCTGTGGTCATCACCCACTGACAGAGGAGGGAAAGCATCAGAGGAAAGGAAGAAGGATGAACAAGAAAGTTGTGTCAGGAAGAGGAGAAACCAGGTTACAAATCAGGCAGGACTGGTGGCAAAATGGGAACATGGGAGTGCAATGGAACAATGAGGAGTGAAAGATACAGGCACAGAAGAAGAGTAAGAGTAGGAACACACACAAGCCATCTGGTACAGACTGGGATTAGAGCGGGAAAATGCAAGGTGCACCCTCACTCATAAAATGATTTTAGCTCAAAGACATAATAGAAGCTGAATTCCAAAAGTTCTGTGAAATATTTACAATAAGATTAACCAATTATTGGAGTAATCTCTAGAGAACATTCACTTGAGATCTCCATTATAAGAAAAGAATAGCCATGGCTTGAATGAAAATTTTCCTATTACCTGATCATTTCTTCCTTCAGCTTTCCCATCAGACTGTAAGAAAAATTTCTTGGAAAAATTCACTGTTGTACCAATAGAGAAAAATTTGCCAGAGAGTTTTACAATAAGGTTTGAACTATGCTATATTTTATCTCTAGAATTAGTCTTATGGATGCCTGTATTTATATCTAGAAAATTGGTCTTGTCTTTTCAGAGTTTGATAGTGTTGGTTGAGAAGGGATGAAAAGCTTAAAATATTAAACAAAAAAATTTCAACAATTGGAATGAGGTTTGGTAATGTGAGAGTTCTTAGAAACTTGGAGGAACTCAGTGTTTTCCTTTCATTATGAGTTCTCAGGGTGGCCTTTGAGGGTCTTACAGCAATGCAGTAGCAGTAGGAGGTGGCAGAGGGGAAGGGGAAAGCTGCTCTCAGAAGAGCAGAGAGAAGTAACCATGGCAGTACCTGAGCATCCACTCTCCAGCTGCCTGTGGCTGTCCTGTAATTAAATATCTGCAATTCCTAACAACGAACAAGGTTTGTCAGTCCCTGGCTTTCACTGAGTAAAGTCTTGGCTTCCTGTCATGATATCAAAACAATGTTCTGCTAGAAACCACGGCTTGTTGGTAAGAGTGAAAAAACAACTCTCTTACTCCTTTGGCAGACACAGCCCAAATCTGATTCTTTGCCTCAGGCTGCCAGCAGAGGTCATAAAGTATTTCTGCAACATTCCTTTTGTCGTGCTATTAGTCATCTTTGAGGCATGGGAGACTTCTACATACACTTTGTATAAAAGTCTATGAAGTTATGTTCAAGCGTTTTTTATAACTATTTACTTCTTAATACAGCTTCTGATGTATTCAAAGGTATTGAAATTGGATCCATAGCTGCTTCTTCTGCTACTGGACACAACAAAGAGTAGTGTTTGTGCACATACATATGTGCACCATGAGAAGTTCATGGGTGTGTTACTGAGAATTATTTCCTTCTTGTGAAGCAATCTAATCCTAGAAGCAGAATTTTCTCAGTGTAAAGCAATAAACCATCTCTGTGTTCTCACTGCAGCCAGCTTAACCACTTAGACAGTTAAATTATTTTAAAATTATTATTTTCATTTAGTTAATATAAAAGTGCATTGTATATCTTTTTAAAAGTCTGTGGTTTATTAAATTGAACCAAACACCAAATTTCTTGTCCACAGCTACAAAATCAAGCAACTATGAAATGCTTTTATTTTTTATTAACAGGAAATACTGAATTCACCAAGTATAAAATACTGATGTTTGTGGTAAGATGCCTGTTGTCACCGGTGAACAGTTTCACTTTAATATGTATGTGGCATTTTAATACCCTGTTTTGTAAATTTCTATATCTGTTCTGTAAAATTTAGAAGTCATGTGAAATTCAGTGTAGAATGATAGTGTTGAATGTAATTTCTCTTAAAGAAGCAAGTCACTCAGAAAAATGGAACTCAAACTCTGTATCTGGAATCAAATTACCCAGACTAAATGAAAAACTCTTTGCTCTTGTAATACTCTGAAATACTTTTAATACATGAGAAGATTCTTCTTTGTCCTTCTATATCTTAATAGATTTTGTGACAAATTAGATTAAATTAGGAAGCAGTAAATGAAAGGCCTTTGATTTGAATGCAGAGCTAAACATTATCTACCATCATGGATTGCCTGCAGCAGGTCTGCTTGACATAGTAGAAGCTGGGAAGAGCAGGTAAGTGTCTACTGCCTTGGCCTAGGTCTTAGGAATTCTGACTTTAGAAGATATGGCAGCAGTGCTGTCAGGACTGTAAACTGATGTGCTAATCCCTTAGGCAGGAAAGACAATACTGCTGTTTAGGTTAGAAGAATACTGCATAGATCGAGTTGAACAAGACAGACATGAAGAAGTAAAAAGAAAAAAAGACAATGCAGATCAGTGTAGACATTTTCTGAACAAATGAGGCCATCATGTGGCAAATTAAAGACATGGCCATAGGAAGAAAAACTGTTGGTATACAGAATAGAGTAATAAAGAAGAAAATACATACCTTTCATCATGAACTCAAAGGAAACTGGTGATAAAGATCAAACACAAAAATTACTTTGATTTAGAATTAAAAAAAATTAATTAATTAATTAATTCAGAATTTAAAAAAAAATTCAATTTTTCATAAGTACTTACGGAGAAATTTTGAAAGATACTGTGAATTTTTAGAAATTCTTTTTCAATGAAATATCCTTAGATGGAAATAACATATTTTTTCTACAGCTAAAATCTCACAGGTAATAGTGGGAAAATGTGAGCTAGGAGGAATAATCATATCTTCAGAGGAAAGATTTCAAATGTCTATATACGAGCGCCAAGTGAGCAACCAAGCTTCCGATTACTTATCAAGCTCCTCAGAAAATTGCAGGAAACAAAATTATAAACATCTGCAAAACTAGATTGCTGTATGCTTCGTTGAATGTACCATTAACAAGCTGAACAGGTAAATATTAGCATCCTAAACTGTAATTCACAGCTCTAATATGCATGAGGGGTAGTGTCTAAGTTGTTTTTGATTCAGCAGATATGTAAATAACTCTGATCTTCAATAATCCATCTTCTCTTACAATGAAGAATAGACAGATACATGTAGATAAATCTTCTGTAGAGCTACCCAAAAGAAAATTCTGGGAAAACTTAATTTAGATTAGGAAATCATTTTATGGATGGAAAAATGTGTCATAATTCCATAGTGCCTTTTCCTACCCGTCCCTTGGAAAGTGTTCAAAAATTTTGTTTTTTTGTTTGTTGAACAATGTGGAAATGATGTATTGCTTTACAACAGTATTAAATATATGCTTATCAAAGAATGACTGAAGAGGTTCTACAACAAGCAAGCACATTGATTAATCCAAAATGAAAGCTGTACAAAATGTCATATATGTAAAAGGGAAGGTAGGAAGAAGTTAATCTTGGGGAAAGACAAGAGTGCCTAGGAAGAAAAAAGTGTTAACCAAACAGAGTGCCAGTGTTAACCAAACATTTTCATAGCCCCAGCAGTAAATAATGCTGGTCACTGTGCAACTACACTACTTACAAGGGCAGGTAGTGACAGGGCAAGGGGAAATGGCTTCAAACTGAAAGAGAGCAGGCTTAGATCAGGTACTAGGAACAAATTCCTTACTCTGAGTGTGGTGAGGCACTGGAACATGTTGCCCAAAAAAGTTGTGGGAAGTCCCATCCCTGGAAGTGTTGAAGGCCAGGTTGGATGGGACTCTGAACAACGTGGTCTAGTGGAAAGTGCCCCTGCCCACAACAGAGGGGTTGGAACTAGCTGTTCTTTAAGGTCCCCTCCAACCCAAGTCATTCTATGGTTCTACAGTAGGTTCATTCTTTCTAAGTTCTGCCCTGGCTTTTTTATATATTGCTGTAATGAAAGCTGTCCTAAGTGTGGACATTTGAAATGTAAGTGGGAACCCACAGTTCCTGTGGCATATAGATATGCATTCCTTCTCCCTCAACATTGCTTTGTTGTAACATCTTGTATATAATGAACTGACATTTTTTCTTGGATTAATCAAGTTATTCACTTGTCCCTTTTTCATCTGTGATTTGAGAACAAAATCAGAACTAACACAGAAATAAAACTATTCCTGTTTGTTAGATGATGTAAGGACTACACTTTTTATCTCGGAACAATTGTTCGCTGTATTCAAAAAAATTCTTAACATATTTGTCTCCTTTACTAAGCAAACAAATGATACCATTTCTACTCAGAAATTATATATGTTGACACAATATTTACATTTATCTAAAACATCAACAACTTTAAATGTTGGGACATTTTAAAACAGCCCCATACAATTTCTAGTATTTCCATAAAAATTTTCTCTGGCTTGGTGAATGTAAGGCTGCAGCCAGTTTTTATGGATCTACTTTTATAAAACATTATGTAATGCAGGATCTAAGATGCTTATTTTACTAGAGCACTCATTCAAGGTGTGATTCATTTACTCTACACCAAGGCATTAACAATGTAGGTATTTATGATAATCATGCTCACACCCTCTTATGTAGAGATGCAATACAAGGTTGTTGCTAATCTGAGCAGGATGAACTGTGCCCTAGCCTTCATTGGCCAGACCTTTGTTAACCCTGCAGAAGATAGACTTGCTTAGAGAAATGACTTAGGTTTGAATGCTCACTGTGAGTTATGTGCAGTCCTGTCCTAGATCTCTACAGCAACAGTGTTATGATACTGATCTCCCTCTTTAATGGAGTACACCCAGAATGAAATGTATACAGGAATAAGCACACAAAGACAAAATAAAATTTACTCACCTTTCAATAACAGGGACTGCTAAAGATAGTTGTTCTTGTGTGTTCTGCTATTTTCCTTCCTGTTCTCTACTTTTGATAGCTCTGCAGTCCATGAAATCCACAGCAAAGAATTTGAAGTTGCTGCTGGTCCTGTTTCTTACTTTCTGCTTTCAATTTACTGGATTAAAATTACTAGAGTAATGATACCATCCTCTCTTGGAAATACAGAATGAATTTATGATTAAACGACATTGTTCTAGACAATATGTCTAGAAGATCAAGTACTTGACAATAACAGTTATTTAGACTGTCCATAGATACATTTACAACGTATTTTTTTCTCCACAAGAATTGCTAATTGAGTTTTTGCCCTGTATTCACAAGCAGTGTATCAAGTTTCTCCTTTCCTTCAAGTCGTGTTCTTTCCTTTCAGTGGTGAAATCTACAAGTTAGACTGGATTTTGAGGGAGAAGACCAGGAGGACAAGTTATAAAGGTACAAATAGACTACACACTTTGAGGAAGAGATTAACTTTATGTCTGTTTGTCCTGTGAATGATTACAAGCATCACTCATTCATAAATGTTTAAAGGAGATCTTCAGTGTCTTACAGAAATTAATGCTGCCAGGAAGCTTGTTTTTATAGACAAGTATAGCAACAAGAAAGAGACAACAGATTCAAAGGATTTACTTGTAAGAAAGGAGAACTGGTTCCACTAAAGCCGATTGATGGAGAGTCAGTGTTAGGGAGGAAGACCGTTGAACTTCTTACCTGTGGGATAGTTCAGGAAGAACTTTGAAGGAATGTCTGAAGAAGAGACTAGTGGAGATCCAGAACTGATGTATAGTCTTCTTTTGGTACATGGTCTACGGTACTGGTGAGAAATACTCCTTCACAAACTCTTGAGGCGAGAGAGAATGATGGAGTTTACTCACGTTCTCACTCTATGTCAGAAATTATAGAAGGGTTTAATAGTGAGATACTTGATGCATAAGGAATAGCAAATTATCTTTGCAGGAGTAAATATGCTGGAGAAAGCTGGGCAATAGGACACTGTGGTATTTAACATCTAGATAAGAATCTTCAGTAAGAATTACTTTCTAGACCTAAATCCTCTTTTTCTTCTGAGAACTCTATTTTGATTAGTTGTTTCAGCAGGAGGGCTATCAGACTGTCGAACTTAAGTCCTTGCTTTCTGTTTCCCCATAGTCAGTGGCATTTGCTTGCAAACTCGTTAGGATTGCCAAGGTGGTGTCAATGCTGACACCTCTCCAAAGACTTGTTCCAAAGGTAATGGGTCTAGAGGCACAGGAAATGTGTGGGAAAACATTAAATTATCTCCCCTCAAAACAGTGAGTTCTGCTTGAAACTGCTGCAGGCTCTCAAAAGAACAAGACAGAGGAAAAAAGGCCTATTACTTCAGAATAACAACACATACATATCATCCTGTGTTTAGGGTGCTTATGGGCAAAGACAAGAGCTCACTACTCCAACAAGGAGGGCTTAGAGTTCAGACAAGTGTCTTGAAGCATTAAGGGGAATGGTCAGAGCCTAGCTGAAAACGCAGAGCTAAGGAGTAAGACCTCTTACGCGCCTTGGAAAGATGTAGTAGAATAATGGTTCTTAAAGCAGAATTGTCCTAGTTCAGTCAATCCTTCCTTTGGGTAAAGCATTGCAGTTTAAAGCTGTATGAATAGACTATGATGAAGAACAGATTTTTGGAGATGTCTTTGTCTGTCCTTTTGGCTTTGTGCCTATAAATTACATGATGAGGTACTGAATGGTAGCTCAATTGTAGCAATATGGCTGTTGTGGTCTTCTGAAAAAAATTCTGAACAGGATGTAATTGTGAGCAGCAGCATAGCTCTTCAAGCATTTATAGTGGATTTGAAATTATTATACAAACTTTTGCATAAGTCTCAGCAAATACTTCTTTAAAAATGTAGAAGAAAAGAATGGGGAAAATAGATTGTTTTGGAAAATTTCTACATTTGACATGAATTCCTGAAATATATTTTAAACTATATGGCCAAAATTTTAAAAATTGGTTTTCAGCTGTTTGTGGTAAAATATTTACAGTGCTATCTTGAATTTTATGAAGAGCTAAATTGGTCTGGTAAATCAAGCATCTTTGAAATGAGTTGGGGAAATAATCTAATCATTACTAATCCAATAATTAGAAACTGTATCATCAACAATTAAAAATTCTAGTTTAAAAACTAAATATTAACATCCAGAATTAAAAAAAAAATCAGTTTAAGTATGTCCTTACTTAAATCTTCAGACTATAATGTTGAAGAGTATCTATTTAATTCTTACAGTTGCAAGTATAACTTATTTATACTATTATGGAGAGTAATGTCCTTATTGATGGACAAGAACCGTATTGTATCAAACAACGCATAAATAGGAAACAAACAAATTTGCCAGTCAAACTGGTTTTCCATCTAAGACAGAAGCAAAAGAAAATAGGTATGTGATTCAAGAGGAATACAATGAGACTGCATCAGTCAACATTCTGTAGAGTGTTATTAGTACATGGTTGAGCCTAATTGATGAGCCTATCTGCCTAGAGACTGGCTCTGTGTGTATAAATATCTAGGTGCAGGTAAGACAGACCATATGCATAAATCTCAAGGAATCAGAAATTGCTATGATGGGAGTGTGGATGATTGATTAATCAAGACAGTTTTAAACTTAAAACCAAAACTTTACTGCATAAATAGTCACTAACAAAATACATTTCTAATGTTTAGTTATTAATAATTATTAATCAATATGACTCCATATTCAAAGCAGTTAGCCCTTAACAGCCATCCTATATTAGCAAATAATATACAATATTCCAGAGCCGATGCCAAGAATTCAGCACCAATGGTTACAGTCCTTGAGAGTCTCAGTCACGGCAGTGATTGGGTTCAAGAGCTCTTCAACCAAGGATACTAACACTGAAAAGGATGCCTTCCTTCCCCCTCCTCCAAGTCCAAATCCAGGATTTTCACCTTCTATAAAGTATTGTAGTCTTTAGTGAGTTCTTAGTCCTTGACCTCTGACCCCTACAATGTTGAGAGACTTGCAGATAGTACTTTCCCAGGCTGCAGCAGGTGCCTTGTCTTGCCCATCAGTTGTGGTCTTGGGTTTTTTTTCTTATATGCTGTTTCATTTCAAGCAGTCTTTTTCCACCTCTTAAGGTTGCAACTCTTCAGTAATCAGTAACCATCAGTAAGGTACTTACAGTTCTGGGACCTTTGTTTTCAGCCTGTGCTCATATTTTCAAGGCCTTTGTTGACACCCCAGGCTAAAACTCCACATCATAATAAGAGACATCTGGCATCAAGCTTCAGCTGACTGCAAGTTCTCTTAACAATTGGTAACAAGCCTAATAGGCCAGGACTGACTGTGTCTTACACAGGCACAGTGAGGATAAGGCTTGAGGTTTATTTCTGACAGGAGCAAAACTACTTTTACTGAGCATGAAAATACTTCCAAATTGCTTACCAGATACACCGTATTAGTGTGATTTTTTAAATAGTTCAAAGCAAGCTAGTATTAATTACATTTGGCTTAGCATGCTTCTACTTTCATGAGTGCAATGGGCATCTGCTTTGGCCACATAGAGAAGAGGTTTGAATAATGAAAACTAGTAGTAAGAAACTGATACACATTTACTTAGTATTTCTTGTGTTTATATGACTTATGAAAGGAGGAAGAAAAACAAAAGTATCAAGACTGACTGTTGATACCAAAATAATTACAGTGACAAAAGTAGCCACAGTGACAATTCAGAGAGAAGTACTCCCTTTGATTGAGATGTTTCATTACCCACTTTGAACATTGACCAGGGAATAGTAGATGCCTTTTTCAGCCAGAAGCTGCTGATGGGTGCCCTGCTCTACAACCTTGCCATTCTGGACCACGGCAATCTTGTCAGCATTTTGGATGGTGGAGAGGCGGTGAGCTATCACGATGCACGTACGACCTTCTCGAGCTTTATCCAGTGCTTCCTGGACAATCTGCACAATGAACAAACCGAAAGGTGAACTATTTTGGCAGCTCTTGTGAGATATACCTATACTGCCATCTGTAAACTGTAGTATGACAGTGAGGGAAAGGGAATATCTGTTGCTCAAGCTTCGTGATTTAGAATTAGCCTGTGCTGGCAAAGAGTCCAAATTGTTAGAGTGGATAATGCTGTGATAGTTAAGAGAATTAGAAGGAACCAGGCTCATTACTGAGATGCATGGCAAGAAAACAAGAGAAAATGGTCTTAAAAATTGTAAGAGGAGATGTTCTGACTGGATATTAAAAAAGGATTCACTGCAAGGATAATTAAGCATTGAAACAGGGACAAAAACATCTCTACTGAATCCCCTCCAGATTTTCAAGTACCCTACCAGCACAGCATAAAGCAATCTAAATTTGAGTTCAGTATTGGCCTTTGTGTGAAGAGGAGGTTTAATTAGGATTCTCCACAGCTTCCTTTCATGACTGATTAATTATATATGGAAGTTAAGTCAATATTCTTGGGTCAACTGCTGTCATACTAGTTCTCATGATTTCACAGGGAATGAAATGAAATGAAACACATTTTTCTTAAACATAGCACGTCACAAAAAACAAAAAAGAATCTCTGCTTTCTTGTATTTATTCCTTATGTTTATTAATGCAGAATAAAATAAGAGACTAAATTTCAATACCTAACCGGCACATAATCAAGAAAACGATAAATCATGGGATTATTTAATGGCATTTCCCCCTTAAACCTCATTTTTTCACGCCTACAGTTGATCGAAACTTAGTAGAAAGATTTTAACTTTCCAGATTATAATATATGATAAGATATTTGCCTCATTAATAGCAAGTATTTTTGTAGAGTCCCTGTTAATTTTCTACAGCTAGATTGTACTCTTGTACCAAGATTACAGCTTTGGGCTTAAAAAAGAAGTAAATGTTTTAGCAATTTTCACTTGAACTTTTCATTTTAGCCATGAACATATAGCAAGGACCAGAGAGCAACGGGAGAAGAAAGAAGACCTATGAAAGCCAGATTTCACAGTTTTACAGAAAAATAAAAGTTCTCTGGCAGCATCCTCAATCTTTTTGGCTTCCGCAGTTTGTGTGTCCTGATTCAATTTTGATAGCACTTTCTCAGTTGAAGCCTGAAGACTTCTAGGTTAAGGAATGCATTCTTCATAGCAACTTCAATCTGCCTACTGCCATACAGATGTAAAAAATACTTTTTTTTCCCAAGGAAGGGTAAGACATTTATATTTGTCTATTATTAGCCTAAGTATGTAATTTGTGTAAGACATCATATTTCCAGCTTTTGGCTTTAAACTGTGAGAGTAAAAACAGTAATCATAATACAAAAAAAAAAAATTAGATTCCAGATTCCTGGCTCAGATTTAAGTTACCTTTTCACTTTCTGTGTCTAAGGCAGAAGTAGCTTCATCCAGTAGCAGAATTTGAGGCTTACGTACAAGAGCTCGGGCAATAGCAATACGTTGTTTCTGGCCACCAGAAAGCTGGGTTCCCTTGTCTCCTACACGGGTATTGTATTTCTGGAAATAATATATTAAGTTCAGGCTATGGACAAAAATCAGTTCTGATGTATATTGAAGCATATAAACTAACATCAGGCACCCATAATCTGCATATTCCATGCCAGTAGCTGTCTGAAAACAACTGGCCAGAATTTCTAACTGCCACAGATCTATAGATCTTTTACTAGTAGACTTCTTTATAACATCAAGTGTTTAATAAATTCAAAGCAATGAAACCCTCTAAGGTTGAAATAGCAAGGTTATTCTCAATCAGACGACACAACACCAAAGGTCAGTGAAAGTCTGTGACAATTCTGGGGT
Organism: Rhagologus leucostigma; assembly: GCA_013397725.1. Classification (NCBI taxonomy): domain Eukaryota; kingdom Metazoa; phylum Chordata; class Aves; order Passeriformes; genus Rhagologus; species Rhagologus leucostigma. The sequence goes on from VZTD01002021.1 coordinate 76,121, forward strand.
TCAAACTCTGACAAATCACATGAATTGAGATAAGAATTTAGGGGAAATGTGATTACATTTTTAGCCTTTCTGAATACTCGTAATTACATCTTCCTGGTCACTGCATGGGACAAGATTTTGTGCATGGCAGACCCCTTCATCTGACCGAAGATGCTCCATCTTACATTATTATATGTTTGTCATATATATATATATGAAAAATATTCTTAATAATTTTCAGACTACAGGAATACTAGAAATTTAAATTCTGACTGGGTATAACTGGAAGAAAAGTGTAAACTCATCAGTCTAGCAGAATCTTTTACAAATGCTTGAGACAGACAGGAGCTTAAAAAGAAATGTTCTGCTTTAAAAACCCCACTCCTTACTACCAGCTCTCAGTTAGCTATAATTGTGTGTTTTCCTCCTGAGATCTTAAATGTTCCACTCTCCACATGACAATGGAATCTCCCAGAGTGAAAATAAGTATGGTAAACACAAATAAGGAAAATATTTAAAGAATAGTTTCAGGTCTATTTTCATCTCAGAGAATTATTGTACCCCAGGTAATTATAAGCAGACACAATTTTTCCCTACCACTTCAGGTCACATCCAGTTCTGAGAAGGAGAGAAAGGGAATAACTTACATCTGGCAGCGAGTCAATGAAGGAATGAATATTGGCTTCTTTTGCTGCTCTAACAATTTCCTCAAAGGACACATGCCGACTGTTATCTCCATAGGCAATATTTTCAGCAATAGTGAAGTCAAACAGGATTGGTTCTTGTGAGACAATACCAATCTGAGCTCTCAACCACTGGATATTCAGTGCCTTTACATTTTTGCCATCAAGAAGCTGAGAAAGTAAACATTTTAAATTTTAGTCACATGGCTATATATATGAATTTGAGACTTACTGTAAATTCCTACACAGAAGCTATGCAATTGCAGCTCTTTCCTTAGGTATTTCTTACCAATTGCAAACCCACATAATCCCTTCCCCTCCTTCTCATCTATGTTCCAATATTTTCTAATTTGTAAAAGTGAGAACAGTCCCTCATGCTGCCTCAGTCATTTTCTTTACTTCAGTATTTAACTAGGATTTTGAAGACAGTGGAAGATAGGATATGCTGAGGCAACTTCAGAGAATTTTGGGTAAAGTTCTTTCAATTGTTTCTTCAGCACGAAAATTTTCCTCTATTTTGCATCTATAAAGAAGAAATTTACTTCTGCGTTCCTTAAGATGTCATTTGCAGCCAGTTTTCTTTACTGGCGACTCTCTCACACTTCTGCTAAATTTGCCTGCTGAGTTGCTATCATTAGATAAATGAAAAAAGAATTTTTAATTATTTCTTTCATGTATCAGTTTAATAATTATACAGGTCACCTTAACTTGGACACAAATATACCAGGACACTGAAGGGCTGTTATGTCTCCACTAGAGTGACCCAGTGCAGTGCTCAGGCTCTGTGTTGGGTGCCATGATCAGCTGTCTAGTTGAAGAATTGCCCCCTTCACAGCATGGCTATTGGAGGAGATCAATCTAACTGCACAGTTTGTGCTAAAACAGTCAATTTTCAGTCAATATAACTTTTTCTTCAAAGGAAAAGGTGTTATCATGAACCTGATTCAAAATCCACTGAAATATGGGAACTTTTATGAACAGCTGTTCTGACAGTTACTGCTTTAAGCTAAACCCCTTTCACCCATTTCACAGAGCAACTCAGTTTGAGAAAGTCCAACACTTTTGTGGTTTCTATGCCACAGGTCTGTGCTTTACCCTTCAGTAAAATGTTGGTTATTTACAGACACAAGCTCAAAAACATTGGTAAGGAAGTTGCACTTTGTTAAACACACTTTAGTGGCACCTCTGCTGCTTCTTTCCACACATCGTTTTGCTACACTGGACCTTTTTTGGGGCACTTTTAACTTCAAAAAAATCTTTTCCATTGCATCTAGGCCTTATTTAAGTATTGCTTTATCTTTTGTGAGTATCTCTGCAGAGACAAGTTCTATAATCCTTCTTATTCTCACCTCATTCAGGCCAAAATGTGTGTTCTTTTTCATACAAAACCTTTGAGCACATTTACATCAAAGAGCAAAAGCAATTAACAGTACTATTATGTGAAAAAAAATTCTAAAGTTGCTGAATAAGTAGTATAAGAAACCCTACATATATTTTAAACCAAAATTACTGAAAGTATTTGCAATCTATCAATTGATAAGTGGGCATACTCATAAAGATGTTTCTAACAAGTAAAAATTAAGAAAAAAATTACTTTTGCCAATGTTCACTGGTTTTTTTTGAAAGAACATAGATGGCAAATTCTATTACTAGATTATACAGAAGCCGGTACCTATGTTTATTAGCTTTTTAAACTGTTCTTATTATAAAAACCTCAGGAAATTTGCCCTGAATTAAAGCCATCATTAGATTGTGGATCAGGCATATTTTCATCACACAGATCTTTGTTAATTCATTGTAATGTGGGAAATCGGGACTTATATACATCTCATTTAATTACGGAGACCCAATGAGTCACTGCTGATCTTTAACATTAAAAGTACTTAAAAATAAAACTAGAAATATCTATTGTACTTATCACATCACATCGAACCAAGTAAGAACACGTTCACTTAACCTGTTGACATGTTCTTGCAAAAATACTTACCATTTCTCCATCAAGTGGGTCATAAAATCTTTCGAGCAGCTGAACAACAGTGCTCTTTCCACAGCCACTGCTACCAACAAGGGCCAAAGTCTGCCCCTTTTCTACTTTTAGATTCAAGCCTTGAAGGATTTTGACCTCTGGTCGGTTTGGGTAGTTAAATGCCACATCTTTGATTGTTATGTTTCCCTCAAAGGTTTCCTATAATTAAAATAGTATTACTGTTACATTTAAGACAATTTCACAGATGATTAAAATAGAATTGCAGAAGTATGCCCACCCCGCCAGAAATGAATAGAGATTTTCAAAACAAATACACTTTTGGCTCTATGTGCAAAAGCTGGACTCACTGCAGAGAACTTGGTTCACGTTGTGTTCAGATAGTGTCAAGAATGCATTGTGATAAGGATGTAATCAGAAGGAGAGGAGGAATCCGTTTGAAGAAAGTGAGCAGGGTGCTTTTGAAGAAAGTGAGGAGGGTGCTGTCCATATTACCAATAAATAATATCACCCATCACACACGGCTTACTTACAGGCTTGTCTCCTTCCTCACTGTAACTATCTATTGAGGGCACTCTTTCAAACAGCAGAAACATGTGGGCTGCTGATATCTTGGCTTTGGCATAGTCTGGAGCGAAAGAACTGGTTTGTCCTAATGCCATTGCACCAAATACAACAGCTGAAAACACTCTATAAAAGAAATCAGGAAAAAAAATCAGCAGACAATGAAGAAAAGGACAGTGGAAATGCGGCTGCAGTCAACTTTTTCTTTTACTCAGAGAAAAAGAGGGCTAAATTTAGTAAGAATAAAGCAGCAATCAACTATTATTGCTTTAATTATTAATTTAGTTCCAGAAATTTCCTTTTACCCTCTTTTAATGACATGAGATAAACATGCCTGCATTCCAAATTCAGTGTTTTCATTACTTATGAGCAGTAATTTCTTTAGTTATTAGTTCTGGTTAGTAAATTAACTTTCAGCTGAGGCTATGAGGAAAGGGGTCAGTGGATGGCGAAATTGTTACTCTAATCCTGTTCTGTCATCACTGTGGTTTCCTCTCTATGGTTCAATGACCTTTGGAAATTAGTGGCCAATTTTTAAGGCACCAATGAAAATAAGAAATCAAGCCTGTAACAAGGTGACAACAAAGATTTAATTTTCTACCACATCTCTGCTGGAAAAAAATTGCAGGGTTTACAATACCAATAAAGGTTGAAAACTATGCTGTTATTGGTTTATGGTGATTTTTATGTCATTTTATGGAATTTTATGTAATTTTACAGGCTACATTAGAATATTTTAAGAACCTGTTGTCTTCAGCTATTAATTACTGCCACCATAGAAACAAAATCATCACCAAGAAATGGTATTTGACATATGACACCTCTTAGCCTGTTTTAAGGCAAAGTAAAATACATTAATTTTTATTAATTTTGTCTTTTCTCTTCAGAGAAACATAAAGTGATCTGTTTTATTCTGCATTTGAACAGCCTAAAAGGGCTCACAGTTTTTGCTCAAACCCTCCCCTTCAAATCTAACTGGAAATTCACTCAGCTGGCTAGAGATGTTCAGCTAGCAGATGGTATGCAGACACTTTCCAACATCTTCTGGTCAAAATCAGCTGTGTTAACTACCTTTAATAAGGCTGACAACAAAAAATTGGTATGTTTGACCTTCTTGGGTATTCAGGTCACTGGTAACCACACTAGTAGGATCTCAGTCTTTCATACTTGTTTCCATAGCCCTGTATTGAGCTATTACCTCTTAAATTATAGATTATTTTTCTGGACAGGCAGAAAAAAAGATTGCAAAAGAGATACTTACAAAAATACACTTTTATACTCCATGTGTCCATTTACCACTAGATAGGCACCAAACCGGAAACAGCCGGCATAGGTAAAGAACATCATTGCTTGTGAAAGGGCAAAACAAAAGCCAAATATATGTGCCTTCTTCACAGAATTTCTGTATAGAAAGAATGCATATTTTCATCAAAGTGTGCAGTCATACTGAAGTCCTCGTATGCAAAAAATGACTGACTTCAATTGGTACTGTTATGAATGGGAAGTTTACCTACAATGAAACATTAATTAAAAACACGTCTTCTCTCTCATAGGGCAATAAGTTCCTATTTATACTACAACAAAAGTCTTGGAGCAACCCCATCAATGTCAACCCTGAGAATGGTTAGGAACTGTTCAGCAAATCGTGAAATATGAACACGAAACCCAGCAGCCTGAGAAAAAAGCTAAGTAATATCTTTCATGTCCTGCACAGTGCTCTAACCATTCAATTATTATGGTAGATGTGCTAGTGGCACCCCTGCTTCTTTCCCATTATATCTGTGTACATATACTTTCATTTCCTTTACTTTTCTCATGGATGTCTGAAAATGAAACGTTCCATTCTGGAACAAATACAACTTTAATTGACAGAATCCTTTTAGTTGTTTACTTCAAGACTTTTAGATTTTGATTTAGTCCAGACAGACTTATATTACTTTATTTTCAGCCTCAACCCAGTAAGTAATTATTCAAATGCTTTCAGTCTTACTAACACTTTAAAAAATGGCTTAATGTAATATTCAATTTACATGAAAAAGTTTTTAATTAAATATCCAAAACAATTCAGGTGGAAATTTAGATTAGACCACTTCAAAAGCTCACTTAAAACCAACATTTTTCCAAACCAAGTGACATTGCAATAGAAGATACTAATATTATAACAGAAAATTAATTAAATCAAAATTTTAAAAATGTTGACTGGTGGTGGTTGCATTTGTCAACAAAAATATGCAAAATATTGACATTAATTCTGAGATAATTAAATTATACATTAAATCATACACACAACAAAAAATCTATTTTTGTTGAAGTAAATGTTTGGAATTTATTACAGATTTTTTTTTAGCTTAGTTATTTTTATTATACCTGTATGGTACAATCAAATGTTCTCCATACATTGACTCGAACTTTCTTTCTCGGGTCAAGCTAACAACAGTTCTAATATTTTCTATTGCTTCTGTGGCAATCTGCAATAGAAAAACAAATGTTTTAATCAAAAGCTAAGATTATGTTGCAATTCCTTATTCTAAATTAATAAAAAGATTCTGTTGGAATACAATTTTATATTTTATACTGGTTATTAAAATATTAGACTGTTGATATAAAAATAAGCATTTTATATTTTTCTTTGTATGATAATGAGATTTTCTTACAATACTCAGAATTTGCTGTTAAGACCTCTTTAATGTTCGACAAATAACTGGTGAAAAACCATTTGACAGCAATGACAGTGATGGAGAAGATACTCAATAAGAAAAATGGCATACTAGCATTCAACTTCCAGTCCACTGAATTTGGGCTAAAATCAAAACGTCCAGGTTACTTAGGTGCCTTAGAGCCTAACTTCGATCTCAGCAGTAAATATTTGCTCTGATACCTTCTTTAAGCTTGCAGATTCTTTAGACTTGAGTCATTTGTATAGAGAAATGGGCCAGGGGAGATTCAGATTAGATGTTAAAAAAAAAAAATTCACTGCTAGGGTGGTCAGGCATTCAAATAGATTTCCCAGGGAGGTGGTAGAGTCACTGTCTCTGCAAGTGTTCAGGAGATGCATGTGGCACTTGGGGCTATGGTTTAGGGGTGATTATGGTGGTGCTGGCTTGATGGTTGGACTTGATGATCTTGAAGGTCTCTTCCAACCTTGATGCTTCTGTGAAAAGACCCTCAACGCTTTAATGCATTTTGTTAAAACATACATTTCATGCAATTTTAGTTCAATAAAGACCACAACATAAGGTTTTTTAGTAACCTAAGATCAGCAACTCTGTAGAAAGCAGATTTTCCAGGTGGAACACTATTTTTACTGAAAAAACCCTTATATTTTTAAAAAATGAAAATTGAATAAAATGCCTGTAGTTCAGTGCTTTCTTAGGTAGCCTTAAGAAGAGAAACTCACATTACCATGAAAGGAAAATATTTTTTAAGTTCTGAAAAAAAAATCATAGATGTTTGGAACACCTGTGCTAATTCTTCACACTATGCTGCACTAAGAAAGTCTTTAGTGTCTATTCCAAGAATTATCAATTCTTTTCTGTCACATTTTACAAAAAACCGACATGAAATAAATGCTCATCCCTTAGAGAGAAGCAGAAGAAATGTACCCAGTTGAAAGGGAAGGAACGGAATTGCATGTCCTCAGATAAATGATTTTTTTTTAGCAACTTTTAAAAACAGTATAACATAGGGAGAGATACTAGAAAAGTTTTACCTTGAAGAAAGCAGTATCTGGCAAGTGATGAAATAGTTGTTCCCAAAAGGATTTTTGGAATGAAGTGACATAAAATGCCTTCCTTTAATTTGTAAAACAAGAGTCTAGCTTTCTTTCTTTTCAGTTCTCATCTTTCTCTTGCACTCCAGAAACAAAGGAATGGCAAACAGAAACCAGTGGATATATACATACTATCACCGCAAACATTAATAAGATGAAGGAGGGGAGAGAGAAAAAAGAGCAGTGTAATAAACATAAGATAGATGACATGCCAAAGAGGGATGACAGAAAAAAAAAAAAAGAGAATGTCAAAATGAAGATGGTTGCAAACTAAGGAAAACAAAGATGAATAGAAAAGGAATGAGAAGAGAATATGCCTGAATAGTGTTTAGCACATTCTGAGATTTATCAACTACAAAAATATTAATAGGTTAATAACATAAGTCTTTGATTATTATTGAAGAGGTGTGATGCTCTGTAGGTCTAGCAGCGTAACTGGCTGTCTTTGGAACTTTCATATCGTGAAATGTTCTGTATTTGGAAGTAATACATCCATTAACAATGCTTTGGTAAATATGACTGTATACATTACACAGAAATAGATTAATTTCTCTAGACCCACCTTTCCTGCAGCTTCCAGCTCTCGTTTATCTTTCTTAGCGTGCCCAGCCAACATCTTCATTTCAATCATTCCTGCCACTGCAATGATGGGCACAACAGCTAAAAGTAGCAGGGTCAGCTGCCAGCCATAAACTAATGATATAATAATTCCAGTCCCCAGGTTGGCTACGTTTTGGGCAATTAATGCTAGTCTGACACCAGTTGCCTGGAGAAAGAAAAAATCTATTACTAACATAACTGCATTTTAAATAAGGAAAGCATTTTCACCCACAAAATTCCAGATTCTCAAAACACTGCTTAGAAAGTCTTAACTCAGTTTTGCTATTTTTCAAAATGGGAGTTTCTTAAATGCTTTTGTAAAAGTTATCTAGATAATATTTATTTCTTCTTTCCCCATATGCTGATTACTTAAATTTACTCTTCAATTTGTAAATTCTGCTCTTGAAACTGAGCAAACTTTATCCTCATCATATACTCACATTTACATCTAAACATTAAAATCTGTCATATTTTGTAGATCATAGAGCTAGCTTTATAAGTCATCACACAGAGCCCAGTGAAGAAGAAAATTAAACATTTAGCTTTTCCTATGGAAATAAAGCCAGAGATACTTCAGAACTCTTCAGTTCAGAAAAAAAACCAGCACATAACTTCATGTAGCAGTAAAAGTTTACTTAAGCATACACAAATAATTACATTCAGTGTACTTTAGCTTGATATTACAGACCCCTGAAAGTACACAATTTACTTTTAAGAGTCTCCAAAAAGTAACAGAGAAAAGGAAGTTTATTGCTCACAGTTCTTTTTTTTTTAAATATGAAATCTGTACAATCAAAAAAATAGCAGGAGATCATAAACTGAATAAATTTAGTTGCATGTCTTTAGTAGAATAAGACCTCTTTAAAAAGACTTATTAAATAAGATATTCCCAATAAATTTGTTTAATAAGGAAGATCACAATACAGCACAATAGTAAACTTTAGAAAAAATTCATTTAGAAATTAGTCTGTAAGCATATATAACCGTAATTGTCATGAAGCGCATCAGTGCATTCTCCACCAGCTATTGTTTTATATTAAATTTTAGTTGTCAAAATCAAGACTGTTATCCAACCAGTCAAACCCGAGCTGCAACTTCGCTATATACTAAACCAAATACGAAAAATTCCAACCCAAAATTTTACTTACTCCTTTCACTTGAGAGGCATCATTAGCAAGTCTTGTAGTTAATGCTCCAGTGCTATTTTTAGGATTATCAAACCAGCCCATATCCTACAATAAGAAACGTTATTTTTAAGACCAGTGTTTGGACATTTCAAAACTGCAAAGTAAATCTGGTATGTGGCAGTGCCTCAGTTCTGCATATTTAAGTAAGTTTAATTCTGTCATTGCACATTGAATATTTTTAGAAAAAAGTGTGATCTTGTGAATCATCCAATGTATTCACTGTCACTGCTGAGATGGAAGGAGAGCGGCTGAGAGATTCCCTACTCTGCTCACTGCTGCTCCCTCACTGAACCTCCTTGGAAGAAACGGCTCTTCAGTCACACTCCCTCATGGTTGCAAAGCTGTTTGGGGAGGGGTTAAGTGTAAAGCATTTTCAGGTTAAAACCAAAACATTTGTTGCTTTGTTTCTTCCCATATTGAAGATGCTTATTCGGAAGCCATGAGATACCAGCAAACAAAACAACAAAACCCCCCAGCCAAACAAAAAACCAAACTGGTCTATCTGATCAAAGTTAATTGCTGGGATCAGGTACACAGTCTATGATTTATTCACCATGTGACAAAATACCTGATTTAAACTTTCATATGTAATACACATTGAATGAAGTCCTGGTGATGTATTACAGGCATTTGTGACCTCAGGACTCAATTGTAAGATTGCCTTTTCATTAGATTTTCAGTATGGCTGATCTGTAAATTGTAATTTTTCAGACTGCAACAGTTTTCTGTCACATTGAAAATAGTCATGTTCACATAAATCAAATTCTGTGTCTACATGTAGCCCTATATGCAAGACTTAAAACTACATAACTATCATATTGTGTATTTCAAAATCTAAAATACTGATTCTGAAATCATGCAAAATTAAGGCAAATTTAGAATTACTTTACAACATTATGTTCTATTTATATTTTAATTCTCTGAAAGTGGTTTTACTTTTCAATATACAATCTTATTATTGCATTAACAAACAACAACTATAGATTCGGGAGCTCTTGGACAGAGATTTCCAATAAATTAAAAAAACCCATGTCTGTACATATCACAATTTAAATCAGACATTTAAAGAAATAGTTACAGTGTAAGCTGCATTGCATTTCTTTAGGGGAGAAAGGGCACCAAGAAAGCAAAGCAGGCAAGTGAACAGATAATGGGATGCTGCTGGTGCACATCAACTTGTCAGGCCCTTGTAACTTGGCAGTAAAACGAAGTCTTTGCAAGGAGTACATAAAAAGCTCTTGTATTGATTTAAGACTCTCCCTCCAAGGATACTTTGCATAACCACATGTAACTAATCAAATTGGTTTCTAGTCTGATTTAAACAATCTTCTCTGTATGATAGAGTGATGTAGAGCACAGTTTTTTATACCAATACAATAAATTATTTTTAAAACCCTGGAAATCAAAATATTTATTATCTTTACCTGTCTAAGCATTGCTTTAAATGCCATGAATCGAAGCCTCATTGTAAGAATTTCTCCAGCTTTGCCAAATGTGAAACCCTGTTTGAGAAAAAGTACAATGCTTAGTATAATATTACACTGTTTGTGTTTATTCGATAAATATTTTAGATAAATTGCCTCTACAATGTCAAAGCACAAAATACTGCAGTCCTGTTTGCACAAAGCAAATGTAACAACAGGTTTAAATTACATAAATTCTAGGTTCACATAGGTTCACAGTACAGACATTAAAATATTACTTCTGAAAAAAATATAGGAAGCATAGCAGTATTTCCCAGCACTGCTTCACCAGCGTGCTTTAAGGACAAGGTCACTAGACTTCATTTGCATGAGTCAATCTAAGTCAGATTTAATCAAGCAGCATTTGGGCCATTAATTTTAGGTTAAAGACTTTTTAAGGCAACATGGGTTCACTGAAGTCAAATGCATCACTCAAATTTAAAATATTATCTGAACATTTATAAACTGAGCAAACCTATCACAGCCCTGTACTACTCAGCCTTCTGTACTCAAGGCCTTCTTTGCTTGTGCAACAAGACAAATCCATAAACAAAGCAGGAGGTTTCTGAAGAGACTGTTTATGCTGCTGTCCCAAGTGCACGTTATTGTTTCACTCTGTAGGCTCATTTAACAGATAAAACTATATCAACATGTTCATAAATTATAAACCAGACTACATATGAAAATATTTTATATGATTACTGTATTTTTTTTCTTTTTAAGTGGCACTATCATAGCAGGTACAACCATTAGTATTTCAGCAGGAGGAACTGAATATCAGCGTGATGAGCGTTACCTGACAAACTGGGCCTGGGCTCCCACAGGAGAAATACAGGACGTTCCTTTGGATGAGGAAAGGGTTAGGGAAGTAAAAAACTGGAGAACTAAGGCAGGAGATTGAAAGATTTTCAATTACTAACAGATTCAAATAGGAAGGCTTGAGGGTGAGAGGGGGTGGTAGAATTTAAAGGCTGGAGGGGTTGCCTGTTAGTTGGCAATGGAAAAAGAGTAAGAAAATCCAGAGTTCCATTGCTGAGAACTGTTTGACTGATGAACAAGAGGGGAAGTTCTGAAGTTAAGAGGTCTGAATAGGTTCAAAAGGTGCTTACACACAAGAAGCTCTAGGTCAAAAAAGTTTCAGCACAAGACACATCTAGAACCATAACTACAGTTTCTGGTTTGAGTTGTAGACATGTATTATAAAGATGCAAATTTTTAGTATATTTCAGGTCTGGTTTCTAAAACATGATGAACAATTATAATTATGTTAAGTTAATAAAACGTACCTGAAAAAAGAAAGTAAAAAAGGAAATGATTCCAAGTACTAAAAATAGCAGGGAATATAAGTTGCTCTTTTCTCTTAAGATGTCCTTGTCAACTTCTGAAAAAATCTATAAAATAAAATTTGACACAACATTTTTAAAAAATTAACTAACAATCTAAAATACTGTCATGTTTCTCAATAAGTATTTTTGGTAGTCAATTGCATTCATATAAAATTTGAGCATATGTTACATAATATTTAAGGTATAACAAGCATATTTCAGGTTATAGCAAGATTTTTAGGATTTTGTAAATTTCATACAATTTTTCAGATTTTTACAAGACTGCTTCATCCACTCTTCAGCGTCATTACGCAGTGATTGTTTTAAACCCTATTTTATCAGAAATAAATTTTGTGGGCTTACAGTTTTTTGCATATTTTACTCCAACTTACCCCTATAATTTCGGAAAATATGATTGCAAATGCAGGTTGTAAAGCTCCATTGATAATTGCACACAAGGTTCCAGCTACAAAGTATGGCCATTCAGTTTTGTTCAACTTCATGATTTTCAGAAATGAAGCTGGAGGTAGTTCTTCAGCCTTAAAAATAAGAATTCTGTTAGGACAAACAGGAATGTATTTGGAGAAGTATGAAGAAAAGGAGAGATTAATAATCAGTTTCCTATTCCCAGAATCTATTCAGGCGAAGCAAAAATGTATAGTTTTTAATAACACGAATAAGTGATTGTACATTTTTAAAATTATTCTAACACAAGGAAAGAAGAGCTGTACACTATATCTACAGCTCTTGTCATTTTATATTAGTTTATCCATATAATTTTTGTTGCTGAATACTTTGGTATTGGTCACTGATGACTGAACTACTCATTGTGGGCATATTGCTGTGTGTAATCCATGGCTTGAGTAATTCAAGTAAATGTTCATTAAGCAATTTACAACAGCAAAGTAATTGCTCTAATTATGAATGCAATCATTTTTTGGGAGGTTTTTTGCAAGTTTTGTTGCAAGAGTTGTGTGTTGGGCCAAATATTCTGTTTCTTAATCAAAAATGAATGTTTAACCTCTATAGCCTATGTTGGTATGGTATGTAAATATATGTAAGTACATTTCTTTTAAGGGAAATTTATTTTCAACAATAAACTCATCATCTTTGTTACAGATTTTTAAATTATCATTTCATTTGTATTATCATTTGTGTTGAGAATAAAAAAGCAAGTTACTAATATTATCAGTCAAAGGCTATTTAGAATTTTAAAATTCTCATGTTTTCTTCATCCCTATGAAATGCCTCCTTCTCCTCGTACCTTTCTTGAGCAGGAGAATGAATTTAACACGCTTTGTTTAAAGGAATCAAGTTCACTAACAGCTCTGCAGAGATACTTACAGGTGAAGTTTTCTCCTCATCAGGACCATTATTTTCCTCTCCTGGCTTTTTCATGCTTCTCTGAGTAGATCGTCTTCTCAATCCTGATGTTAAGGATTCTTCAAATTCTGGTTCAGATTCACTGTTTTTGGCACTGCGTGCATTCTCATCATTTTCTGATGGTGGAACTTCAGCTTCTATTGCCTAAAAGTGGGAAGAACATGATGCTAAGTTTAAATATGCATATATTACTTCAAAATTTCAAAATTATGAGGTAATCAAAGAAAAAGTAACTTTTTTTTAGTTGAAAGAGATACAGGGGAAAAAACATATAACACTTCAAGGAGATAAGAAAATCTGTATATTTAATAGAGCTCTATCTTCAGAGCTTTATTCATATATGAGTTTTGCACCTCTCATGAGAATTCTTATAGTAAGTGGAGGATGGCGGACTGACAGTAGCTGCTCTTTTATTAGGAAATTAAACTAAAAAAGTTTTAAATTGAGGGTAAACCCTTTGCACTTTTCTTGGGTTCTTTTAGAATGAGTTCTTGGGCAATATACAGTTTATTCATGAAGTGATAAAACATTACTGCCTTTACTGCAGAACACACTTAACAATTCTTGACTTTAAATGGAATAAGGAAGTTCAGCATGAAACTGAGTCAAAAAGAGATTTTGACTGAAAAATTGGAGCAGCCTGGAAAAGAGCCTTACCCATGGTGGTACTTTTGCCAGTCTCTTTGACAGAATAAACAAATGTCTATGCAACCCTGAGGTATTCGATAGCAACTGGATTCAAAATTGCCTTCAACCTCTTTCTTTTTTTCCAGAAATTTTTTATTTTTTACTGCTTTTTGCACTACTAATAAAAATATCTTTTTTTACTTGCTTTCCATTTTTTACTTTCTTTTTTCATTGTTTTAAAATTTTCTTTTCTAAATTTTATATCTCCCCATTTTTCCCATAATCACATTTGCTCAGATACAAAGTTACTTTGAATCTAAGGACACCAAATGCATTCTTATATTTTGTGAAGAAATATTTTAACTGGTCTGGTTAACCTCTTCAGTCTGACAAACTGAGATGGCAGTTTCAGTTTCTTTAATGGACAAAGTGGTTATGCAGTCAAACAAAGGTTACAGTGAAAATCTGCTGTAACCTAATGGTCACCAGGGACATTGGGATGTAAGCATCAAAGTATTTTGGTCTTCATTTAATAACTAATACATTTCTGAAATTTATTATAATTTGCAATCTCTCTTTTTTTCTGTCTATATAAGTTAAAAACATATTTTTGCTCTCAGCATAGCTGGATTTTTTTTTCTTCTATTCCTACACATTTTTTTTCTTTAGAAAGAAACTCAGTATGAAGGATTATAACTAAACAGCTGAAAATATGCATGCTCTATTCCTCCAGCATCAGCTACTGTATTTTACCTTTTATCAGACTAAGAACAAGCAATGGAATAGCAAACTACTGTAGTCATCTGTTCTACATTAACTGCACAAAAGGAAAACATAAAATAATCTTTTAAGTTTAAATATTTCGAGGATTGAAAATGTACTATCCTGCTTTTAAACTAGTCTTGTACCAAAACTAGTGGTCTCTTTCAAGTTGCTACTCTCCCTTCAAAGCACATGGGTTTTTTGCTGCAAAGAAAATATGCTGCAGAATTTCTCATACTTCTGATATAATGACTATGGATGCGCTAAAAAAAAAGAAAATGAGGCAACATCCAGCGAAAAAGTACCTGCATGTTAACAAGTTTGTGGTAGATTCCCTTTCTCTCAAGCAATTTAGCATGATTCCCTTGCTCTGTGATAACTCCACCATCGAACACAGCTATCAGATCTGCATTGCGGACTGTTGACAGTCGATGAGCTACCACAACTGTGGTGCGTCCTTCCCTTGCCTGAAAAAAGCAATATTTAATGTGAGTATTTATAAGTAAATGCAAATAGTGTTCATCTTCACAGCAGAGTTGAATAAGACCTAAAAGAAACGTTTGAAAGGTTCAGAGAAAAATATAACTTTCAAAAAAAAAATTTAAAAACATATTTCAATGAGTACCTTAAATCAAAAATATAATATAAAGCTTGAATTTTAATATTAGAGACCATCTTTCACTGTGGCACATAAATTCATCAAATTTTGATCACAACTATCTAAACAAAAATCTCAACATGTAAAATTTTCGAATGTTACAAACCCTAAAATTTTTTAAATGCTAGAATTTTTTATATTTAGGCCCATAGTTACCCACTTAAACCTTAAAATCCATGGAGAATTTATACTCAGAAACATTAGAAAATATTTTACACTCACTTTTAAAAAAACCCAGTGTTTTAAGTTCTAAGTCATTGCTAACTCAAGTGACTACAATAAAAATAAAATCCTCTGCAATGTCATGTGAATTGTACTTCAACTAAGTACTTTTCTTAGGATATTTATAAGCATATTACACTTAATGTTTCATACATCACAGTTTGCCATTTTAATTATGAGGCTGTTTTAAAGTGATTAAGCAAATTGTAGTTTAAATAATCAGAGTAATGATCCCAAGCAGTGGAATTCTGTTGGAACCTGGATGGAGTTCATCTTCAGTAATGACCATCAAGAGTCCATCCTGGGACCCATACTAGTCAATGTCTTCATCACTGATAGAAATAAATGGGATTGAGTGCATACTCAGCAAGTTTACAGGTGACATCAAGCTGAGCGGTGCAGTTTATCCACTTGAGGGAAGGGATGGCATTCAGAAGGTCTCTGACAGGCCTGAGGAGTGGGCCCAGGAGAACCTCATGAAGCTCAATAAGGACAGGTGACCGACAACAATATGAATGGCAGTAAGACAGATAATGGAAGAGGATGGTATTCACACCAAGAAAATGTTGATTTATGCTTAATAATGCAGAAAATGAGATTCTATCTTCTAATTTGAAATAAGATTTCTCTCTGTAATACCTGCAATAACTCAAAAATTCTCTGTACAAAGAATATTTACCAAATCAAAGTTTATGTTTTGTATTTTTATGGGTCTCTATTTTCAACAAAAGTCCAGGAAAAAAGTAAATATTAGGCTCTTGCTTCATTTTAAAACACTACTGACCTTGTCCAGTGCTGCCTGCACAACTGATTCACTCTCAGTATCCAAAGCTGACGTTGCCTCATCGAGCAGAAGTATTTTAGGATTGCGAACCAGAGCTCGGGCAATTGCTATTCTTTGCTTCTGGCCTCCACTCAGCTGTGCCCCTCTTTCTCCAACCACAGTTTCAAACTTCTACAAGACAAACACATGTATTGAAAACACTAAGTGGCATAGTCCTTCCTCTAAAGAAAGACGTCAGTAATGTCAGTAACATCTTCTCCTTCCCCTACAGGAATAAACACCTACTTGTATAAACCTGACTAAGCATTTGTGGTCCTGGAATTCTAGTAGTTCTTCAAATGACTGACAAATCATTGCCTGGAGATATAAAATTAACATTATTCTCAAAAGTTATGAGGAAACTCTGCATAGCTCTGCATATTCACAGGTCCAGGGATAGCTTCCTCTCTTAACAAGCATTCCTTCTGAGGAACTATTTGGCACAAGAAGGTTTAGAAGAAATTATTTCAGCAGGAGAGCTGATCTGCTTACATTGGGTAGCTTCATGATGAAGTCATAAGCATTTGCTTCCTTGGTGGCTTTTTCAATCTCCTCCATGGTGACATCCTCACGGCCATAACGAATATTTTCTGCAATAGTAGTGGCAAAGAGCACGGGCTCCTGATTCACCACACCAATAACCTCCCGCAGATACCTTATGTTTAAGGTCCTAATATCCTGCCCATCCATGGTAACCTAAACGAAAGAGAGCAGACAAAAACTGTTTACTAAGTGTTTCGATCAAGGAAGCTCTCTCTCCATGCCGGTATGTGCCATTTTAGGGGAGACTTTACCATGTCATTGGAACATTGACAAGAGCAGTGAGGTCAGAACTAGGCTTTCAACAAGTGTGACATGTAGAGCAGTCATCTCACTTGAGGTAGCTTACCGTGCCTTCCTTGGGATCATAAAATCTCTGGATGAGCTGAACAGTTGTACTTTTCCCACAGCCACTGCCACCAACCAGGGCCACTGTCTGCCCAGAATTAATCTTGAGATTCAAGCCCTTCAGTATCTGTCCACATAAGAAGGTTGGTCAAAAACATAACAGTATTTAAAAATGTCAAGGTAAATTTGAAAGACTACAATAAAATAACCTTCATATTTCTACCAGAATCTGGTAAAAATTAAATTTATAAACATGTGGGTTTAAATTTTGGATAACTGATGACTTCAGCCTAATTTTCCTTATAATTACATCACAATTGGTTCAGTGTCAATGTATTATACAACACACTTCACAGATATCTGTCTCATGAACCAGTTCATATGACAAAATAATAATAATAATACTACCCATAACTAAAATATAATATAGAAACAGTATGATGCAATATTTCTGTATTATGTTGCCTCACCTTTTTCTTTAATGCACCATGCAAACTACAGGGAAGCTATGTAAAAGTCATGGTTAAAAGCTGAGTGTATTTCCTTTCTGTTAATCAAAAGTAAGAAAGATCACTTTATCCAGGTCAGTGACTTTCCTTCAAGGTAAGGAAGGAAATAGTTACATAGTGCAAAGACACTGTCCACAGAAATATTTTCAGGAATCATTCATATGTCATCTACTGTCACTGCATTAAGACTCTGAATATACGACAGTGCTTTAAAAAAGAAAATTATTCTCTGTCTAGACAAATACAGATTCTGATCCCTATTCCATATACAACAAGTCCTTGCCGGATCTGCTTTCTTTAACTGGTTCAGACACAGTCATAACAGAGCTGCATTGCAATTATTTTAAAATTCACTATCTCATTATTATTACTATACATGTTAAACACTTGAGTTAGGATCGCAAATTTAGATTCTGATAGAAGTATCTATTCATGGTTTTTTGCACAGCCACGCTTACTAAAGCTTTAGACAAATAAATTATTCAGGAAAATTAACATGTTTAGCTAAGGTGGAAATAAATCTAGCTAAAATCACTGTGATGACAAGGCAGTTTTATATATATTAGAGAATCAACCTGAAATTGTTATATTTCCAACAAAACTTGATTTATGTGATTTTGTAATGGTTTTTTTTTCCAACACATGATCCTCATGTTCAACTGTAATATATATAAAGTTTCATTTACAGTACCTCAACATCTGGTCTGGATGGATAATTGAAGTAAACATTTTTGAATTCCAAGTTCCCTTTTATGTGGTCTGGTTTGTAACCTGTCTCTGAATAGCTGTCAATTTGAGGTTCCTGTACAAAATAAAATACAAAAAAAAAACCAAAACAAAAAAACCCCAACATTTTTTCATAAAGAAGTTATTGAGTGCACTATTATTCTGCAGAAATATTAAATGTGTTTTTTAAGTAATTTAGGTGAGATTTCTGAAAGATCTAAATTGCATAATGTTTTGCTCCCTCACTTGCTACATTGATGATATGCTCATTCAAGAATACTTTTATAATTTCTCCATTAAGCTTTTGTGTGAATCTAGTTCCTGTCTTTAAAAAGAAGGTCTCTTACCTTCAAAAGAAGTTTTGAAATGATAGTGAGGGCAAAGATACTCACATTGTCTATTATATTAAAGATCGCATAGGCAGCTCCTCTTGCACTAGCAAATGCCTCTATGCTTGGAGCAGTCTGTCCAATGCTGAAAGCTCCAATCAATACAGAGAAAAAGACCTGAAAGAAATGTTTACAGAGGCATATATTCATTCTTATTTAAGCGAAAAATTTTGTTTATTTATTTACATTAGATATTTTTGGGTAAGGAGGTTCCATGTCTGTTAACAGAAGTTTAAGGAATCTAGGATTAAAGCAAAACTGAGAAGGTCTCTCTTAAGCAGAGAAAAACTAAGAAAAGGGCTTTTTAAGGCTCAGCTGAGAACTGAGCTACTGTACAACATTAATTTTGCAAATATATTGAGAAAAAGTGAAAAAGTGACTCAGACTTGTAAAATCTGTGACAAAAAATTTAGAATTGCACTTGATGTCTCAGGATTTATTGTACTAATTCATTCTTTGGCCAAAGACCACGAAGTATATTACATATCTTCCAACTGAACAATGACGGATATGCAAAACACTATCATTCTGCTTTCAAAGCGACAGTGAAATAGAAGTACAGAAACCCAAGTTCTCCATCACAAAGTAATAAAGGATCCCTCTGCTTCAATGAGAGTGAGTGCAAGCAAACAAGAAAAGCAGAAAAAGAAAAAAATTAACAATTTTCTCAGAATAGCACAGTTTATTGCTTTCAGTTAGTAGCAAAACAAAAGCAATTAAACCACACTGCTCAGAGATCATAACAGCCATAGTAGTCAGAGCAAAGTCTGTCACACCCATCATCTTGAACAGGGGTTATTCACAGATTTTACACATGATAATGCATCATCCACATTATAAGAACATTGTTCAGTGAACTACAACATAAGACAATTTGCAGTAGAATTTGCAAATACTTTGGACAGAATAAATTACACAGAAGGTCATGAACTTCACTGAGAGGTTCCATATGCCAACCTGTACAAAAGGTTCAAAAGAGCCAAAAACACTTATCAGAGACATTTTTCACAAACTTCAGTGATTCACAAACAAAACAGGTAGTTTAAAAAATATTTATATGCATATGGTCACCTGGCTTGGTGTCATCACGGTTAACAAAGTTGTTCTTCTTAACCTGTTTATTTCCTATTTCATACAAAATTAGAATGGTTTCCACATCAAGAGAAGAATTTAAGTTATGATTTAACTGTTATGGTTTTCTTCCTTTGGTTAGATGGTGACATATTTCCTAGTTACAAGTATATTTTATCCCCCTCAATTTCTAAAAATACTGAGAAGTGATTCCAAGTTCTCATGGTGCCAAACGTAAGAAAAACATTGAGAAAATTATCTGCTGAGATCACACAACAGCTAAAAAGAAAGTATTTGTTTCTGCATCCTGAAAATACATTCAGCCCTCTGAAAGCAAATAGCAGCTAGAAAGGGTATTGTACTTCAGGTTTTGATTGAACTGTTTCTATATCAGTCTGATCTTATGAAATCAGAAAATACATAGGAACAGTTGAAAATAATATATGTTTTATTTGGGTTCATTTAGATTTTGAGATCCTATAGAAACAACACGTAGGCTTTTGTGGTGAGAATCTTTTTGCTAAGAAGGGATGCTACTTTGCCAGTTCTGGGACATAATTCTCATTAAAGTCAAATAAGTTCCCTTTACACACTTTAATGTTTGTTCTTTATTATTTCTCACTGTTACTGAGAATTTACTCATTAATACTTACTGTAAGAACTTTGCCAATAGTGTAATCATCAGATAAGATCAAAGTAGTTCCATACCAGAATGCCAGTGCATATGATGCATATATCAGTAAGAAAGCAGCACCCATAGAAATATTAGCTGTAATAGCCTTTTTTATTCCAATCCGTTTAGCATCTTCTAAATTTTTATGGTATCTGGAAGAAAGATAGAAGTTCAAAATAGACTCATACCTGTACCACAGCGTACAGCACCAAAACCTCTGTGGATGAATTAGAAACAGAATGTTCACAAAGTATAGCAGTTAGATACATAAAATATCTAACCCTAAGAGTGTACAAAGGTAAGCCTGGCAGTCAGACACGGAGTTTCTAAGGTGATCCTTAAAAAGTCCAACATTTGTCAACCTATATAGAAATAAAAGGGCATTGCATGTCAGGGCCTGGCATTTAAGTTCCTTAAATAACCTGCAGGTCGGTGAACTTTGATTGTGATCACTCAAGATAAAAGGTTAAAATATATCACAAGACCTATGTTTCACAGTCTAGTGGAAATAAAGATATTGTTCATTAGCACCTTCACAACTACTGAGTAATCAGATTACCAAGGATATCATCATGTCTTCCCAGAGCAGGGCCTTCTTTTGTCTAAAGTTCTCACTGTGTGATGTTTGAAGTAGTTTGAATACCTTTTAATGCAGAGACAATATATCAAGTCTAGAAAAATAACTAATTGTCTTTCTACATGTAGCAAACCTCATAACAGCCCCTAACACAATCTCCCATTATCTAAAAATGTAGAAAGCACAAGACCTTCAACAGAAAACACACAAGAAAATCTTAAGCCTTTTGAAGTGAGAATTTTAAAATCTGATGATGAAAGCAAATATTGCTCTTACCTTTTAATTTCTTTCTCCTGTCCTCCAAAAGCTATTACAGTACGGATTGCTGCCAGAACTTCTTCTGCAACAGCACCTGCTTTTGCATATGCAGCTTGTTCTTTGTCAGTGAAAGCAGAGAGAACCTAATACAGAATCAAATATTTTGACATAGAAAAACCAGAATAAGTACAAGCACTTCATAAGGGCTTTTATTACAGTTAGGTTCTTTATATTATTAGGCATGGGTGCCCAATGTCCAATATCCAAATTCTCGAGTATACTGTGAATTCAATCAAATAATTCCACATTACACATTGTAAACAACTAGATGCTGGATTTTCCTCTCTGCTTTCACCCAGTGCAAGAGATAAGATGACTACTCATAGTGAGCTGGTGTGGTTCTCCCCAGGCAGATCTCCTTAGCTCATTCTCATCCCTGGCTATCTTAGCCAGAGGGCCATATAGCTTAGTCTGTGAAGACACGGCCACACTCTGTGAAGACTCAGCCAGTAGACACACATGGCACACATGTCTCTAATCCTACCTATTCTGCAATACACTCACTCAAGACAGAGAAAGCTTTCATGATCTTTGAAATGTAAGGGAAATGAAATACCATAAAAATCTGAAGACTTTCAAACTACAAACATAAGTCACTCTAATCCCTTGGTAATTTGGTCCGTCTCTCATCTAGGTCTGTATAGAATTTCTCAGCAAAGCTGTTAACAACTATGAAAAAAACTCTGTGTCGGAGACAAAGGTTTTTTCTAATTTATTCTCTTATTTTCCAGGAGGTGCAATTATTCCTTTCAAGAGAAAAAGTACTTACACAGATGTAGTTAAACAGTTACAGGTATGGATTCAACAAATATATCTTGCTTCCTTCTCTGTATGTGCTATATTAGCAGAAACAGCTTCAAATCAAACAAGTCTGTCCAATCTATGGGAATTATAATTTTCAAACTACATAGAATCATTGAATTATAAAATGACCTTGAAAGGGACCTTAAAGATATCTAGTTCCAACTGCTCTGCCATGGGCAGGGACACCTTCCACTAGACTAGGTTGCTCAGAACCCCATCTGACCTGGCCTTGAATGTGAGCATACTGATACACAGTTCATCAAAGAGTTTATGCACATAAGTGTTATCTAAAGCTATAACTGCTCTAAGCAACACATTCTAACATTAAGAATTATATTATCTGTAATTTCATTATCTTCACTAAGAAATTTATTATCTGTCATTAATATAAAACCTGACACTGCACCTATGTTAACCTACCTTTGCCCAGAGGGCTGCTGAAAGTCCCAGGACAGGACTAACTGCTAGTATGACAAGCGTTAATTTCCATCCTCTTATGAGACCAACAATAAATCCTGTTACAAACGTTGTTAGTGCTTGAACAAGCAATCCAATCTTGTCACCTATTCCTTCATTAATCTTGGAGACATCACTGAAAAACAAATTACATACAGAGAGGAAGAAAAATGTAGAAAGCACAAGAAAGGTTTCCAGTTTTGTTACATGGGCATCGGTGTGGAAGACAATCTTTATCATTCAATTATTTCTTCCAGTAACAGTTTTCTTCAAGGTAAAGCACTACATAGTGTGGCCAAGGAAAATATCGTATTTTTGTGAAACTGTAATACTATAAACCTGCTTTTGTCTGAAAAAGTTGAAATTCTTTCTGTAGTGCAAAACTACTCTCACTTTCTTAATTCCAATTTTCTGATCTGTTTGGTACTTGTGGGCTATTTGGAAATAAAAGATAAAGGCTTTCATGTAGGCAAGTTATGCGGTTAAAGCTGTTCACACTGCTGGGGTGAGTCGGCACCTTTTTCAGTCCTCAGTGTGCCCAGAAATGAACTCTTTTCTCTTCATGAGAGTAATACCATAGGGTGGGCTTTAGTCATCCTCGGAGTTCAAGAGAACTTAATAAAATATTTTTCTGACATCTTTGTGACAGTCCTGTATCAGAAGTACTAGAAATTCAGTCCCTGAGACTCTACATTGACAAGAGCCAGAGAGCGGATCAAGCTGACAGTTGTGCGGATCTTTTAGCCTTAGTTCAGCGAAAGCCCTGCGACAGATAAAGACTCACGGCAAGAACAAGAAGCACAGACGAAACAAAGCCCAAGGCAAGAACAAGAGGCAAACATGGGATGAGCAGGACGCCGTGACCCCGAGCCTCTGGCACCAAAGGATGATTAGCCAGGACACTGCTGTCGCAAGAGGGAATCTACAACGACTTGATAGTGTTGCTATGGGAATAGGGGCAGGGGAGTTTTGAGCCTATAGATTTGCCTGAGAGAACTAAACTATAAAATGCTGCTAACTTGTACAATAAACTGGCTTTTGCATGCTAACACCCAGCGGAGTCCATGCCCCTTCAATCTTCACACTCCATGAGAAAACTTGAAGACTTCGTTTCACAGTGAAATAATTTAATTTAAAAATAAAAATTTGTAAGTCCTGCAAGTTTAACAAGATAAAGTAACATTGGGAAAGGTATAGCGTACTTACTCTAGAAGACGAGTGTTAAGTTCTCCCACATCATTCACATCAAACCATCCAATTTCCTGTCTCATAATTGCATGAAAAAATTTTTCTCTAATTTTTTTTATTTGCCGACCTGCAGCTAAGGTCCAAAATGAAGTTTGCACATAAGCAGCAAGAAGAACACCAGCTGCTATTCCAGAATAGTAGTATGCATATCTGTAAGGAAAAACAAAGGCAAGATTCTCTGAAATCAGTTTGATTACCTTGCTAGTCTGAATTTAGCATGATGCTCACTTTTTCTGTTTGACCTGAATTAGGGATTATATGCTTATACTAAAACTTACACTTTGCCGTAAAGCTTGCTGAGTTTTCCATGAATAGCACTTAATGTCAGAATTACCTTTTTTTTCCAATTTAGTTTGTATTTTCTCATAAGATTCTTTCAGAACTGTATTTCAGATATAATACCCTTTTCACTTAATTGTGTCATGTCCAAAAACTCCCTAGCATTTTTAACACACATAGACAGACCAATCACATATATCTGTATTATACACACATTTAAATCACAAACATGCCTGTCTATATAAATACATAAATAAATAAATAAAGGGATGCAGTAAATATTTCTTGATTTGACAATACAGCATTATTATATGTACATCTGATGCAAGCAAATGCCATTAGATCAAAAATTCTTAGGCTCTTTTATTCATAACTGATATTCTACTTTTACATTAGTTCAGCCCTGTGCTATGAGCAGGGTGTCAAATCCAAACCAGGAGTGTGTGAACCACTATATTTCTCAAACTGGAAGTAAATTTCACTCACAGCTTTAAACTCTTTAAAAAGAATCAAATCAATTTTGATTTGATGAAGAATTGACATCAGAATCAGTTATAATTGAACTTACACCAGAACTGAATCAAAAAAATGTAACTTAATGGATGTCATTTGTAAAACACAACTGAAATCAATGATTAAATATTCATGATGTATATTACCTGTAATTATAAGACTAATGCATCTAAAAGTAAATAATTAGCAAAAAGCTTGACTCTTATGACCTTTTCTGAACTCTTGTGACCTTTACTCTTTTACTAAGTTATGCTTACTGATTTTATAGAACTTTAACGTGAAACTTGGCAGGAGCAAATTGCAGTAATCTATGTGCAAATGCTCTGCTCTAAGAAAGATAGAATGGCTTTACAAATTAAACTTCTCAAATTTTATTCCAGTCTTTCTTGTGGCTGTAATACCATACAGTTTAGTTAGGGGCTTTGAAACTATGCTCATTATGAAATTTACTTAATCAAAAGTGTTTAATAAAATCAGGTTAATGCCTAACAGAATGTTGGTTAGTTGAATATTGACCTCATTCATATTCAGCTCCATTAAAACTCCACAAACAAAAAAAAAGCCTCTCAAACTAAACCCAAGAACACTGATTCTAAATTCAGCAGTAATTACTTCAGACAATTACTTTATGGTGCTACATCACTTCAAAGAATTGATTTATGCTTGGACTTCGTTTCCTGACAAATTGCATCAAAAGGGATTCATATCTTTGCCAGATTCCATGCTGATGAATTATACTCTGTAAATTCACTGCTGCAACTTATCAGAGAGTAAATGCTCATTGCATTGTAAAATAATAGTTCTTTTTCTTTTGAGAAATAGTTGGAGTTTAGGCAAACTGTTTGAGTAACAAGCTCAACTACATCCACACGTATAGTTCAGTACTTGAACATACCTGTGTGAGAACTCTGTCCTTGCAAACAGTTTCTATTATTATTTGACCTGGCAGGCATTCCTAGAGAAACAAGCAGCTGGTGCAAAGAGCTTCTTCTTCACACCAGGGAATATGCTAACTAAGACTCTGTCTAGAAACTTTGGAAAAGAACACTTATTCCTGTGCTGCTAGTAATAAATTTCTCAGTAAACAATTTGGTTCTAAAGAGAAACTAGGGCTGCTTTTTACTCATGCTTGTACTTTCAGAGTTAATTTGTGGTGGTTTGACCTTGGTTGGATTGCAGGTGCCCGCTGAAGACACTCTATCACTTCCCTTCCTCAGCTAGACTCGGAGGAGAAAAACATAATTAAAAGCTCGTAGGTCAAGATAAGGACAGGGAGAGATCGCTCATCAATTAAGCAACGGGCAAAACAAATTCTACAATTTCATATGTAGCAATTTTGTAGTAACTATTTTTGCAGTTCTTTTAGAATAAACATGAGACAGACTTTGAAAATGTTGTGCAACTAGGTATCAGGTATTTACTAAACAAAGAACAGTGTAACTTCGCCCACATACACATTATTTAGTTTGCAATTCTGCCTTCAAATTCGTTTTCAAATCACTGGGAACAAGTATATTCCACTGAAGGTTTGTATGCATTACTTGCATTCATGTCAGAGACTGACAGAAATGTTGCAGGAGCAAGAAACTCTCCAATAAAGCATATATAAAACAATTCCCTGTCAGTTCATTCTCATTACATTCAAGTTCTTAATTTCTAAGAAACAGCCTTCTCCTAACTTGCTCATTTATTTTATGGTAAAGAGTTTTTTGGGTATGTTTTGTTTTGGGGTTTTTTTGGCATAAATACTTGTGGTTTTTTTAATTACAAAAATTAACTACTGAATCTAAATAAGGTTACAGTCCAGTGTTACCAGAAATTATAATGCACTTTGATATAAAACAGCAAGAGTTAATACAGCAAATGCCTTATCTCCTCCTTCTCTTCAGAAAAGACAATTGCCTTGAGGAGCACATCAGACATTTTTCAATATCTAATGAGCAACAGAGTTCAACTTGAAGAAAAGAACCTGAAGTGTTACAAGAAACCCATAAACTTTAGACACCCTGCATAAACCAAGTGTATGGACAATGGTTAATAAAGTCCCTTAACAAAACACATCTATTAGCAGCTTACATTTCTCCTTATTTGATCTTTTCTTTATGGAGCTTTGTAGCAGAAGCACCTACTGGCTATTGTCTTCTGCTGTTTCCAGCTCTAGAATGCTAGATTTAAGGTAGCATATAATCTAAATCTGCATTTTCTACAGTCTAGATAATTTCACAAAATTGTTTAGGTTGGTAGACACATCTAAGATATTTGAATCCAACCATTAACTCTGCACTGCCAAGTCCATCACTAAAATATGTCCCTCAGTCCCACATCCACAAATCTTTTAAATACCTCCAGGGATGGTCACTCAACCACTTCCCTGGGGCATCCTGTTCCAATGTTCGACAACCCTTTCCACAAAGACATTTTTTCTAACATCCAACCTCCCCTGGCACAACTTGGGGCCATTTCCTTTTGTCCTATTGCTTATTAGTTGGGAGAAGAGACTGACCCCCATCTTGCTACAGCCTTCTTTCAGGTAGTTGTAGAGAGTGATTTAGCTGAACTTGATGCTTTGGCAGCAAAGTAGGTACTATCTGACAATTCAACTGTCTTTTGCAAGTGAATCACCATAGCTCAGGGAATCAACAGATGATAATCAATATCATTTATTATCATAACAATTACTCTTTATAAATTCAGAGGAAGAGAAGAAAGAAGGAAGGCAATGCAGATTTCACTGGGATACAGATCACCCCTGAAATGGGGGCAGGTTGGGTGAGAGCACGGGAAATCGTTGGGAATGGCTGGGAACACTCAAAAATCTTCCCAGGGCCTCAAATAATTTCATGTGTCAATCTTTAGTTACATATGTTATTCAATCATTGCTTTTATGTTGTTTAAAGTGTGCAAAACGTCCTCAGGAGAAAAATGGCTTGACTAGAAATGTGTACCTACATTAAAAAAAGAAAAGGAAATACGAATTTTTAATTACCTTGTCATATCTTCTTCCAGCTTGTTAAGCATATCCAAAGTAAAATTCATTGAAATGTTTCCTTAGAAAGGAAGAGAAAAGTAAATACTTTTAATAGTGAAAGATTTAACAAATTAGTTTTCTTGCATGCTGTTCAGTATATCTGGAGTTGCTACATCTCCTTTTGAATCAAGTTGATTTGAAAGAAAGGAGAAAATTTTAATACACATCAATAAACGTTACTTATACAGTGTCAGTCATAACTCCACTGACCACAAAAGTACATCACTGAGATTAGAAAGTCTTCCTGAGCATATACACATAGAAGAACAGAATGGTTTGGATTGGAAGGGACATTAAGGGGTCCATCTAGTTCTAAGCCCCCTACCATGAACAGGGACACCTTCCACTGGACCAGGTTGCTCAGGGCCCCATCCAAGTTGGCCTTGAACACTTCCAGGGATCAGGCATCCACAACATCTCTGGGGAATCTGTTCCAGTTTCTCATCACTCTCATAAGGAGGAATTTCTACCTTGTATCTCATCTAAATAGTCCCTCTTTCAGTTTATAGTCATTACCCCTTATCCAATTACTACAGGCAGCTGTAAAAAGTCACTCTCCAGCTCTCTCGTGGCCCCATTTCAGGTACTGGAAGGCTGCTATAAGGTCTCCCAGGAATCTTCTCCAGGCTGAACAGCTGCAACTTGCTCAGCCTATCCTCATAAGGGAGGTGCTTCAGCCCTCTGATCATGTTCATGGCCCTCCTCTTGACTTAGTCCAACAGGTATTCTTCTTATGTTGGGGGTCCCAGAGCTGGATGCAGCACTCCAGAGAGACATACAGAGGGTAGAATCACCTCCCTCCATGTGCTGGACACAATTCTTTTGATGCAGCTCATGATACAACTTCCTGGGCTGCAAGCCTACAGTGATGGCTCATGTTGAGCTTCTTGTCAACAAACACCTTCAAATCATTCTCCTCAGAGCTCCTTTAGAACTGTTTTTCTCCCAGCCTGTATTTGCGCTTGGGATTGCCCCAACCCACATGCAAGGACCTTGCACTTGGCCTTGTTGATCTTCATGAGGTTCCCACAGGCCCACCTCTCCAGCCTATCAAAGGCCCTCTGGATGCATCCCTTTCCTCAAGCATGTCAACTGCACTGCACAGCTTGATGTCACTGGCAAACTTGCTGAAAGTGCACTTGATCCCACTGTCCATGTCACTGACAAAGCTGTTAAACAGTGTCAGTCCCAATACTGACCCCTGAGGAACCCATTCATCACTGGTCTCCACTTGGACAACTCTTTGAGTGTGACCCTCCAGCCAATTTCTTATCCACCAAATAGTCCATCCATGAAACCCACGCCTCTCCTCTCAATTTAGTGAAAAAGATGTCAATGGGGACAGTGTCAAATGCTTTACAGATAGTCCAGGTAGATGATGTCCAAGCTCTTCCCTTATGCACCAAATCCGTAACACTGTTGCAAAAGGCCATCAAATTTGTCAGGCATTATTTGCCCTTAATAAAGTCATGCCAGTTATCATCAATCATCTCCGTATATTCCATGTGCATTAGCATAGTTTCTAGGATGATCTGCTTCATGATCTTGCTGGGCATAGGGGTGAGACTGACTGGCCTGCAGTTCCCTGGGTCTTCCTTTTTCCCTTTTTAAAAACAAGAGTTATGTTTCCCCCTTTTTCAGTCAGTGGGAACTTCACTGGACTGCCATGACATCTCAAATATGATGGGCAGTGGCTTAGCAACTTCCTCCATGAGTTCCCTCAGGTCTCAGAGATGCATCTCATCAGGTCTCATGGACTTGTGCACCTCCAAATGCCTTAGATGTTCTCAAACCTGACCTTCTCCTACAGCAGGCAGTTCTTCACTCTCCCAGGCCCTGCCTTTCCCTTCTGTGATTTGGGCAGTGTGTCTGGAGCATTTGCCAGTGAAGACTCAGGCAAAAAAGTAATTAAGTACCTCAACCTTTTCCGTACCTCAAGTAACCAAGTCTCTCATTTCCTTCTGGAGAGGGCCCACATTTTCTCTCATCTTCCTTTGATCACTGACCTACCTATAGAAGCTTTTTTTGTTGCCCTTGACATCCCTGGAGAGATTTAATTCTATCAGGGCTTTAGCTTTCCTAACCTGATCCCTGACTGCTTGGACAGGTACTCTGTATTCCTCCCAGGCTACCTTTCCTTGCTTCCACCCTCTCCAGGCTTGCCTTTCATGTTTGAGTTTGTCCAGGAGCTCCTTGTTCATCCATGCAGGCCTCCTGGTGTTTCTGCCTGACTTCCTCTTTCTTGAAATGCATTGCTCCTGAGCTTGGAGGAGGTCATCCTTGAATATCAAAAAGCTTTCTCGGGCCCTTCTTCCCTCCAAGGCTTTATCCCATGGTACTCTACCAAGCAGGTCCTTGAAGAAGCCCAAGTCTGCTCTACTTAAGTTCTAGATAGTGAGCTTGCTGTCCTTCCTCCTTGCTGCCCTGAAACTCCAGCATTTCATGGGTCACTGCAGCCCAGGCCGCCCTTAAGATTTACATTCTCCACCAGCCCCTCCTTTTTAGCAAGACCAAGGTCCAGCACAGCACCTCTCCTCTATGGCTTCTCTATTACTTGGAGAAGTTATAGTCAACACAGTCCAGGAACCTCCCAGATTGTGTATGCCTGGTGGTGTTGTTCCTCCAGCAGTTATTGGGGTGGTTGCAGATCCCCATGAGGACCAGGGCTTGTGAATTGCAAGGCTGCTCAAATCTGTGTAGAGAGGACCTCATCTGCTCAGTCTTCCTGGTCAGGTAGCCTACAGGAGACTCCCACTACGATGTCACCCCAACCATAGTGTATCTCTAGTACAATGAACATGAGCTACTAATTTGCATCATATTATAGCATTGTGGTTTCTGACATCAGTATC
This sequence comes from Rhagologus leucostigma, assembly GCA_013397725.1. Taxonomy (NCBI): domain Eukaryota; kingdom Metazoa; phylum Chordata; class Aves; order Passeriformes; genus Rhagologus; species Rhagologus leucostigma. The sequence goes on from VZTD01002021.1 coordinate 106,481, forward strand.
TCCTGTCAAGGTGCATGAATCTTCCTGTCTCTTTTTCAAATATGAGCCATTGATCTTGTCATAGCAGATACATTCTTACCTGTAAAATTCCTCTCTCCAGAAGCAACAAAGCTATCAGTCATATCACCAAAAATCATCATTGCAAAAGGGAGACTGCTTCCATGGGCTACTGCCAGCAGAGTGCCTAGTATCATTAATAATTTATCTGACCAGCTGGAGTATCGAAACTGTAAGTGAAAAGAGAAATTCATTTTAACTGTTGTATTAGAATGCTAACTTAATGCTATGTCTACAAAGTCAAGAAAGTAAAGAAAAAGCTATCAGTTGTACACCTGCTGTCACAAAACTACAACGTTATCTCTTTAGAAATACAGTTTACAAAACAATTTAAATGTACAGCAATAAATCCTTTCTATATAAGCACTTTTATACTATAAACTCTGAAAACCAGAGAGATGTGCCATTTTAATGCATTAATAACTGCACCTGGGTAAGAAAGGCCATAGGAAAACAAGGCATAAGAAATTTACCCATTTTATATTTGCCATTTAAAGTTCAAACTATAAGAAATTTTAATGGCATTATGATAATTAAGGCAATAATTGCTTTTACTGTAAATTTATTATTATGCAGTCAGAAAAACTGCTCCTAATGTACCAGTTATAAAAATGTATTGAAATCTTAAATCCTCTTGCCATTGAACGTAATAAAGTTTGAGCTCATCTATTATTCTATACTGTAAAATACTAAGTTTATTGATGTAAATTATAGTTGTATGATGTAATTACACAAGTGCAAACTGATATAGCAAAGCAAAGAAACTGGGCATTGGCCAGCATCACAGACTATAGTTTTATGTCTGTTATTTGCAGTATCATTACTGTGTACTACACACACTAAACCTACAAAATATAAAATATTTCAGTATTACTAAGAGAGGACCTAGGATTTACTTGATTAAGTATTAAAAGATTGTCATTTAAAAAACATACAGAAAATTTTAAAGAATCTGGAACCTTTTAGTATACAATTTTTAATTTTAATTTTCACCAGTGCCATGGAATTGCCCTTTTCCGCTGACTCAGGTGACTGAATAATGACTGATGAGGATAATTAGTGTGATTAGTACCTGACTCTGGTAATTTAGATGATAAGACTACACATAATTGTAGGTATATGGTCTCCCTTTTCATTGTGTCAGAAGAAATGACTGGACATGGAAATTCCTATCTTTCCCAAACAAATATCTGGTATGGGTGTGTTTAACATGATAAATTACTAAGGGAAGACTCTTAAGAATCCTTATCAGTAATAAGACAGCTTCTTTAGTATAACTACGTCCACAGAAAGAACTGCTTTATTTCTTTACTATAGCCAATATTCCGTAGTATCAAAGTATTTGGTTGAGACAGCATCATATATGCAGGACACTAACATAATTGCAACCATTTTTGATTACACTTTGAAATGGACCTGTGTATACACATACATACACACATATAGATAATAAACCTTACCAGTGTCAATGGGCTGACCATCTTAGGTTTTTCCCCTTTCTTCTGCTTCTTCTTTCCCTTGCTAAAAAAAGGTGTGGTAGTTTTAGTGAATTTAAAAATGGATCACATTTCACAGAAATACTAATTCAACATATTAATGCATTTCAATTGTATTATAATTATGAAATAATTTTACAGCAAACAATTGTGCAAAATTAACATGATTTACTGAGCATTCTTGAGATGTTTGCATTTAAATCTTCACCAATATACGTAGCATCACGTCCTAACTTCTGTAAATTTAAGTCATGTTCTTCCCAGTTCACCCCTTCAAGGACGAAACAACACCAACGGGGTTGGTGGTTCCACTGTCTGGTCAGGGAAGTTGTGAACCAAAGCACTCTATAGCTTTCAAAATAGAAGAGAGGAAAACTTTTGTACATAGTGGATAGGGAATACATAAAATGTTTAAGGTACGTAAAATGTTGATTCACTTGCATACTAAAAATATTAAGATAATTTTTAGCAGATGACAGAAATGTATCCAAGATTTCCATTTCAACATAATTTCTGTCATATTTTAGAACTGTTTTTCAATAAGCTCTAGTCAATACTGTGGACACTTAGTCCTTTAAAGGAAAAAATAAATAGTCCTTTAGCATGAAATAAATGTGCCAATCAATGCTACTTTTACTCTTACAAAGTTTTCTCTTACTAGGTTTTCCTAACAAAATAAGGTAAAATAAGATTTAAAATATGAAATTCAATAAAATATAAACCAAAGTAATGGAGTCTAATAAGCTTCAATACAGAATGTTTACAATATTTAAGAATACTTACTGTTTGTCTTCAGATTCATGACCCTGGTTGGATGCAGCGATCTCATGACTATTTCCATCTGCAGTATACTTCTTTTCATCTTCAGAATGCATTTTAAATTTATTGAAGATAGTTTCCTGTAAAATAACATTTGACTGAGAAATACACAATCTTAAGCCAAGGAGAGAAATCTCAACAACCATTTGTTTGAAAGAAAAACATGGATACTCATTACAATCAGTAAAGTTATTAATATCATGTATTGCAAGTGAATACTCATAATGCACAGGTATAAGCATATTGAAAAAAGTCAGAAGTTTGGAGTTTCCTTACAAACATCTATATTCTGTATTTGTATCCATTTGATAACTCTAAGTCATTCATGTAATCTCATTTGAATGACATAAGAATATTTTCTGCAATTCAGCACAGATATACAAAATAAATGAGAAATTAAATTTTTATTTAAAAGAATATGCAGTTACTTGGATTGCTCCCAATTTTAGTTATAAGTGAATTTATAAAATACCTCTGATTTTAAAAAAAAACCCAAACTACTGACATACCGTGAAAGGTTGTTCCTGGTTTGTGTCTAGTCCTCTGAAAAATCATTCTAATATGAGCAGAACTAATATGGTTAAGGACATGCAGCATGATTGGACTTTGCTTCTCTTATGTAAGACAGAGATAACAAATAGCTTTCTCTTGGATTCTTTCCCACCCCAATTGCCTCGCCTATTTTTGATAATACAGTGTATGCACTTTGGACTGTACCTCCCTTTTTCTAAAGGGAATAATACTAGTCATTGAACGCATGCATATTTCATTGTCACCTGCGAATACACGCCTGAATACTTTATTCTTCTGTTATAGGTACTTTGTTTTAATTATGTCCCTTAAAACTCAAACAAATTCCTCTTTACCTTATTAGAGATGTTGCCGAATGCTCGAAGTAACTGTTGCACTTAAGGATGAATCCATTCCTGAATACACAGTGAGAATGAAACCAGGTAACACCAAAGCATTGTTTTAATCTTTTGCTTCCTTTCCCATCTTCTAAGTCTAATGCAGGAAATCATTACCCATCTAGCACGAAAGGAAACAGGATTTTACTATAGCGCATATAGTTTCTCATTTGAGTAACTGCAGAACAGCAAGATGAGTTTCAGACTAGGTTTAGCAATGTTTTGGAATTAGCTGTGGTCAACAGAAATATGCCTAATTAGTATTCTACTGATTTTTGAATGCATGTTCATATTCTAAACTGTTTGAAATGGGCCATTTGTTTTATTGTGGAATGCATTGTTTTTATCAGTATCTATACGCACTACTTCAATGAAAATAACAAACATCTTAAACATTTAAAATAAATTTATTGAACTTCTTAATACTTATCTCAATGTATGTATTAAACTAGATATGTTCAACATTTTTAAAAAGTAAAATTTATGAAAAATTAAATAAAAATACTTGTCCTAGAAGACAAGTAGGTTTATACAAATTTCTCTGTAGGTCTCCTATCACTTTACCCACACAAAACTTACTTAATCTGATAAATACCCAGAAGAAATTATTTTTGTTCCTTTTTGTCATGCATGCCTGTAATCTCAAAACGTTGGTGAAGCAGTATTTTTATAATGTTTTGGAATAGAGATAGTCTTATCAGATTGAGGATTACTTTAGAAAGAGTAGTTAAGCATTGCCTGTCAAGCAGAATATGAAGGATTAATAAGTGTAGGTATTATCTGTTTATGAAAAGTTGTTGTGATATATTTGTATAGAAGTCTATCCACAGCAGTTAATGGGAAAAGTGGGTTTTAACTTGTGTGCCTAAATGCTTTCCTGGACTTGATCTTAATGGACTGGTCCAATTATTTCAGTGGGAACCAAAAAAAACTAAAGTGAGAAACTTTGAAGAAAACTCAATTGATTTAAAAAAAAAGGAATAGTATATGCAGTTCTTTCCCAACTGTTTCACCTTAAAGGGAAAAGAGACAGAACTACGAGATCTGTCAGAATGTTCTGTTATCTCATTGCAATGTCTTGATGCTATTGCAGTGCAATCATGATAAGAAACGGAAATAGAAATAAAACAGATGAACAATTTTTACCAGAGTTTCTACTGCCTGCATACAGTAATGCAAAGAAAACGAAATACATCTGGTTTTATAACACTAGGAGCTGAAGCATCTAAACTGATATTAAATAGTGGGGAAATTGGGAAAGTATAGTATTTTACATCTACTTAGTAAGATACAATATTCTGTAATTTCTCTACAGCTTCTGTACTTTGTTCAGTCACATAGCTCCACAATTGCAGAGAATCTGAAATCAGAGAAGATCACTAAATCTTTATTCTAATCTCTTATATCTTGTTTGAAACCAATAATTTGGGTGAGAATACATAATTTCAGCCTGAAGAGATTAAATCTGTAAAATAAACCAACAACAGAAGAATCAGTGGCATCACCACCGCACATTACCTGAGTATAAAAAAAATATGTAAGTGAACATAGTAGCTGACTCACAACCAAAGATGTACAAAAACACCTGAAAACAACAGAGGTGCCAGTCAATCTAATGCAAGGAGAAATACTTTCTCATCCAAAGTCTGGCGACTGGTTTTGCGCTAAATACATTAGCAGGATTCATAAACCCAGTGTTTGAAAAATACTGTCTTCCCTCAGATCAGTTATTTGGTTAAATCAACAGTTTACCCTTGGTTTTAGCCAATCTTTGATGTTATCAAGGGGGAAATTTTAGTTCTAGAGGCCGAAGACTTGAAGCATGAAATCTTGTATAGACATTGCCTGTATCCAGTAGACATTGACTAGATGCTAAGTAAAGATGTCTTGAAAGCAGTGTGTCCTGATAATTCAAAAGTTCATGAAGAAAGAAAACATTTATTTTTTTTCCGCTTCTACTTATTAGTCACAAAATTTCTCACAGAAGAGGGATTTAAACAGAGATGACCAATCGATGACCTTTGAGCTATTTAAGGCTCATAAACAATTCAAAATTCCTTCTCAAACCAGTTTGTTATACTATGATTAGAAGAAGCACAGATCTGGTGATGTGGGAACTCTTGGACAATTCAAATCCCTTGCTGCACAAGCAAGTAAAAAATGGCTGATAAGTTTCATCCACCTGGACTGCCTGAAGCTCTGCCACATGTCCACCTTAGCCCTATCCAACAGTGGATCAGTGCAATTGTATGAAGATAATGACTACTGCAGCTCAAAGGGCTCCCTCTATTGAGTTATGGGGTAAATGTTTTAAGAGATTTTAGCCAGTTCAAAGTTCTGTAAAGTGACTCATCAGGTCAGGTAAGTTTGCCTTGTCTAAAGCAAAGCCCGTACAACAGAAAAACCTCTAATTTTACATTAAAAATTGCAAGTGGTTGTAAGTTTGTTACACCTTTTGGCTAACTGGTTCTATGCTCCATTTCCCTTCACAGACATTGTTTAGTTGAAGACAGAACATTACCTCTTGGATATTATTATTTCTGTGAAGCTCTGCATCATCAGATATATTTTCTATGTGAAAATACTTATACATATTCATAAAGTTTATTCAATCCCCTCTTTATTAAGATAGTAGCCAATTTCCCTTTGCCTGACATAGTTTTATTGTTCCTGCATTATATTCACACATCTTTTTTAGAATTTTAAGCACAAATACTTCTTATGTGTTTGAAAGATGACCATAGGTCCCTTGAAATATTCTGTCAACATTAATTCTGTAGATTGAAGCACAGTTAATTCCTTTCTCTTATGTGTTATAAATGCATGGTTTGAATAATATCTCTTGGGCACTCCAGTACAATGAGAGATTGTATTGGTACAGTAAACTAAACCTTAAATCCTTCTTTGAGTCATTGCTCTTACAGACCATTCACCAGACTTTTAACTCTGTTACTTAAGTTGTATTTTGCATGATCATAACATAATTTTTGGACTGCAGTTAAGTTAGGTATATACAGATCATCCTGTACTGTACTCACTACTAATTATTTCAGATTGTTTCCATGTATTTAGTTATCTAAATTTACTTATCCAACCCCCTTCTTGTGTCAAAATGTCTTAATATTTTATTAACAAACTGATCATGAGACAGTTTCTAAAACTGCAAGAAAAGGTATTTGAAAAATAGGGCTCTCATGTTTTGTGGTAAGTTTCAACTACTTATGCTTCTAGAAAATAATTTGTGTTGAGAGAATTTCATCCCACAAATCACACACTGTATCTATGCATTTTTTTATCAGATGCAGGCCAGCACATCACAAATTGACACATGATAGTGGAACTACTGACACAGAAACTTTAATCTAACTTTGATATCACAGATAAAACATTCTGAAATGATGGCATGATGCCTTCAAAATTTTCTAAACAATATCAAGAAAAAATAACCTTTTTTTATATACTTATCAATAAAAATAGCAAACAAGACAAGAAACTGAAGCAAATACTTCAACATCTGCATATATTGAGGCCAAAGAAAATCACACAAAGTATTTTTTTCTTCTATTCACTTCAAATATGGTGAATTGGATTTTCCAATGAGCGCCAGGTAGGCAAAATGCTGGAAAGGGTTGCAGGAATTCCGTAATGATTCCTCAATGACATTCAACCCTAGCATAGATCAGAACACCTGTGAAGAACCTCTGATTTATGGTACTAGGAGAACTCCTGTTCTATTTTAGCAGCCTCTTTCCTGTTAATCAGGACTGGAAAAGAATAATACTCCATAAAGGAATTTTGCCAACTTGGCTACCATTCTATCAATGAGAATTGTCCTGTATGAAGGGAATTATTATACTGTCAGAAACTGACAATTTTATATTCCTTTAACTATGCTATATGCTCAGCTACAAGATAATGCCTGTTGTAGTTGCTGGACATTTCATTTTTCGTGGACAAAGCACGAGAACAAATCAAGTTAATGTAAGCATCAAGCTTCTGTTCGTGTTTAAAAAGAAAGTCTATTCTGAAAAGCATGTTTTAAAATTACAAGACTCCATTCTTATTGTCTGTGATTTGATTTGGAGTTAATTGTTTATTCTCATAAGGAGGACTACCACAAACTACAGTAATGTCACTAGATTCCTATTACTAATGTGCCAGTTTTCAGCTTTACAAACTCAGTCTTGTTTCTGAAAACATAATCATTACTTGCTGAATAGTTGCATTTTAAGTTATATTATTACTACAGCTATAACAGAAAAATGCATTTAAAGAAATATAGTACAGAACATTAGGGCTTTAAAAATGTTCAGGACTTTATTTCACAAATGAAAACTGATGGGAAAAAATAAACAAAATTACTTTTTGTGCAGGGGGAAAACATCTTACCCACTTAAATCTGAATAAAAACTGTATTACTATGACAGGTTCAATTTTTGTCCATATAACTTTTCTAGGCAAGGATATGCCTGGTAACATTGTAACCGTACAAATAATCCTTCCTTCTGCGAGTGCCTTTGACTGGACAGCCACCTTTTGCCATGCACAAAGAGCGCTTTGTAAACTGAATACACACAGCTTAAAAGTATTCAGCAGATACTGATTAGTTACTGATTAGTTACCATACATTACCCTTTTTTGATAACTTGATTTAATGAAATACTGAACTGAGTGTTGCTATGTTCAGTGCCCTGAATCAAGAAACAGGAAAAGTCTTTGTTGGCCAAGAAGTCCCCAGTGAGGTGGGGTAGAGCTGGTTTCTACTGTCCGTGGAATGGATCCTCATTGCGACTGAATTGCTGTCTTCCAAATCCCTGCTTTTCCCCTAGGATTTTATTTATTTTCATGATGATGTTTCTTTCTCTTGAATCCTTAAACTGCTGCTTAACTCCATTTTAAGAGTCTGAGCTGTCTGCAACCTTTCTTACCTTGCAGAAGCCAATTTTATCAACTTCTTTGCAGTTCTTGCTCCAAATTAAGCAATTTCCTCAAAAGTCTGAAAGATCGTTCCACCACTGTGTCTTGGATCACAGACAGCTGAACGCCTGAGAAAGAAGGAAAGGAATTTATAAACACAAGTCACTACATACAAAAATATATAACAGCATTAATATTATATTCTATACAGAAATCAAAGCTATTGATGTATTCCCTTCTACAATACTATTCAAAGCCACATTTTATAAATACCTGCATTCTATTCCATACTATTTGTGAAATGTCTAGATTATACAGGAAATTATGAGAATTAAAAACCTCTCATTCAGCTTCTTCCTAGTAATATTGATTCCAAATTTTTGTTTATTTCTACACCTACAGTTCATTATATGTGGAAGATACATAACGTCAAAATGCCATCCTGTTCACCCTCCTTCCTTCAGATCACATCAATTATTATACATTACATTCTTGACAGGTGTTTGAATTCTGTACCTCCACAGTTAGTTTTCAAGAGCAAAGATGGAGAACTTCAGGCTATCTGAAGTACTGAACTATTAGGAGGTTTTTCAGGTATCGAACCTGAATTGTCCTTGAGATAAGTTAGACCTGTTACCCCTTCTCTATCCACAACAAATAGGAAGAACTTCTTCCACTTCACTTTTTAGTACTTTCAAAATTTTAATGCTGCTTTCACAAGTGTTGTCTGTCCTCTGTCGACAAAAAAAACCTCAACAAAACAAAACCAAAAAAACCCACCAAAAAACCCAGTTCCTACAACCCTTCTAAGCACAATTGGTGCGGTTGATGTTACTGTCCTCTGGACCCAAACTGTCTCACAGCTTTTTTTTTTTTTCGTAAAGGAGCCCCAAACTGGGGGTTATTTCAATAACAGGCAAATATTTTTAATTTCTGTAAGTAATTTGACTTCCATTTTCTGTACCAGTGTGGAAGTACACTTATTTTATTTAATCTTATACATTGGACTTTGTTACTGTGGTGAAATGACCGAAAATAATCACTTCTTTCAGTTCATCTCATAAGACATTGATTGTGGCACTGTGACCATGTTCTGCATGTTAGTCTTTAACCACAACCAAATTGCTCTGTTCCTTTTTGATGTTTACTGTAAAACAAATGATTGTGCACTCTAAAGTAAATGTGTTTCTACAGGCAATTGGATACAGTGCAGACACATGTTCACAAGCTCCAAATCTTTCAAATAGCCATAACCATAGACAATAGGGATAATGCTCCCTCATATCATTTCTGCTTCCAGAAACATCTGACACATGCCACACCTCTGCCTTACATGTCAGCACCAATGATCCCTGACAACAATCCAGGGAGACTCACCAGAAGATTCCAGTTACGATATCAAGATATGTCTGCATGTGATAATTTTGCAAGAAACAGTTCTAAAGAGACTGGAGGAAATAACTCTCTCACCATGCAGGACTCCAGCAATTCGAAAATTGGATTTCACTATTTTGTGGCCAGCTACATTGCAGCTACAGCTACTGAAAAGGCAATTACCCACAGCCATTCTAGTGACTCAGACTAGATGCTCTAATGTCTCGTTAATCTATCTGCATCTTTTCTTAACTCCTCATTTCCCTAATTCCATAAAGGATCTTTAATCTTAATTTCCATAAATCCATCAGAAGATCATTAAAATGTATTTTGATTGCAACCAAGTTTATTGCTCTAGCTCCAGATATTATCCTTGTTGAGAAAAACAACCTTTTCCCATACACTTCCCACTGAAACTTGAATTTATTAGACCTTTGCCTTGCAAATCCAGATTTTAGGGTGTTTCTCTTGTTTATTTCTTACTGATTTCTAGCTATAAACTTTGTGTAAAAGTGACGTAACATATTAAACAGTAATGCAATCAATGAAATCTAGTAAGTGCTAATCATGGTCAAACTAATACCAGTAATATTAGTAAATTGAGACCTTCCTGCCAAAAAACTGCAGAAAGCACCCATATTAACTAATCAGCAAGCCTCAGAGGACTTCCTCAATGTTCCTCCCCTTCCCTGTGTGGACAGCGAAATCACAACATGATTTCCTATTTCCCAGACAGAATGTGAGATAAAGGCTGTAGGTCAGAGCCAGAAGGACTGCCAGGTAGCTCCCCAAAAAAGTTGATATTCATGGGGATCCTTGAACCACAAGCTTTGGGCAGTGTTCCAGCACCACAAAATGATAACTGAAGGCACAAAGTGATCTCTACTCATATTCCAACTTCCTCAGCCTTTGCACTCTAGACATCCTCCTTTCTGACTCAGCCCTGTGTCATGACCTCTGTACAGTTTACATTGTGTTGCACGCAATGACATGTGACCCTGTGTGAGTGCCATGATACTAAATGTAATTCCTTGGTTTCTTTTTATAGTCAACAATAAATCATGAATGATTAACAGCTCACCCTGACTGAATAAAGTGTTCAGAGCAGTTCTGTTTCCATATCACCATTCACAGAGAGCAAATGAGTTTGTTAGCATGGAAAATGTTAAAGGAAGCAACTCTCAGCATCTCACTTGAGCACCTAGTCAAATTGAGATACTTTCTACTGTATAAAGAAGTCTACTCTTGTATTCACTGTCTGCACCTTGCACACAAGGAATGCTGTTCTAGTAGAAATTAGAGAACCTAACACCAGTAACCTAAGGATCCAAATATTCCCCGTGGGCAAGGTATGCTTATTAAATGCCACAGAGATTCCTCAAAGGGAGCATCCTCTGGAGTTCTTTGAATAGTCAGCACTACGAAGCAGAACTAAATTTAGAAAACTGATGTTTTTTAAACTACCTCTGGTGAGTATCTATGGGACTTGGCATGCAAACAAAACCTTTTATCTAACCAATAGAGGAAAAGACCTGGCAGTGACTCCATGTCATGAGCCATTTGCAGAAGACACAGGATTTTTCGTGGTGTCTGAGGACAGATGTATTGCTAAATTATCCCACATCCTAAACAAGACAGATGATTTCTGCAGTGATCACACATGGCTGACAATCAGTTCATGAAGACATCCACTGAGTTGGAAGTTAAAAGCAGGTGTGACCAGAACCAGGCCAAGTCCTGTAACGAAACTGATTCCATGGTATGGTGCACATGAGAGAGGAGAACATATCTGCCTAGGTTATTTATGGAACACATTAACAACACATTAGCAAAGAAAGACGCTTATTACTGTATGTGACAGGACCAGAAGAATGTCTCACACACCAACTGGATAATCTAATGTGAATATGAAATTGTATGTTTACAAGAACAAAAATTATTGAAATATGGTACTTCATTTTGTTCCAAATATGTACATGACAAAATCTCTTTCTGAATACTGGTGTGGTGCATTATTCCACAGGACAGACTTACCACGTATTTTCCTAATAGATTTCCACCCATATTCATATTCCGAGTAAACTGAACTATTCAAGAGTGGTAGGTCTCTCAGAGAAAGCATGTGTACATGATTCCTTAAGGGCTAAAAATGAAGCTAAGTCTAACTTATCACGAGTGCATGGTCTTTTCATGCACTGGGGGTTGGATTGTGTTATCACACTTAATTTGTTACAGAACTCACCTTGTTCCATTAAATCCGTCACCAGAATTGACAATTTCCTGTTTCACAAGAGAGTGAAGTCGGGCAGGCAGAATAATGCTTACCTCAAGATTTCATAGTAAGATGTTCCCCATAAACATTTGATGGGGTTTTAGGAGTTCTCCTTTTGGTTTTTTTTGTTGGTTTTTTTTTTCTTTTCTTCTCTCTTAAAGAATTTTCCCCATACTAGCGTTGCCAAGAGACACTTAAGAGAGACAAAAAGACCTGGCCACAGGGGAAGGGGTCCAGCTGGCTACCATCTTTTACCTGGGGTTTTCTCATGTAGGGCAGAGATGCCACGAGATTTGAACTGGGAAAAAAAGGGTTGGGTGCTGCCCCTAGTTCTCTTGCTCTTACAGCATTTGGAGGGGAGAGAAGCTCCGGTCTCTTTGGGGAGAATTTGTCACCGCTGCGGAGTTCTGCCTTGTGCTGCCTCTCTTCTACCGTGAGTGGGGGCTCTGCTTGCTGGAGCGGCAGTTGCATTGGGACCCTATTTAACACCTTACCTCACTAAAAGAGGGACTTTTCACCGTCTGCTCCAGTGTCTCAGGGAAAACCCCGGGATCCCAAGCCCACCTTTCCCTGCCCCGCTGGGAGCTGGGCCGCAGCTGCCCTGCCCCCGTCGTTCCCTTGCCGCTGCTCCGAGCCTTTGCTGCACTGTAGCTCTGCACTGCCTGCCTGCCGAGACGTCCTGGCGCTCCCGCTGCAGCTCCGGAGTTTGATACATCTCGCCTACCACCCGGGATTTTGTGCTCATCTCTGCTGTTCCAGCCTGCTGTTCCCGGGGGTCCTGCTGGAGCACTGGGATCGGCTGCCCAGAGGGTTTGTGAAGCCTTTCTTCCATCGCTTCCCGGCCCGGCCAAGCCGCCATTACCGCGTGCTCCNTATATATATATATATATATATATATTAGTAAAGAACTGTTATTCCTATCCCTCATATCTTTGCCTGAAAGCCCCTTAATTTCAAAACTATAATAATTTGGAGGGAAGGGGGTTACATTTTCCATTCCAAGGGAGGATCCTGCCTTCCTTAGCAGACACCTGTCTTTCAAACCAAGACAATATTTTAACCCCAAGAACTGTAAAAGTTATCTTGTTTCTTTTTATGTGCCGCCACTATGGTAGTCATCAAAACATCCTTTGTCCTACCACAATACTCATAGTAGTGGCTGTTCTTATAATGGTAAACTAAGTAAACTAATCTCCTCTCAACGGATGACATGGATACAGATAAGGACTTGATTGTCATGCCATATCAGATGACTCATACATAGGTTAGTGTTAAACCATGATAGGAAATAGAGGAAAAGAATAATCACACTTTTCACCTCTGAAAATCCCCTTCTTCTTCATATATATTTAGATGAATATATGGAAAAAGAGGGGTCAACAACAGAAAAGGAGAAATATATACGTATATCTTCTATATCAGCAAAATACGAGTGGAAATAACGGCAAATGTTACCAAAACATTACCTTTGTTGTGCATCAGTTTTGATCTAGCTGATAATAAAAACATTCAGGCTTTTGTCCCTCTTTGGATCTGGGTGTATAATACTAGTCTAACAGTGTTTAAAAGTGGATTCTCAGTTTCTGATTGCTAGGCTTACCTTATTGCTTCTGCACTGCACCATTTACTAACTTGAAGACACACCCTGAAAGCTATACTGTACAGATGGATTTCTGCACACTCAGAAAGCCCTTTCACTCCAATACCAGTCGCCCAGAACACAACTGTCAACTATACATACAAGGATATAAGGGAAACTCAGACCACAACTATACTGAAAATTCAGGTAAAGTGACAACAAAATATGCTTTTATGATCCAATTATGCAGTTAAAACCAAAACAGTGGTAAAAAAAGAATGCACCCCACTGTTTACTCCTGCTTGGGTTGTGCTGCTCCTAAAACATGGAAGATTATTATAACAGTAGCAACTGAACTGACTGCAGAGTGAGCAAGAGTATTTGCTTTAAACTTGAGGCCACTGAATCCAGAAACTTTTTAAATGCGGCTTTTGGGACTAAAGGATTAGCTTTCCTTAACTAGTAAATATTGCACAGCCTCAGAACGGAGTATGATTATCAGCTACACTGCAGGAACAATTTCCTGTAAGAAATTCAGTAGGTAGATGTCTCAGAACAGTTATCTGAGCAATGACTGGAGATTTGGCTAGCAGGTTATTCTACCTAGAATGCTATGAGATTGTAAAATAAGGTGAATCCCGAGAAAATTGTTGGTATTGGCATATGGGAATGCATCTGACCAAACAGAACCACTGACTTTCAAGTAGCAGTGGTACAAGAGTTAAGCCAGCAAGAGTAATTATGGGACCTGTGAATCAAGCACAGCTACAATGGGAAGAGCTGCAAATTCAGCTTCAGTAGGTATAGACAAGGAAAATGGACAAGGCAACGAAGGTAAGAAAGAATACAAGGAAATCACAGTCCTGTGGTTTTGATAAAAGGTCCACATACTGTAGACATTACAGACTGTAATTTTCAGAAATACGGTTTTAAATGACCCACAGCTTCCATTTAAAATAAAGATAAAAAGAAACAGAAAAGGGAAAACAGCCCTCAGTGTGGGTTTAGCTCGTCATGTAAAAAGAGGCAGTAATGGTAACAGCAAAATATCCTTGGACAACATGATAAAAACTTCCTTTAGTGGACACCAATGAAACTGCAGGAGGGAAACATGGTAAAATTTGAGAAAAAGAGGCAAGGATTTAAGAAAATGGGATAGAATACATAAATTCCTTGCTGGCTCATTTTGTCAAGCTAATGAAAAATCACGAGGAGAAATGAAAACTACAGAAAATAATGGCGAAGCCCTCTCAGCGAAGCCCTCACACATCATCTCTTCCTCTCAATAACAAAGACTAGGGACACTCTGCTGTCTACTTGCCCCTGGTCTAGTGGTAAAATTACAATATAACCAATGGAAATCGCCAATAACAATATTAGTACTGGGTGGTCAAGGGAAGAACATTAACTACCACTAGTGCCATGACGTTAATTGATACCGTAGTGTCAATAACCACTCTTCAACAAATATTTGTTCCAGCTATAACCCAAGAAAGAGGGAAAATGATAATACTTATGGCATTATATGCATGAAAGGATGTTCAAGTACCTGTATTAAGATCTCTGTGTGAAGTTAAATAGCTGCCAAGATCAGGAGCCTCCTTCTCCTGTTCCTTCAGGAGTGGGAGGATCCCTTTTAGGAACACCAGGGAATTATTGGCACAGCCTTGTTGAAACAAAATGGATTAGCTGCAGATTTTGCTACGGATGTTTGTGAAATTGGGCCTGACCAGTGGGAGGTGAGGGTGGAGTGATTCCTGCAAGTCATTGATGCTTTGTTACTAAGAATCCGGAGGAAGTTAAAACAGTGGATATTTGGGTAACAGAATTTCCTCAAGTTTTGAATGTCTGTAAGTTAAAATGTAAAAAAATAGAAACTGTGTTTTAATGGCAGAGGAAGGACTCCAATCCACCATCAACAAGTTTACTGGAAGGCAAGATCTTAGTACAGAGACCTATTATTTTAACATCCCATTTGTCTAGGGTTCAAAGCAATGGAAAAAAGCTAAAAGGGAGTTTTTAACACTTAAATAAGGTAGCCATCTCTCAGGTTGGTTGTATGCCTGAAATTCATGTAACACTAAGCAGAATATTTGACTGTTATTTTGTTACTGATTTAGCCAGTGCTTTCTTTCCAATTCCACTAACAGAGCAGAGCTGGTAACAACAAACATTTACCTGTGGGAGAAAGCAATGTTGTTTTATCCATGTACCTCAAGACTTTCAGATCAAACATATCACATACACATGAAATTACCATCAGAATGTGTTATGTCATACCATACATGAATGATGTGCCATTACATGGAAAAACTGAAAGTCTGGGAATATACTCAAGAAGTAGTCAGCATTACTCAAAACATAGGCTTCAAAGCTAATCATGACAAAACTCAGATACAATCTAAAGTGAAACATTCAGTAATAGTTTTAGGTCGAAGGAATGGCATCAGCAAAGGGTAGAACTGACTATGAGAGTCCATGCATGTAAAAATTGAATTCATTTCACTTTTGGAGCTGCTTACATTTTTGTGAGAGTCATATTTGCAGAAATGAGTAAACCACTAATCAAATTAGTGAAGAAATCTCACAAACAAGAACGGAATGAAAAAAAACAGAAGTAAAACTGCACTAGTTCAAATGCTGGCCTTTAGATGCCCATTATTGGAAGTTGTTTCATGTTCAGCTGGCCACTACCAATCTACACAGTACTGTTTCAAGAACACAGAAATAAAATGCTTTTGCTTTTAGATTCCTAAGACTTGGGGGAAAAGAATCTATTTTGTATTAAAAACATGTTTAGCATTAGTATGGGCAATTAGCTTTGGGTATACATCACTAGAGCCTGTTTTGCAGTAGTACATACCACACATGCTCCACTAATGTACATATCACACATACTCCACTAAAGTACATAATGCTGGAAAAGTACAAACTGGATATGCATCAAACCTAGGCTAGCTAGATACACACTGGCTTTTACAAATAAGAGCTTTCTGTAGAATAACAGAATAGAATAAGGCAAGACTTCGTCAATAGCTCTATAGGGCTTTTAACCACTGGAACAGAACAGAAGTGCACTTTACCTGTTTATGTTTCTCTCACCAGATAAAAGCTCTGTTATTGACTTCGTGCCACAGGTTATTCAGTGAGGTTCACAAATGGCTCCAGTTTTTATCAAAAGGATGGAAAATCCTCTATTAGATATGCTGGGGAAAATAAAAAGAGCTGTCTGCCTTCGCTCTGCACAAGCAGCAGAACCACAAGCTCTGCTAATGATGTTAAAAGAGAAACCCGAAGGAAATGACCTAGCTTCATACTTAGTTTCAGACCGGATACATCAAACTTTAACTATTTGGCTACCAAAGTAGAATAAAAATTACCTACAAACAAAGGATGGAAATCTGGCAGCCTCTCAATCATGGAAAGGAAATCCTGAACATAGGTTAAAAAAAGCAGAGAGAAAAAAAATATGCAGGTCATGTAAAAGCCTACCAAAAGGAAACATATAGAGGCAGCAATATTTGAATAGTCAAGCATACATCCTTGCCAAGGTTGTGGTGGTCCCAGTAGACTTGACATTTGAAGAAACACACAGCTTGCAAACAAACCAAAGAAAATCATACAAAGCAAAGTATAAAAAGATAGTGCAACTTTACAACATGGAAATGAGGAAATTGAGGGGCGATTACTATAGAAGCTGGTAGACAGCTGAAACATAGAGAGTACAGCACGTCCAGGTAAAAAACACTTGTACATAATGAGCACTATACACACTTTAAGTAGATTTGTTCCAATAGGTTCATGAGCAAGACCATGTCAGGGGTGCTTGAATGCAAAAGGGAGTATTAGAAGGTGGCTTGTTGGCCAAACATGAAGACAGATGGTAACATAATTGCTTAGTTTGTGCTGTGGTGAATATCCCCACTACGAGAAAAATAAAATTAAAACTTTAGAGAATTCATGAACCATTGGTGCCATGGCTTAATTCCAGATGGCAACTAAATACCACACAGCTCACTCTCTGCCCAGTGTGATGGGGAGCAGAAAAAAGTAAAAACTGGTGGGTTAATGTAGGAATATTTTAATAACTGAAGCAAAGTAAAATATAACAACAATGACAACAACAACAACAATAATAATAATAACAGTAGCAATAATAATGAAAGAGAGAGGGAGATAAAACCCAGGAGAAATAAGTGATGCACAATACAGTTGCTCACCACTTACTGACCGATACTCAGCCTGTCCCTGAGCTGTGATCGGCTCCTCCCAGCCAACTCTCCCACTTTATATGACGTTCCGTGGTACGAAATATTCCTTTGGCCATCTCGGGTCAGCTGTCCTGACTGTGCTCCCCCTGCCCCCAGCTTCTTGTGCAGCTCTTCACTGGCAGAGCATGAGACACTAAGTCCTTGACTTAGGGTAAGCACTACTTAGCAACAGCCAAAACATCAGTGAGAAACATCAGAAGAAAATGGAGTCTATCCCAGCCAAATCCAGGATAACGGGCTAGGATACAAACAGACTACACCAGAACTGGTGCAGTCCCATCTTAATCCCACATACCATGCAAAGTGGGAGTAAGTACGGTTTCCTAATTCTAGACCCACTGACAAAGTGGGTTGAGGTAGTTCAGTAAAGAAAGCTATAGCCAAGTGTGCCACCATGCAGGCATTTATCATTGCATTTTCCAGATGCAATTTAAACCAATAAATTTATTTGAGACAAGGAACATACATTCCAGGGCAAATCATCAAGGAATTATAAGGAAGCCTATGAAGAAAAAAAAAAAATGTTCCATGTTGCTGTGAACTTGCAGTTCAAGGTAAATTGAACGGCCCAATGGGAATATAAAAATAGCACTAAGACAAAAAGTGAAAAATTACAGAAAGGTTTGGGATATTGCATCATCTTGTCATTGTAATGACCTGTGAGCCACAGCTTCTCCCAAGTTCATGTGATTTTGATGTATGCCTGGGAGAAAAAAAGCCTGTCTAATGTTTTAACTGAAGAATGGCTACTGACCCTATCTAAACACATGGAAAGAGATTAACGTTGCTATAGCAACTCAGATGGGAAGGAATGCTCAATGCACGAATAAACAAACAAGAACAAACCACTACTTTGCAGAATGGCAAGGAGGATGGACAGTAAGGCTGCATGTTTTCCACACAAGTTTACAGTCTACACTGTAAATGGGATGGACTAGCTCCAATTATAAACAAAGCAGGATCTTATGTATATCAAGAAAAACTCATAGATGGAAAATAGCCTAAATAGTTCCAGTTTCGATTTTAATTATGGCAAGGTAAATAAGCTAACAAAAGCAAGAATGTTGTTATAAATGTTGCTATTAAAATTTAAGAGTACATAAGGGAAGTCTCACCAGAGTTGTTTTCAGCAGAAAGGCTTTTAAAAGAAGCAGCATAAATTAATTATTAGGTTTTGTCTGAGTGAAGTTTGTCTGGTTTTATTTTTATTATTAATGATGTTAGGTTCAAGTTTGTCTGGTTTTATTTTTATTATTAATGATGTTAGGTTCAAAATTGTGAATATTTCCTTGCATAATAAGGGAAGTAGTAAGCATCCTTCTCTTTGCTGATAATACTTCTTACCTGTAGTGACAATAGAATACTCTTTTGTACCAAAGATAATGAAAACATTAGCTACATGTCTCCACTACTTTAAAATTGTGGGAAACAAATGTGAGGGCTAAACAACAGCATCTATGTTCCATGATGCCAAAACAAATCTTGGGATTTTGATGAATGTCTCTGATTTTAAGGGAATGTATTATGGGTGCTTGAAGCAGCATACAATTTTAACTTGCAAATATTATTTCTATTTACTTGGCTAAAAATCAAAGTAATGCACAACAACTGTGATGGAACCTGGACAACCTCAGCAACTGAAATACGAGTTGAAAACACCAGAGATGATTAAACAAAGTGTAAAAACCAGAAGGGAAGTAGAAACCAAAATTTAAAAAAAAAGAGGTCAAACGTTTACTTCACAGAGTTTTGTTCTTGTTGTGGTTAACTCTTTTAACCAAAGATTCCAGTTTAGAGACAATTCAAAATTTTGGGTGCACAAATACTACACAGTAGCAACAAACTAATAGAGTGCACGTTACTGTGAACAAAGCGTTTACTCTGGCTTTTCTAAGGCAGAACAGATACACTGCTCTTGTTAAAGGGTCATTGCAACATTGACCCAGAAATAGATTTCATGTGACTGAGTACAACAAACCAAGACTGTCTATGGATACCATTTTAGAGTGAGTAGAAATTGTGACTGGAATTTTGAACACCATTTATGTAGAAACTTTGACTTGTGAGTTATCAAAACTGGAGCATATTATATGCAACATTAACCCCACAAAATAAAAATACATATTAAAAAATATTTTAATATTATTTACCTGAGATGTAACAATGTCACATGGGAATAAAAATACGGCTGGAAGTAGAAAAATAATAGTTTTAAAGAAAGAAAAGCACTGGAAGTATAAAATGCTATTAACATTGTTAAAGTACTAATAACAATAGATTCTTTAAGCAGTAATCACCAACACACAAGTTACAGGACAATCACAGTGCAGGATGGCCAAAGTGTAAACTATTGAAATGAAATACAGCTGTAATTTTAGGAGAAATGAAGGCCAAGATGCTATACTGAAGAAGGCATAGAGATGATTGTAAAACAGCACATGCACAACCTGCATTGCTATTGCCTGAAGAGGTGTATCAGTCACTGCACGGAACATAAGCGGCGTTACTGATGGGGTATTAACAGACTCAGAAAGGCATGGTAAAAAATGGGGTTATAGTCACTGACTCCTGTCCCACAGGAATGCAGCCTGAAGAAGGCCCCACAATGGAAATGGAGTATTGCTCCTACAGTAGCCGTAGCTACTCGAGTGTGTGGACCCAGATAGTTAACGATTGTAGGATCTATACCATCAGATACAGATACATGTAACTGTTTCTCTGTATTTCAGTAGAAATTGTCAGAAGACTGTGCTCTGTGTAGAGAAATAAATATGCAATGTTTCTCATCTATAAAATTTTGGGTAAACATTTGCAATGTTCACCTATATCAGCAGAATTATAATATCCAGAACATCAGCAACCTGGGGCTAACTGGAATCTTTATAATAAAAACATTAAGGAATCACAGAAAACTGAGCAAGTAGCTAAAAAAAAAAATCATGAGTAGGCACCAAGCAGTGAAAGGATATATTACTTAAGAGAATCAACAACCACTAAGATCAGGAAAGAATGAAGAAACTTTGAATCTACTATGGTAATTTTCGGGGACAGTCAAGCACTGTTACAAGAATCATGTGTTATTTTAGCCATAAATCATTGCCTGTGTATTAACTAGAGATCTTTTTGTTACAGCTTGCAGTGTGTCTTGTAGTGTGTGACAGAAGACCTGGGGCTATCTGGAGCTATACTACTGCAAAAGACCTACATGGATTTTGCAAGGAAACCATTGGACAAAACTGGAGCAGAGTGACAGTCTGCCTTCTTGCTCTGAGGCAGTACCTAGCCCTGAGCCAGCAGAGTGTGAGACTGTGGGTTCAGAACCACAGAGTCACAGAACGGTTCAGGCTGGAAGGTTGTTCAGTCCAACCTCTCTGCTCAAACAGGGTCCCCTAGAGCCCATTACTTAGTATTGCATCCAGACGGGTTCTGAATAGATGGAGGAGAAGGAGACTCCACAACCATTCTGGGAAACCTGTTCCAATGCTCAGTCACCATCGCAGTAAAGAAGTTCTTCCTCATATTCAGGTGGAACTTCCTGTGCCTCAGTTTCTGCCCATTGCCTCGTGTCCTGTTGCTTGGCACCACCAAGAAGAGCCCGGTCTATCCTCTTGGCACCCTCCCTTCAGATACTGACAGACACTGGTGAGGTCCCCTCGCAGCTGTCTCTTTTCGAGGCTGAACAGGCCCAGCTCTCTCAGCCTTTCCTTGTAAGAGAGATGCTCCTGTTCCCCAGTCATCTTCGTAGCCCTCTGCTGGACTCACCTCAGGAGCTCCATTTTTCCCTTATACTGAGGAGCCCAGAACTAGACACAGCACTCCAGGTATGGCCTTGCTTCTGTCAGTTTACTGTAAAGGCAAATTACTCCCACCAGGGCTCATTAGAGAGGCAGGATCACTTCCCTTGACCTAATGCACCCCAGGATACCCCCAGCCTGCAAGGCCACAAGGACACTGCCAGCTCATGAACAGCTTGTTGTTCACCAGGACCCCCAGNGTCATCTTCGTAGCCCTCTGCTGGACTCACCTCAGGAGCTCCATTTTTCCCTTATACTGAGGAGCCCAGAACTAGACACAGCACTCCAGGTATGGCCTTGCTTCTGTCAGTTTACTGTAAAGGCAAATTACTGCCACCAGGGCTCAGTAGAGAGGCAGGATCACTTCCCTTGACCTAATGCACCCCAGGATACCCCCAGCCTGCAAGGCCACAAGGACACTGCCAGCTCATGAACAGCTTGTTGTTCACCAGGACCCCCAGGTCCTCTTCAGAGCTTTCTCCCCAGCAGGTCAGCTCCTGGCCTGTATTCGTATGTGGGGTTAGTCTTCCCCAGGTGCAGGACCCTGCATTTGTCCTTGCTGAATTTCAAAAGGTTCCTCATTGCCAATCCCTCCAGCCTGTCAAGGTCGCTCTGAAGGGCTGCACAGCACTCTGGGGTATTGGCCACTCCTCTCAGCTTTGTGTCAGCAGTGAACTTGCTGAGGAGCCATCTGCCCCTTCATCCAAGTAACTGATGAACAAATTAAACAATTCCAGTATTGCACCTTGGGAGACACCACTAGTGACAGTCCAACTCGACCCTGTGCCACTGCTCAAAACCCTCGGAGACCTGCCACTCAGACAGTTCTCAATCCACCTCACCATCCACTCACCCAGCCCGCTCTTACCGAGCTTGCAAGGCACCGGGAATTGACACGAAGCTTACCAAGGCAAAAGATTTCTATGAGTAAAATGTCCTAAGCACGATATAATCAATATTTGCTTGCCTTGAACCCAGACATAAGTACACTAAACCAGCAAATCTTAGCAAAAACAAACTAGAATTTTGTAACACAGCTAATCATGTGAATAATATGGAACCATAGAGGGACAGAGATTTGGGGTATGGTTTCACAAAAGTGATACAGAAAAACATTTTCAAGTAACAAAATCTGAAAAATAAGAACTAAGGATGCAGAACAAGCAGGAAAGAAGCCTGGCAAAATCAGAACAAATTCTAGTCCTAAAAAAAAAAGAAGTTAAATTATTGGTAGCAAACAAGATCCTCTGCTTGTTTTTACTGGGAAGAGGTGTGGAACATTAAAACTTCAAGGATGGGAGAGGAAGAACAGGAAGAAAAATCATCCACTTCAGTTCTACCCTTACTGAAGAGCTCTTAAATCTGACCACACCAACATCAGTGATTCAGGCCCTTGAGAACTACCACAGCAATCACCACAGCACCTACATATTCATTGCAAAAAGGGATATATTGTTCCTGGATGTGTAGGAAAATCATTTCAAGGTTTGAATTGCACACCTGTGAAGAAAAAGGATCTTAACTTACATTTTTATCTTCTATTACTGATCAAATGAGGCCACCAAGTGGCAATGTAAATATTTCAAGTCACAAACGAAAAGTGGAATAACTTTTAATAACATAACTTTAGAATATGTAAAGAGAATAATCAAGAGAAATTAACACCGATCAAATTTTATGTGCCATGGCGTAAAGCAGTAATCTCATTTATCTCACAAGTAATCTCACAAGCATAACTTTCAAAAGCTATAGTGTTTAAGTCATGATGCCTTAAAATATTGCTTTTTTACTCATTTCAGGTGAGCAACCTTAAACCAACTTGCAACAAGTTTTAAAACTCGTAGATTGAAATTTACATCCTTCCAATCCTAAATCACAAACATGCTTCATATTTCAGTGTTTCATGTTACTTTTCCTTGGCCAACTCTACTATGATGACATCATTTTGTAAAACTGAGGTTTTGTTCTTTTTCTCCTTCTGTTCATGACTGTCACCCAAGTACGCTCTAAAAAGGCATATGGTACTCTGCTTTCCTCAATTCCTTTCACTCCTTCCACAGAATTACGTATTAGCAGTACGTCAAAAAAAGGAGGTGGGTGGAATTCCATCTTCTAACATGCCCTCAAACCTTTCATTTAAAGGCTCCTGTACAGATTTTCTAAGACATAAGAATACGCAATAATTCCAAAGTGCAAGATCTACAAATAATCTGAAAAATTTACCCATTCTGAGAATTCTCATAGGAAAGAATAATTTGCAAAAATGCAACTAGAACTTCAAGTTATACCTATCATGTTTCAGTACAAAGATATTGGTAAACCAGATATTCATAGATACCCAGATATGCTGCCAATAAAAAAAAAAAGGCACAACAAAGCAAAAAATAAGCCCAAATAACTTCAAACCACAAAATTAAAAAGAGCAAGCATGTATGCCTCCTACATATACAGAATCACAGAACTGTTAGGGTTGGAAGGGACCTCTGGAGATCATCTTGTCGAAACCCCTGCCAAGATAGGGTCACCTGGAGAAAGAGACACAGGAACATGTCCAGGTGAGTTTTGAATGTCTCCTGAGAGGGACACTCCTTGACCTCCCTGGGCAGCCTGTGCCAGGGCTCTGCTTTCCTCAGCATAGAGAACGTTCTTCCTTATGTTGAGGTGAGACTTCTTGTGGTTTAGTTATGGTTTATATACAAAGCTAGGCAGGTGACTGGAATCCACGAGATGCGTTCCATAATTTTGAGCATACTCAAAATTATCTGAAAGGGCAATAGTAAAATATATCACATTTTACACCAATTTGTGTTTTGCTCCTAACTGAAGAAGACTTATGTGATAGCTTGGTATCAGCTTCATTTTCTCTTACTATAAATGACAATACAGTGACAACTTGTGGATTAATGCTGGCCAGCAGCTAAGGCCCACACAGCCTTCACTTCTGCCCAGTGGGACGGGAGAGAGAACTGTAATGCTAAAAGCAGCAAAAAATGTGTGCTGAGTTAAAGACAGTTTAATAAGTGAAGCAAAGCAGTATATGCAAGCAAAGCAAATAAGGAATACATTCACTACTTCCCATCAACAAGCAGATCTTTAGCCATTTCCAGGAAACAGGGGAACAGTTTCTTGGGAAGACAAATGCTGTAACTCAAATGTCCTTGCTTCTTCCTTCTCTCCCTGAGTTTTTTACCACTGGACACAATGCCATATGGTATGGAATAACCCTTTTAGCAATTGGAATCAGTTGTCCTGGATGTGCTCTCTAACAGCTTCTTGTGCATCCCCAGTGCTTAAATATCTTTGCATCAAGAATTTTTCCCAATATCTATCCCTTGTTGCAGCTAATGACAATTACCCCTTGTCCATTTGCTCTGCCCTCCTCAGAAAAGCCATTTCCTCTATCCTCCCACCGGCTAGTTGAAGGCAGTAAGATTTTCCCTTAGTCTATTTTCTTACAGAGAGGCATTAAAAATTTAAGACTTACCACAGTAAATTTCCTGATAAACTTATTGAGCTTTCCAAGACAGCTGATGATATTAAAATTATTATTATTTTTTATTCTTTTGAAGTCTTTTTGAACATTTTTACATTTTCTGCTTTGATAGGACAGTAGTGGAAGATAAACTATACTTGAAAGAAAGCAACAATTTTAAAGCAAATCCATTTACCTGAGGACTAAAACCTATTAATATTGAAACCTAAGGCTTGGTCCAACAGCTTAAATCTCTTTCAAGTATAAAAGTAAAAAGTTGCAGTTTCTGGGAAAAAAGTAGAGGAGAAGAATGAGAAGATACTTTTGGTTTTGATATATGTAGAAAAGTTCTCCTGGTTTTTGTTGGTTTCTATTCTTTGGGTTTTTTGGTAAAGTGTTAGTAATTATCCAGTATGTTTATCGTCAGTTCAAGAACAACAGGCCTTGCAGCTGAAATTGCTCATCTGCAGAGATTAAGTCTACTTCAGCCTTAGCTTGAATTTAATTGAAAGTTTACTCAATCTGCACAAATCTCTTAACAGTAGCTACAGAAACAACGGGCCTTTAAAAAAGCCTCTGAGAAGCAGAAAGAAACTAGAAGACAGGCTCTTAATTTCTGAGAGGCAACAAGTAACACACGCAACATTTGCCCTTTGTCTGAAAGAAGAAGTAAAGAACAATAGCTTGTTTCAATCTCATACTAGTAGAGCCATTTAAAATGAATGAAAAAAGTATTATTCTTGATTCCAATGTAGAAAGGATATCCTCCTTCAGATTTACCTGTGCCTCCACTTCTTTATGATGTTTCTGGAGCAGGGAGGAAGAGAGGCAGAAACAAAATTATGAACTACCTTGTAGTGAATTTGAATAGTAATATGCTTGAGAAAAAAATCCACCGAAGCAAAGAAGAAGCTTTACTTTAGAGAAGGCAGAACAGTTTACTTACCATTTCATATCAAGTTCAATGAAGATAAAGTTTAGTTCAAATTTATTCAGTTACATGTTGAGTGAGGTGAGAATACAGCATACCAAGTAATATATGATGCTCTTGGAAGTTTTGGTAAGTGGTAATACTTGAATCAATTTATGAGATATCTTCTGATAAAAAAAGTTTATATGCTACTACATTTGAAAAAATTGTCATCTAGATGGTAATCTACTTTTCAAAGTTCATATGTCAACATAATTCCTCTCCATGTAACATAATTGTGCTGGATACAGTTCTTGTTTGACACGAACTGTCAGAAATAGCTTAATATCTACAGGGGGTATTCTCCAAAGAAACCATAGTCCAGTGGGGGTTTGCATGTCAGTAAACCAAAATTTTTATATTTCATTAATAGGAATGGATAGATTGGAAATTAACAGACACATTTAGGAATACTATGTGCATAACTCAGCAGAATAAAGAGCTGTGCCAAAATTTATTTCAACATTCATCCTCATTGCAAACAAATAAAGTGATTTTCTTAGGCTGAAAGGGAACTTCCTCCCATAAAGGAAGTAAATCAAATTAATTCATACAATTTCACACCCCCCAACTATCCAGCCAAATCTACTCCTTCACAGCCACAAACCACAATTACTTTACTGCTAGGTTTTCTTCTTAAGTGTTGTATCTTTCTGTCTTCCAGTGACATGAACTTCATGCAATTCTGCATCTTGACACCAAGGCAAAGCCCTATACCCAGAGCTCTTCCAGGCATGCCTTAGTTCAGAGCTGCGCCAGCTGTAGTTTGGTGGCAGTGTATTCCCACTTCATTCCCATATTCCTAC
This sequence comes from Rhagologus leucostigma, assembly GCA_013397725.1. Taxonomy (NCBI): domain Eukaryota; kingdom Metazoa; phylum Chordata; class Aves; order Passeriformes; genus Rhagologus; species Rhagologus leucostigma. Next base: position 133,216 of record VZTD01002021.1, read on the forward strand.
AAGTACGGCCTGTACAGCTTACATATCCCATAAGGCACTGTCCAGCATCGCAACTCACTGCCCAGGGAAGTGATGGAGTCTTCTCCTGCAAGAGTTCAAGAAGCGACGGGATGTGGCACTCAGTGGCATCTAGTTGACGTGGTGGTGTTCAGTCAAAGGTTGGACTCGATGATCGCGTTAAGTCTTTTCCAACCTTAATGACTCCGTGATTCTATGATTCTAATTAACGACTTACGGCGTTTCAAACTCTACAAGCTACACCCAGGGAAGTTCTCACATTCTAGACACCAACTCGCTAAGAAGGGAAAGAATCGATAACAATAAAGGAAAACAACAATTTTACAGACACTTGGAGAGCCACAGGGCTCACTCGGAGTTCTGACCGAACACCGCCCGAGCCGCCCCCGCCGCGGGGACCCCGCGCATCCCCGCCCGACCCGCCGCTGCCTCGGGCGCTCCGGGACCGGGCAGCGGGAGGAGGAGCGGGGAAAACACGGGGGCCTCCTCATCCGCTTCCTCCTCCTCCGCGTGCGGCGGCGGCAGGCGCAGCATCCTGAAGTGCGGGAGGCCGGGAACAAAGGCTGCGCGCCAGCCCCGGCGCTTCCACCTGCCTTGCCCAGCGGAGATGGCGTCCCTCGGCTTAGGGGGGCTCAACGTCTCCGCCCGAAGGAAGAGCGTCCCGTCCCGCAACGCAGCGGTGGAGAGGCGGAACTTGATCACGGTGTGCAGGTGAGCCCCGGGCCGGGGCCCTGCCCCGCCCGAGGGGACCGTCCCCCCTCGCTGCCGCCGCAGCCCGCGGGGCCCGGCCCGCCCCTGCTCCGCACAGGTGGGTCGGAGGCAGGAGCGCAAGCAGCGGCCCCGCTGCAGCCCTGTCCGGCGGAGGGAGGCCGGAGGTGCCGGCCCCCGTGGGGTAGGGAAGCCTCCTGCATCCATCCTGACTCAGCTCCTGCGGGAGCGTTCGCGGGAGGGTGTCCAGGTGGCGGGCGAGGGGCAGGGGCTCACCGGGCAGTGCCGCTGCTTCGGGGTGTCGAATGGCCTTTTTGAAGCGGGGGACTGAGAGGTTTGTTCTCGGCACGATGCTTGCGTTCTGGGGCGAAAGGCGGTGCGGGAGCAGTGCAGGATGAGCCCTCGGCAGCGCTGGGCTCGTGCGGGCACAGCTGGTGTAGCTGCCCTTCAGTTGACGCGGTCGGGCCGCGGGTCAGGTGCAGAGTTAATGTGATGAGGTTTAGAGTTAATGGGATGTGTCCGGCGGGGAGGGGTTCGAGCCGCCGTGGAAGCCGCTGTGACCGTGTGCTCCTGCGAGCGTGCCGGTGCCGCAGGAGCATCCCGAGGAGGCTGCGCTCCGGGATATTTTTATCTACAAAATCTAGATCGGGAGATCTGCAGTACTAGAACTACTGTATTCAAATTTCTTTTTTTTTTTTTTTTTTACTATCTCAGTGCTGAGCTTATGCAAGCTTAATAACAGTTACTATGACGTTCCATTTAAGCGTTTCCACTGCTGTCACTGTGGAATTCATGCAGCATTTCCAGGTGTGCAGCACTAACCTGTAACGTCATGGCAAACTTTTAAATACGTGGATATGCTGGTAGCAATGGCTCTAATCGGTCGTTTGTTTCAATTGCTTAATTTTGCAGTTATTAAAGTAATTTTAATATTGTCTGGGAAAGCTCTTCAACAGATTCATGAGGGTTATGATATAATTTTAGTTCTCAGAAATCTTGCTAAAGTGCCAGAACAACTATTAGATAATTTTGTACTATCCTCACTTAATGCAGCAGCAGTATTTTCAAAACCCCGTAAAACCTCGTCTTTTCCCTCTCTTTATTTTTTTTTCTTTTATTGTATATTGTTAGCAGGTTTTACAAAGTGTGACTATATCATTCATCTCATGAAAAGAATTTGCTTCAATATTTCTTCAAGTCATAGTATCTGTGTTTGTGTAGCATCAGTACTGTTCTGTCTTTTCCCAGGCTTGTCTGCTTATCTCTGCTCATACCTGTGAAAAAGCCATGCAACAAAAAATAAAAAGTTTTTTATCAAACTTGCTGAAGCACATCAAATTTAAAAAATCGAAGTTTTCAGTTTCACTGTTCTTACAGAGATGCAGATACTGCCAATCTGCGTGCTCAGGAAAACACAGGTTTTATCAAGTAATGACACAATTGTACAGGATATAAACAGTTCTTTTAAAGGAATATATTATATTCTACAGAACTTGTTATTTTTCTCTGCCTCCCACTTGAGAAGAACTCTTCTGTGCTCTGTGCCCTTACACTGTTTTTTGGTTTATTTGATGTCCTTGTCCTGAAGTTGAAATGATGGTGTAACATATTTTAAAATGCTTAGAAATCTGAAGGGATTCAGTTAAACACATATAAAACAAAGAGCTACTGCACAAACTGCTTGAGATTGGTGTATTTTTGTTATTTTCAGTAAAACAACTTAATTTTGCTTTATCTTCAGGAAACCTGAAGTTCTCAGTTTGTGAATACACATTAAAATTTGGAAAGGATGTTGAGGAATTTGGATGTTGTTGTATTATTATGATGTGTGTACATTAATTTATATTTCTATTTTGCCAGTGCAAGAGTAAATGTTTAAAATATTTCTGTGCTTTACTGCAGTTATTGCACATTTTCTATTCTAGGAAAGTGTTACTTGTTGGGAATAGCCAAGTTAGTATTGAAAAGCATAAAATAATAGTCCTTTCCAATCAAAATCCTATGAAAATATGATATATTTCTGGTAAAAATAGCTCCAGTCAATTGATTCAATCAAATTGGATGGTATGGCCTGCTCCCCAGTGAAGGGGAGAGATCACAAGGAAGAAACTCTTCTGAGTCGCCATATGTTAACAGTCTCTGATACTTTAATGAGTTATTTTTGTCAAAGTTTCAATTTAGCATATTTTACTTAATAGTTATACCAGACTTTAGGGTTTTCATCTTTTCTTTCAGTGATGATATCTAACTCCTCCTGCAGATGTGGATATTTTCTTATATTTACAGGTTTGGAAGGAACAGTTTTTTTCCACTGAAATGTTGAGTGACACTGTAGCCATGGAAAGTGACATAGAGACTTAAGTTCCATAAGCCAGTTGCATGTGAAAATGCATGGTTGTGTTTTTGTAACTGCACAGCCGTGATTTAAATTGGAATTGTTAGGTTTTTTTCGTTTGAGTACGTAATGCTTGTCCTAAGCTTTGTCTCTCTCCCTACCTGTTTTCCTGTAAGTTTGATCCCTTTCGTTTTCCCGTAAGTGGCACTGAGATTTTGTACTGGTTATAGATTGTTCAACTTGTTTTAATCTAGTCTTCGATAGGATTCATAGATCTAAGATCCATGTAGATACAGAACAACTGAGACAGGCCTCAGAAGTGACATTTGTAGCTTAAGAGCAGAATGTTAACACAGAATTGAACAACTGTTAGGAAATACATTACTAAAACAGTGATATTGCTAATACACGTAAGACCTGTTGCAGTGACATTGACCCTTAGCTGAACTGTCTGGTTTCATGACCAAGCCATGTTTATCATGAGGCATATTATTTTATAATCTTGGGGATTATTCTATAGTAATAGTTTGAATTCTTTAAAATAGCATTTTAATGACACTTTCCAAATTGCAAGCTAAATAAACTTGACAAAATCCTTTCATTCATTTGAAAACTTAAAAGGAGGTGCAGAATCTGACAAGGAAAATGGAGAGATTCGTACAGCAGTCTTAATTTCCTGGTTTTTTGCTTTTTGGTTAGAGGGTTGTTGCTGTTTTGGAAATAAGCCTATAAATGTGGGATGTATCCACAAAAGGTTTGGCTTTGGTTTGGGGTTATTGAAGAAACTTGGGAGACCTTCTTGCGCATCTTGCAAAACAGTGGAAGAACCTACCCCGAAAAGACTGGTTTAAGTCCTTCTTATTCAAGACTGTCTCCAAAAAGACTGGTTTAAGTCCTTCTTATTCAAGAATGTCTCCATCTTACATATTTCAGAAGGTCTTTTTAAGGTTGGAGAATGCTACTGTTTCTGCATCTTTTTGGCTCAAGCAAGAGTAGATTCGTGACAGAGAAAAATGTGTAATAATGCAAAAACCTCGGAGTTCATGAAGGTCATTTAGAAACACTGATAGTGGAATCTCTCCAATGGCAGTTACTGTATTAAAAAAAACAAACTCAACACAACTTGGGGAGTAAAAGTTGTTGCAGTAACATGAGGAGAAATGTTGGATAAAAGACATTTTTTTTAAAGAGTCTTGAAGCAACAGGTATTATAGCAACAGAAGCTACATTACTCATCTGCTCTTATAGTCCACTCAGAAGTTAACCTCTCTTGTGTAGGTAGATTGTTGCTCTGGAGTGCAATGCTGCTGTGGCAGCCCAGTGGAGAAAAGATGGAATGAGGTGGTGCTCAAGCTCTTTTCCCAGGTAGCAAGTGACAGGACGAGAGGAAAAAGCCTCAAGTTGCACCAGGGAGGTTTAGATTGGATATTTAGAGAAGCTTCTTCGTGGAAAGGGTGGTCAGACATTGGAACAGAATGCCCAGGGAAGTGGTGAAATCACCATCCCTGGAAGCATCCCAAAAAAGTGTGGATGTGACACTTGGGGACATGGTTTAGTGGTGGACTTGGCACCGTTGAGTTAACGGTTGGTGAACAGTTGGACTCCATGATCTTAAAGGTCTTTTCCAACCTCAGAGATTCTGTGAAGATGGGAGCAGTAAAGGGAACCAAGGAAACAGCTCCAGCTCTATCTATTTGGACTTTTTTTCTTCATAGCTCATGTGTACTTTAGACTTGACCTTTTGTTTCTTGACTTTCAGTCCCCGTGTGGCTCCACGTGACTGTGCAAGAGCATGGACTTTCCAGTCTGGTGGGCCATACACTGGAAACAACTTCAGTGACTGAGGAGAATTGCTTACCTAATGCTTACAGTGTAACCTTTTCTCAAAGGCGTAACTTCTATATACCCTAAATCCTTTTCCAATATATATTGTAAACATGGTGAAGTGTGAATATCTAACATCAAAATGTGCTTATGACTATTAACTTGCACTTAAATATACGTTTGCTTCTTTGTAGTATTTGGAGGAAAAAAGATAACACACAAGTATTTGCCTAAGAGGTTTTTTTTAAATCTCAAAAAAACACTTCTAGTGAATCAAATTTTGCTTGGTAGTGCTGTTATCTTCCTGGTCTATGGAAGTAAGTACATACTTACACTCCCTGTAAGTTCTCCTAAAAGCAAATTTAACCAAACTTGACTATAAAGGTTTAGGTTTTTGGTGAAAGATGAAAATTAACATTTCTATGGATTATGTTGTGGCAGTAATATAAGCACTTAAAAAGAACACCATTATTGATGATGAGCTCTTAGACTGTCTTTTATAATCAGACCCTAGGTATATTAAAAATTGTTGTTTCCTTAAAAACTACATTTTTTTTCTTCAGTTGAATTGCAGAATGCTTTAAAATTAAAAAACTAAAATAAATTGATTATCTCTGATTTTCAGAAGTGTACGTGAAATTGATCTTAAGTGTTTCTTCTTGAATATATCTCCATTTCTGAATAGGTATTCCATCCAATATTAATTAGTGAACTTTCAAGTATGACCTTGAATACAGGAAAAATAGGCATAGCTATATATTGTACTCTACTTTGTTTTGCAGTTTATGGATGATCATATCTCTGAGTTTTAAGATGATATTCCTGTATACAGGGCAGTACATCACACTGCTAACTCACTGTCTATCTTGTGTATGTATCTGTGAGTGAGTGATGTACTGCACCTTCTCTTTTTCAGACCTGCATGGTATGGGAGGAGTCATCTTGTTATAGTTAATATTAGCTTAGTCATGGCATTGCTATAGGCATTTGTTTTCCAAAATGAAGAAGTTTTTTTTAATTAAAAATTTCTCAACTCTGATACAGCTTTGAGGAAGCAGTAAGTTCTGCCATTAGAGGAGTCAATAGCAGTTAACTGGTGGGCATGCATGTCTCTCACTTACTAAAAAATGGGTTAAAAATGTGGAGGAGTTCGAAACTGAGTCATAATTTGGCACTGCAGGAGAAGCTTCCTCCCCCACCCTAATTCACTCCTAATTCCTGTCCTGCAAAAAACACTACAACAATAGAAGCCTGCAGGAAAGGAAAAATAGGGAGTCTTTATTCAGAAGTTTACTGAGAAAGACATAATTGAGTGGAAACTCTTGAGCTATGTGTCAGTTCAGTTTGAGCATATTAGTTTTGTACTTCAGAAGGCTGTGCTGACTCCACTAGGGAGGCAGTTACTTCTATAGTACAGAGCATTTGAAAATAGTACCAGTGTAAGGAGCTTCATTCCTGCCCATGCCTATCATGCTGTGCTGCTTCTGCAGCTGTGCCGTAGAACTGCTTGTGTTGAGATGCTGTTGATGTTGAAGGATATTTATTACTAATGTATCCATATTTAAGAGTCACTTCTCCCCTCCTTTCTGGTACTGAAAATCTAGAACAGTTCATAGTAAGCACCATAAAAAGTAGAACTGGCAAAACTGAGGAAGCTAGTGCTCACTCAGGTATAGGATCTGGGATAAGGAGGCAGAGTGAGAACATCGTAAGTTGGTACTGTTGACATTTCCGTATTGTGAAAACTATCTCCTCAGGCTGTAGTATGTAGTATTTATTAATTCAAGTAAGACTTGCAAAAAAACGTAGTAAATGCTTCAAATTTAATACTTTTAAGTTTGAGAACACGTGGAATTTGTCTTGAAACTGAAAACTGAAGAACAAGTTGCAGAAAGGAAAATAAAAATGGATTATGATTAAAATAATGAAGGCAAAAGAAAAATAATTTTTTGGCACGTTTGTTGAGGTTTAAACTGTCCTCTGAATAAGAACAAGTTCGTATAAATGTAGGTGTAACTAAACACAGCAAACTGGCCAGTTGACTAGTTACATCTTGTCTGCTTTTTACAGTGACTTGACTCAGCCTTTCCAATTTTAAATGTTAGGTCATTTAAATTGAAAGCTTTTCTAGCATAATAATGAAGTAATATAGTGCTGAATAAGGATTACCCCCATTCACAGGGAAATCAGCCTAAGTGAATGCAGAGTTAACAATGCATGAAAATTCATTGTTTTATAATATGTCTGGATTATTTTTGCATTAGGATGAAATTAGAGTGTTCTCATAATAGGATAAAGTTTATACTTCTGATTCTTGGACATGGCTTTTGGGAATAAAAGGAGCCCTGACAAAATATCAAGCAAAAAATGGTTATGTTTAGGATTACAAAGAGAAACTGATGTTGGATGCTTTTGAGTGCTTGTTTTTCTGCAACTTCATTAAAATAGTTTAGAGAAGAGAAAACTAATTAGCTCATTTCTATGTGGAAAGGGTGGGGATTTTTGTTTTCTTTCCGTTTTTAAGACTTTATGCTTAAGACCAACAATAATGATTGTACTTCCATGCTATATCTGAATGTTTTGTGTGTTCCTGTTGCTGTGACTGAACTTGAAATCATCAAGGTGGATTCTGGTTCCTTGCTCTTTTGGTTTATGGAAACTACTGTCCTGCTGTAGAGGACCAATAATTATCCGTATAATTCATGATTGTCCCGCACTTTTACTCTAGGTTTTCAGTCAAGACTCTGATTGACCGTTCCTGTTTTGAAACTATCGACGATACTTCCCCTGAATTTAATAATTTTGCAGCCATTCTGGAACAGATTCTAAGTCATCGACTGAAAGGTATGTTAATTAACTTCCTTACTGGTGATGATTTTGCCATGAGAATTTGTTTATAAAAAACCAATATACATCTGTACAAACTCCTTGACGCTGAATGAAAACACTGGCTTTCTTTGTGTGTCTGTCCTATTGCTGTTACCTTCCCGATTTTCTGCATTACTATGGAAAAGTGAAAGCAACTATTTCTGTGAAACATGTTTCCAGTGATCTTGTTGGAAGCCTTCTGGGCTGGTAATTAAGCAAGTGAATGTTGCCATGGTGCTGAGCTCTGTCTGCTTTTCTGCTTTATGATAAGACTGTGTCCTAATAGTCTGAAAGACAATTATGTTATCTGCTTCGATAGAAGCTACAGAGTGTATCTGGTGCTGCTCCCATTTCTTTCTCCCTTCCTTGCTTTTGTTGCATACTTTTCCAGATGCTGTGTTTAGGTCCTTTCATTCTATTGCCCCACTCCTTAAGTGAAGCTGTTTTTTGCTACTGGAATGTCCTGGATTAAATTGCTTTTGAGAAAGGTCAGTTGTTGATTTTCTTCTTGTATCAAGTCAGATATTCTAATTCAAAATAATGCCTGTTTGCATTTTCCAATTGTTCTAGAGGAAGCTGCTTTGCTCAGAGAACAGTGTGCCTTAGCAGTAGCAGTCACTAGAAGAGGACTTTGGAAGCGTCTTCTCATTTCTCAATTCTGTGTACAGTTTCTGAAATGATTTGAGGATTATGAAGAACATCATAATTATCTAAATATAGATGTGTAATATGACAATCTACTCATTTTCATACTTTTTAATATTCATAACCGAATTTTGTGAACAATATTGTGTGTAGGCTGACATCTGAGTGGCACAATTACTACCTGCTGTGGTTCTGTCAGAGGAGGAAAAAAAAGTTGCACAGTAGGGTAGAAACATGGGGTTTGTCACATTGTGACAAAGATTTTTGGAATGATTATGGGTACTTAGCAGCTTGACTCTGCAGAGAAATTGCTCTCTTTTCTCCTTCTCCTCCAGCTTCAGCAATATTTGTGCAAAAATCATTGTAAGTTTTTTCTTTTTTGTCAACGTTCTTTTGCTTCGCAGTCTTTTATTTAGGACAGGCAGTACAGAGAAGAAGCCTTGACAGATTGGCAAATGGAATTTGCAAGTAAAAAAATCATTTCAAGTAAGAAATAGAGAAATTCAAATAGTGAAATTTTTGTTCCAGTCTTCCCCTTGTAATTGCCAGTATGGTTTTCTAAGTTTGCAGAGTTGAATAAAATTACGGAAAAAGGCAGGAACTTGTGGATTGTGTTGCAAATGGGAAATATTTTGGTAATAAGCTGGTTGACGGCATGTAATTTTTAAAAACTTTTAAATAATAAAACAGAAATTGAGATAAGAAATGTACCATGACACTTCAAATTTTAGGACGGTATATATTCTACAGCTTGGGACTTGAAAGAGATTGTATCTTATTGATGGAATTGACTAGTATATTCTGAATGCATACTTTGTGTCAGTAGGAACACAAAGCAGACTGGTGATTGCAGTGGATTGTATAAAGTGTTTTTTGAAACTGGCAAAACATACTTGATCTGTTTGTCTGTGGTAAGATAAATAGCTTCATTCTATCAAAGTTGTCAGGCTAATTCTGTATCAGTGTAGTTAGATGGATGATCCAGATTTGAGAGTTTAAGTATATAGAATTTTACTTTCTTAAGGCCATGGCAAACAACAGTTCTTAATCTTTAGCTTCCTTTGGAAGTACTGGGTGAGGAAGGAAGAATAATAAAAAAAAGTACTTACTTTGTGTTATAAAGTATGAAGTTTACTTTTATTAGAAAACTTACTGATAACTCTTTTCTGACATTAAATTTAATGTGTTTTTAAGGAGCAAAGCGTAGTCTTGATGGAGTATAGTTACTGTTTCTGCTTGTTGGTTTCGTGCTTAATTAGGATCTAGACAAAAAAACCCAAAACCAAAACGGCAGGAAGAAGAATAGGTATTTCAAAGGGAGAAGAGTTCAACTACAGGGATTAGAATTTTATGCTTTTTCTAAAACCATTGCAGTTAAGAATTCTGTAATAGTAGTTCTCGAAGCCTCATCTTCCTCGATGTTCTGGAAAAAATGGTCATTGTAGCAACAGAAGCACCATGTGAAATGGATTTTTGATAGGTACGTGATCTGATGCTCCCCATAGCAAAAGGGTCATGAAATAGCATTTTTAATTTAACCACCATCAATAGTTTTGTTGATTTGATTTTTTACATTCACTGTCATTGAAGCATTAAGTTTGGAAAGTTTCTTAGAATGTCATCCAGTCCAGCTTCTTGCTCAGAGTAGGGCTGTTACAGATTACTCATGACACCATCCAGTTGTAATGAAAATCTCCATAACGTTTCTTAAACTCAATGCAGTTTGCTACAGATTTTTATTCTCCCCCTACTGCCCAACTTTGACTTTGTGCTTACTTTTCCTGGTTGTGGTCTTCACGGGGTCATGCAGTGAGCCAGATCAAGAAGTCAAACAGGCTGACTTTCCCCATGAATGCACTTTTTTAGCCCAGCTGCTCGTATTCCTAAGGATATTTTAAATGTGGCTGTTTGCTTAGTAATAAAATGAGACTGGCAGAAACAAACCAGCTCACACAACAGAGGTCTTTGAATGCTGCTTGAATGTAGGTATCTGTTCATGTGATACGGAAGAGTTGGCACATATGGCACCAAAGTAGTTCCAAAAAAGGTAATATGCTATAGCACTACCTTACAGCTACACGTACACTGATGACAATAAGTAGCTGTCAGGAGTAGGCCACTGTTGACAGTAAAAGCAATCTGAATTGTCCTAAGGAAGAGAGAGTTTGAGCAAGCTGTATTAACTGTTTTTAAGGGATTGCAAGCCACTGACTGCCTTAGGCTCTAGAAAGTGGAGAGCTGTTTCCCCGTACTGTATAACACCACATGTGCAGTATACCTGGTACTTTGTACAGGTGCTGGATGTATTGAGCACGTGGAGTAGACCAAAGATTGTAATGAGGAGGATATAAAGCATGTGTTCTAATTGTCATTAAAGTAAACTGTGCAGCATCCCTGCTGGCAAGATCCGATACTACTAGACAGGGCAGTTGAAAATCTTGAGAAGGGAGGAGAGAAGAAGTAACAGAAAAAAAGATGAGTGACTAATTACTCCTTTATTCCTTCTTAGAAATAAGCTTTTGCATGGTTTTACAGTACAGCAGAGATTAAATGTTACTCTGGGGGGATACAGAGACAATGTATTTGAAGGTCCAAATAAGACCTATAGTCCTAAAAGGGATTTTACAAGTTTGTGTACAGATGTATGTGTGTTTGATAATCTTTAAAGCAAAGTGAATCATTTCAGGCACTATTTTTTTCTCATATAGTTGTTTGGAATTTTTTCCATTCTTGACCATTCTGTATTGTGGAGATGAAGCAGTATGTTGTAGTCATCTGTGTGGTTTCTTGTTTTCATTTCTGTCCACAGATTTTTCGGGTGTGTTTCCTCTAAGTGTCTTTTTTATCAGATCAGCTAAGTATATATGGTTAGTACAGAAATGGTAGGACATCGAAAGCGTTCAGCAACAGTACTTGGGATTTGATCTCAGGTATATCTAGGCTGATTTAAAACCTGAAGTAATTTTGAAGTGATGTATATTTTGTCTTTACTATATCACTAGGTTGTATTATTTTCTGCCTTTTCCTATCACTTCAAATTAGTGTTAAGTGAGTTAGTACTGAAAAACATGAATAACTATTGTAAATTTCTATGGCCGTCATCTCAAGAAAATGAGACTCCAGGATGCATTTGCTGACTTACTGTGTTTTCAGTGTAATATTCTTTATGCAGCGAAAATGTTTTATGTCCAAACTGCTAGTCAGTATGCATGTTTAGAAATAGTGTCAATGTGTAAATGTATCTAGTGCATCTTGCTTGTGACTTGTGTAGTTTTTGCATATCATGGTTTCTGTGAGCATACCTGTCGTCTGTACACTTACTTGCACTTCCCACCATCAGGACACAAAACAGTATGCTGTACTGTGCTATTTTGACACTTTCACAACTTTGTGTGCCTATTTTACTGTACATTTAGGAGGCATTATAAACATGTCAAAAGCTTCTGCTAGGGTTGTCCAGGGAAGCTGCTTTTCTCTATTCAGTCTGTGTTACTCCTAAATTTTAGGAGTTCTTTAAGTAAGTAAATTGCAGCTTGTAATGCTCTTTGTTCTGAGAGAAACAAGTCTGCTGGATTAGGTGATGATGATATAATGGAAGTGAAAAAGGTAGTTTAAGGATATAAGACCTAAAGGCACTACTATCATAAAAAAGATAAAATAAACATACAGCTGTGGTAGCTCTTTATTTGGTGCAATAATGCTATTAGCAGAATAGCTTTTGTTACTGGATTTAATATCTGTACACACATAGTGACCCATAACTGTTATTCACTAAGAGGAAACAGGAGAGCTCTTGTGTAATTTGTGGTTTAGCTCATTCTTCTTGTATGGAAAAAAATTGTAAATGAATTTATAATTGTCTTGGAGAACTGAGTTTATGAACTACTTTAAATATTTAATGACCCATTCTGTAGTCTCGACATAAGAATAGGTATCTCAGAAATCCCTCAAAGAACTATCATGCCAGTTAATTACCAACAAGTTGTGCTAAAACTTACTTCTTGTCGGATAGAAAAATTTGCTGCAAACTAAATAATATAGGGAAATGTGGAGAAAACCTGCCTTTACCTTAGAGCATCTTAGTCACTACTTCTTTGCAACTGTGGAACTTCGTAAATTAAATTGGACTGTGATTGAGTAGGGATCAAACTGTGTAATCTTATTGTGAAGGATTTCTTGGGCTTGAAAAGGATCTGCGATAACTGTGGATGTTTGTATCTAGTTGTCAGAACAGAAATGGGTTGATAGAAGTAGGTGTGCAGCAGTATGCAAAAATGTGGTGAAAGTAAAAAAAAAAATCACAATATTATTTGTATTTGCTTTGCGGCTCTGTAGACAAGGATGGAATTAATTTGAACAATGTTTAGTATTACACATGCAGCTTCCATGCTTACCTAACAATTTTGTTTGGCTGACAAAACCAGCATCATTTCTGTTGGAACAGCTGTCAGCTTCTGCATCTTTGGATGACATATGAACTTCATGGCAAAGACCACATTCTCTTTGTCCTTTGCACCTCCTGAGAAACTTCCTCTTACCTTAAGAAGTACTTTGACAGAATGTAAGTTCTGTACTAAAATTTTATTAAGACCTTTAAAAATTTAGGTATGATTTTGAAATTGTACAACAGCCTAGGTAGGAAGGGTCCTTGAAAGATCATCTGGCCCAATCATTTGTGGGAAGGGGAGTCTAGATGAGAATATCTGGCACCCTGTCCAATCACATCTTGAAACCCTCCAGCGATGGAAACTCTACCACATCACTGGTGATGTTGTTCCTGTGAATTTTGGTTCTTATTGTAAAAAATTTCTTTTTTGGGATGAAACGTCTCCCAGTGCAACTTGTACATGTTGCCTTTTGTCTTCTGTGTGGCTCCTTGTAAAGAAGGAGCCTTCACGCTCTTTAAGTACTGGAATACTGTGATGACGTCCCCCACTGAGCCTTCTCTTCCCTAGAGAGATAAAACCTAATGCCTTCAGTCTTTCTTCATGGGACAGCTTCGACAGCTCTTTGAACATCTTTGTGACCTTCCTTTGGACCCTCTCCAATCCGACCCTGTCCTCGAATTGTAGAGACCAGAACTGGACACAGTACTGCAGCACAGCCTGACAAGTGCTGAGTAGTGGGAGCTAGTTCATTCCTCATTCTTGAGAGTTCTCATGGGTGTGTGCATTGAGTGCTTTGAGGGCCAAATAAAATTTCACATGCTGAAGGCTTTTAAAACTTTAGTGAATATACAGTTTAATATCCTATTTAGTGTTTCTTAAAATACGTCTCACTATTCTCAGTCAGTCTTTTCCAGCATTTTTCTGCGTATAGATAGGTTGAGAAAGTTTTTCTTCAGATTGTATTAATTATGAGAGTGTGGGCAAGGTTTAAAGTTCTAGGGACAGACTAGTGAAATATAGGAGACCTTGGTTCACAAAAGGTGTTGAGCTGGCTGTGAGTTTCAAGTAAAGAAAATTCCTGCTGAAGTCTGAAACCCGTTGTACCTTCTCACACAGCTGGAACGAGATGGGATCCCACTGTAATGTCAGTATGTTGAAGTACAGCCAGCTGGCTTGGTTGATCAGTGTAAGCCAAATAAGTGCTGTGTGCTGGTATGGATTTCTGTTTTAAAGGTGTTTCTTGTCTTAAATGACCATGTTTTTTTCAGGTGTTAATTTGTAAAAGGAATTGCCTTGCGTTAGCAGCTTCAGAATACTGGAGTGAAACTATTTTTTGCTGAGTATATTCTGCCCTTAAGATAGTTTGAGAAAAGCCACAAACATTAATATATCATATGCTTGCCTTTATTAGTTGGAACTGGAATTGATGATATGAAGTAATCTTCACACTCTAGCTGCATTTAATTTTGTAGCTAGGGCTAGGACTAACATTTTGTAATTCCTAGGGCAGAAATGTTTTTGATTTGGTGAAGAATATTAAAAATATCTGTAGCTTTTCGTGTTGTTATAATGCTGTTGAAGTTTTGTTGCTGTCCACTAAGCTTGGCATTTCAACAAAAACAGTAAGTTTGTAAAAGCACTTACCTTGTGCAATTTTTTTTTATTTTAGTCCTTAGAGCTGAGCAGATCTAAAACTACGGTAACTGCAGCACCTTGGAATTTTATTTTTTCTTTGGCATATTGGGTATTATATATTAATTCTTCCTGCTTGGTTTTTTTTTGTTGTTGTTGTTGTTTTGTTTGGTTTTTGTTTTTAAGTATTTTATCATGCTTTGAATTTAATAAATATATCTGCGGTGAAGTAAGCAGATGGACCACAAAGTCAAGTTATATGCACCCTCTAGGGGAAGAAGACCCTGCCACTTGAATTTCTTCAGATCACAGGGACAGATCTTTGACACTACTTTGGCTATGCTTGCAGCTAAGTCTAGTCATGTCAGATAAAAATGTGTATTTTGGATTTTATTTTCAGTATGTATGATTTGCAGTATCACTGTAGTATATTCTTTCTTGAAATCTAAGCTTTCTACAGAAAAAGAGTTAGAAGTCTTTCTGATACATTAGTAAAGCTTCGTAAGTGCAACTCAAGACGAAGTAAGATAAAATTAGCTTAAAAATAAGATCTCATTTTCTATGGAGAAAAGGTTTTGCCAGCAATGCTGGCAGTCACCAGAGGGCAATGTTAACCTTACTTGTTCCGTACCTGTTTGCAGATATGTCCAAAGTGAGAACAATGTGCTGTTCACTCTGAAAAATGGGGTTGAACTGTTGTTCCTCTGATGAAATTTATTTTCTGTGGAGATGTTGCAAATGCTATGTAGGTTTGCCTTTCATTTTCTAAGTGCAATACATGCCAAACTGGAAAAAATGTGGAGGATTTTGGTTGTAGTTCCAGAAGGGGTAATGACCTGCTCAATTAATTTTGCTCATCTTCTGAAGGAATACTCTGTGTATACTCAAAAGAAATTGTGACTGCAAAACTTTTTTGTTTATGCATCAGCTTCTCTTCAAATGAAAGCACATTTTGAAAAATTCCAATCTACTCCGAAAATAAAGATAACACTACCACAGCAAAGTGGTATTTTATATTTTTATTTATATAATTTTTTTAAAGAACAAAACTCTCTCTACTTGACTGTGATAGTGAAATGTATCTACTACCTATAGAAATAGTGTAAATACTTCTTGCCTCATACATTTAAGTCACAAGTTTGTGCTCTGTTGTGATTGAAGAGTTCTGTGAAGGACTCTTGAGTATTATTTTATCATAACAACAAGAAAGAACCCAAGAAAATACACATATATACACAAAGCCCCAAACTTCTGTTTGTGCATTACTTTTAAACCAGGGTAAGCTGCATAATGCAACTTTTTTTACATCTGTCAGTTTTCAGTAGGAATTCATGGACTTGTTTGTATAAAATCCTTTCAGTAAAGGCAGCATATCGGGGAGTATTTAATTACATTTGTCTCCAATAAGCAGAGAGGGAGGTTCCTAAATCTTTATGTATCTTGTATTTTGATTTAAGGTCAGATCACCTGGTTCGGCTATGAAAGTCCTCGTAGTTTCTGGGACTACATTCGCGTAGCTTGCCGAAAAGTCTCTCACAATTGCATCTGCAGTATTGAGAACATGGAGAATGTCGGTTCTTCTAGAGCTAAGGTAGGGAAGAGAAAGGCTAAAGTGACTTTTTTATTACATTGCTGTGACATTTCTGTACCTGAAAAAAACCCATAGTACTTAGCTTACTCTACACATTTTTTCATTGTTCAAAATTGGTTTTTTGTATATGCCTAGAAAATACTTGCTTTTAAAATGCCTCACTTTTAAATCAGAATGTTTCCTTTAGAATTTGTTACTCAGTAGAAAAAATTCTCTATTCAGGGATTGTGTTATATTATAAAATGATTGTCCTCACATTTTTTACCTTACATAATTTTTTGAAAACACATTATGTTAAGGGAGATTAAGTTCTTGTGGACAGGCGTAAGAAATATTAAAGTTGTAGAAATGGGATTATTTTTTTCCTTCCCTTTCTAATAATTTTACTTTATATAGAATTTATGCACTAATAGAATAGGTGTGATCAGCTCTTAAGATTTATTTTAAAGGTCTTTCTGAATTCTGAGATTTTAATAGATACGAATATTTAAATTCAGTAGATAGTAAGATGCAAGGTTATTTCTGAAATATTCTTCTAAATAAATTAAAACTTTCTTTTACTCTGTGGAATACTTCATGCCAAATAGTAGACAGAGAACCTAATTTGTGCCGTGAGTGTGGAGAATGATGTTCAGTTTTTTAGGGGAGTATTTTGTATGTCTGGATCTGAAAAAATGGAGAGCACGTTGACACAAATACCCATCATGTGCATCAGTTTGACTGGTGGTCCAAATAAGTGTCCTCCTCAGCCTGAAGGCTGTCAGCAAGGGTTTGCCAGTGCTAGTTGGCTCTGCTTTCGCTGGGGGTGTGTAGGCTTTAGTCCAAAGCTAAGCAGCATCATCCGTTTGATGGTTTCAGTCATGTTCTAAATAAATGCAACATAAAGGCAGCTATCCAGGGAAATGTCCTTTTAATTTTAGTGCACTCTACGTTAAATTTTTTGCTGTGCTATTGGTATTTATGAAAGCAGTTTTGTTTAGCATTTCATAGGATCTTGGAATGGTTCGGGTTGGAAGGGATTTTGAAGACCGTCTAGTTCCAACTCGCCTGCCGTGTGCAGAGACATCTTCCTACTCTCTTTTAGCTTGAAGCTACTCCCCCTTGTCCTGTCACTACAAGCTCTTGTAAAGAGTCTCTCTCCATCTTTCTTGTAGGCTCCCTAGAGGTGCTGGAAGGCCACAGTTAGGTCACCCTGAAGCAGGGTTATAGTCTACTACTGGTTCTGGTGGAACGTCAGTAGTGATATGCTGATAAGCACCAAATATATTAGGCATAATACACATCTTACTACTTACATAACTGTTCATAAGTTTATATGGGTTACAAGACCTGGTGTTCTCAAACAGTTATAACTGTGGCAGCCATTGAAATGTGCCCTGCTTGTAAACTACAATCCTGTGCACTAGACTTGCAAGCACAGCACAACATGCTTTCCTAAAGGTTTTCTAAGTTACTGCTCTTGTTTATGGAACTGTTCGAGTGAAGTTTTGGACTCTGCAGGATTTAGGCCTCTTGGATTTGATTTCATGTCTGTATTTTATGTGTACCTTCTATAACAATGTTGTTACTGAGGGGAAAAAATACTGCACAACTTATTTTTTTATATGAATCCCATGAATATTTGAATAAACACAGAGAATCACTTTGAGGGAAGTTACTGCTGCTTTGCGGTGGAACCAACTGGATGTTTCCAATACCACTGACTTCAAAGTGAAAAGCTTTCTGCCTCTGATCTGCTGCCTCTCACATATTATGAGCATTTCAAAAGACTGGAGCATATAATTAAAAATACCTCCACCCTCTCCTTTAAATTTTGGATAACTTTATTTCACAGTAGACTTTGTGTCCTTGTAAGAATGCATTTTCTATTTTCATTATTGCTATAATGAACTACATCCTAGCAATCATTTCTGTTTAGTGGTAGTTTTGTTAATCTATCGTTTACTCAGGTAAACCAATGGTATTAGTTTTCAGATGGTAAAACTATTTCTTTCTATAATGCTTAAATATTTGATAACTGTTTTGTCTTGCAGGGTCGAGCATGGATCAGAGTAGCACTTATGGAAAAACATTTGTCTGAATACATTTCCACAGCTCTGAGAGACTTCAAAACAACCAGGTCTATAAGAATTTTATTTTTGCAGTATTTTAGTAAATGTTAAATGAGGGACTTATATTTGGAAGTGAATGATGCACTTGATTTGTATGGTAAAGGATGGCATTAATAAAAGACCTGTAACCTAGTGAAGGATATCTAGAGTTCGTACCAATTTGTTTTAGCATGGATAAAACTGCAAAATTGAAAATCTTTGTGATTTTAAAAATGTTGAAATAAGCCTGGAATTCTTGAGAAGTCAGAAGTGAAGAAAACTCCTCTAAAGCAGGAATTAAATCTGAAATTGTGGTGTAGTAAGGACAGATTCCTTTCAAAATTAGATCTGATTAATAGAAAGCCTAAGGACTCAGTAAAAAAATAATTTTTATAGTAACTTTTTCTGAAGAAAAAAGAAAGAGAATTCCAGGAGCCTCATAAGAAATACAGAATAGTGGAATTAAGGATCAGGCATAGCTAGTATTCTTGATATAATAAGAAAAATGTGTATCAGATTTTTGTTGTAACTTCTAATAATAAAAACAGGGACGAAACTATGCTTTTTGATAAAAAAGACTCTGGCAGTATTGGACTGGTTTTAGATAGTATTTTATCTTGTAATGAGTACATCTTATAGATTTTTGATGAAGTTGTCTGAATACAAGTGAATCTGTAACGTGGTACTTTAGGTTGAACTCTGAAAGTTTAGATATACTGAATGGACTATTAAAACAATAAGAATTTTCTCTGTAAGGACTTCTGTTTAGTTAGAGTATTGTTTTAATACTATTTGTCCAGAGATCTCCATATATTTTGCCAATATTAAGCTGACTTTGAAACACAACTAGGTAAACATCCCATTTCATTGCGGTTTCAAAACCTGTTGTGTTATTTTACCTGGATTTGCTTGCATTCATAGTAGACAAGAAGCACAAAGAAAATCTGCAAAAGATTTACTCATGCTGCCTCAAACTGAAAAGTCACATGGGTTTTTGATGGGGAGATGAAGAAGAGTAGGGTCACAAATTATGTAGTTAAGTAGTACATTCTTTGTCCCCGTTCTGGTAGTGTAGTTTTTCGGTGGATAACAGTGGTCTTATTTGATTAGCAGTTTCAAATTAATTTATTTGAACATGTTAATGTTTAATATATTTGAATGTTCTTTCAGTGGTATAGCTTTTGGAAACAACCTCTCTTGCATTCCAAACATAGTAAGTGCAAAGTTTCTTTTGAAGTAATATTTTAAATATGTCTAATGGAAGTAAAAATTACACTTTCAGGTTTTGGTTGTGTTGATTTCAAAGCCACTAGCAACAATGGACATATTTTCTTTTCCCATATACAATTTCAGATACCTAATAACTGACCTAATTTTTTGGGTGATGCTTTGCATCATTTATTTAGCATTCAAAATCATATATTTTACTGTATGCATATTTAATAATTATTTGTATAAAATGTCGATTTCTTGTGTTACACATGTGTACATAGAATAGGAGATTATCTATCATGCTGATAGCTCTTTTTAAACCTACTGTTGTGTTTAGTTAATAAAGTTAGTACTTTAATGAAGCAGCACATTCTTAGTGCTGGATGTGCATATTACACTTGGAAGAGGGGTTGGATTAAGCATGGACACAGAATTATTTTTCTAACGAATTGGTCAGACACTTAAGTTATAGCAGACTGTTGTGTTGTGAGATGTCAAGTGTATAGCACTGAATGAAAATTTGTGGGTTTTCCAAGGGGGCTGTTGTTTTGGCTGGATTACTGCAGCTCTCTTAAGTAACACTGGCACTGCCAGGCTAACTTCTGCATCTCACCATTGAAGGTGTGCCCTGTCCTTTCTGTGTAATTTCTTCCTATGCACTATTTTACAAGAACAGAGTGCAGATTGGTACCTGGCAGTGATTTTACAAATGCCAGTGAAATGGCTGGTAATCTGCATGTACTGGGAGCACTGCTGTTTGTTCACAAACGAGAGTCACTGTGCTGAATCAAACTGTGGAGTCCATCTAGCTGAGCATTCTGACTCAGCCAGTGGCTGGTTTAGCCTCCTAGTGCCCTTCCTGAAGTCAGAGAGTAGAGAGCTGTTTGTACTTCCTAGCCTCAGTATCAGGACTATAATCTCTGTCTTCTGAGAGAAAGTCTTACAGATTTCTTCCTTCTACTGAGAACATCCAAATCTTGGACAACTCATCTCCTTATAGCAAATGGACGTCTGTCACAAAACTGCAAAAGTGAGACTTCTCACAGCATACATTATAACACAATTCAATTTCTGGAGCTCTGCCTCAAAACATGTCTTTTCTGGATGTTCACCACGCAGCCAACTGGAGCTCTCTCTCAACCATCCAGAAGCTTTCATGCAGATAGAGCTTTTGGTAGGGCAGTATTGCTGGTATTTGTCTGAAATATAGGTTGTATCCAGTAATCTGGTGCCTTCTTGCAGTCATCCATTGCTAGAATGTAAAAGTGAACTGTACATCTCAGTTCTTAGTAAGTGCCCTTTCAACCTTGCCTTTGGTACCGAACACCTCTTGGTTTCCCTCTTGCCACATGTAATTCTCAGGTGAATTCTGGTGACCTTTCAGCATGCATTTTCCCATCATGCAGTATTTTAAGAAAGAGTAAACTACCTGAAAAATAGCTGATTTGTGAAAATGTTTTTTTTAATGATCAACTACTAAGAATGAAAATTGAATGTTGAACTTTAAAAGAACCTGCAAGTACATTTGTGAGACAGAGCTTCTTTTCATGTGATGGAATCATTATTTCCTTATGTACATGACGCAAATTCTTCCTTTTAGAGGTAAAGTATGACATACCTTCATAATTTTCTTTGCATTTTATCCATCCTGTTTCATAGGACTAATGACTTTTTACTTATGTCTAAACTCTTACGTGCTTTAAGATTGTGGTGTTTTGTGCTATTCAGTCTATTAGTTTGCTTTATTTGAAATGAAATATGAATGCCTCTGGGGTTCACGAATTGTTTTTATTTAAACTGGATTTCTTCAGTTTTCTCTTAAATATGAAACACATTATTATTTGAGAGAACGTGGTATTAGCTGAACTAATTTATTTTTTATTGAAGGAGATTTTATGAAGATGGAGCAATTGTTCTTGGTGAAGAAGCAAATATGCTTGCTGGTATGCTGTTGGGACTCAATGCAATTGATTTCAGGTACTGTATTTGCATGTTTCATAACAAAATACTTAGGAAAAGTACTTATAAATCAATGTATTATGGAAAATATTCTTAAACTCCCATGGTAGTTTGAGAGACAAAACTTAGGTTGAGGTGAAGAAAAGGGAAGGAGAGATCTCTAATGGCTCTTCTAGATAAGAACCAAAGTTATGCTTTTATATAACTGCATGATTATGTGGTAGTTTTTTCAGGTATCAAAATCCTAAAAGCAATCAGAAGTATAATTGCAGAAGATATTTCAAACCTATTAAATGAAGCTTATAGATGTGAAATCTTTTAAAGTTATTTTTCAACTGTAAGGAAAACTGTGTGATTAAGTACTTGGTTATGCCCCGGTACTCAAGGATAGCCTTGTAACTGCATATGTAGAAGGTAATCTTTAACTTTATCACTTCTAAATTTTAAAAACTTTACCTACAAATGACCATTTAATATCAATTTTTGTTATAATTACCTGCAGCTGAACTGCTTACGTTAACTGACCTTTGCAATTCCTAGCCAGGTTTTTGTGGGCTTTCCTATACGATTAGTTCTGTGTTTTGAGGTAACAAAGGTGCAAGCACACCCTAGATAATAAAAAAACCAATGTGGTGTGTCTATATATGTATATATATCTTAAAAAAACCCCATCAGCAATGTATGAAGTTTACAATGCCTATAAAAAGATCGAACTTGGCTGGTGCAAGACCTTGTTAGTATGCCGGGTTGGGCCAGTTTAGCCTCGGGCAGAGCCACTGGTGGAGATTTTCATAATCCAGCACAAGGAAAAGGAGACTGATAATGCTGTTCTCCATTCTTCTGTCACTTCACCATTAGTATTTACCTTGCAGTAGCATTAATGCTTGACACAAACCAATATAGGAGGTAAATTGGCAGAAAGCAGAACAGTAGCCTCGCTGGATGCACTGAGTCATTGACCTTTACCAAAAGGGCCTTCGGAGATTGACTCCTGTTTATGTACCTCTATGCCAGGCTTGTTGGACCCTTCTATGAGCCAGCTTAAATTGTTGAAGAATGACAAAACATAACCAGTAAGAAGACCGGATAGTTCTTTTGTTGTTAGCTAGTTTGGTTCACAGAAGCATCCTATTAGTGGCAGAGATGATGGGAGAATAACGATTAGAGAAGAAAAGGAACAAATAGGAATGAGCACTGTTTTCCCTTTCTGGTGGTAAAGAGCATTTAGTTCAGCTGCCTGTGGAACTGCAACTGGGTGGGGAAAGAAAAAAAAAAGAAAACAACCTAAAAATGCAGGTCTTGATGGCTGCTGAACTGTCATGGAGTCAGATAAATGCCTATACGACTATAAGGAGGGGACTGTCATGTTTGCATTTAAAAAAAAAATGGAAACAATGGGAAGGGAGAGGTTGAAAACACAGGATAGCTTCTTTTTCCAGCATTTTGTCATTAGATTGGCTTAACTACATCATCTTCTTCCAGAATATATGTTCTGGAAGAACAGAAGTGTGCTGCAGGATGATAAGAGTGCTAGCCTTGTGTACAGCAAAATTCAAGTCTTAGCAGATTTTATTAGTTTAAGCTTTACATAATCTGAAATTAAACTGCTTCTGTATTAGCCTTGTATTTGGAATGACTACAGCTATACATGAATAAGCATTGTAAGATAAGGTCTGCAGTATGTAAATCCTCTCATAAATAATCGTCCATTGACTGTGTCTCACAAAAGCCTCGGTGGCACATGCTAGGGTATGAGAGCTTAGTTGTATGACTGTACTTGTTCTTTCTTTGTCCTCTGATTTCTAAGGAATCTGTTAATGGTATTCAGAGTAATGATTGGCTCTTAAAGACATTTAAATTTTGTCAATGCAGCTTTTAAGAGTCTAGGAATTTTCTGCACAAAATTGGAACAGGAGCGTTTTTATCGTGCCATGTATCACAGAATGTTTCAGGTTGGTAGGGACCACAGTGGGTTGTCTGATCCAACCTCCCTGCTCAAGCAGGGTTATCCTAGAGCACATTGTATAGGATTGTGTCCAGATGGTTCTTGAATATCTCCGGTGAGGGGGACTTCACAACCTCTCTGGACAATCTGTTGCAGTGCTCGGTCATCCGCACCATAGAGAAGTTCTTCCTCATATTCAGGAGGATCTTACTGTGCACCAGTTTCTGCCCGTCGCCTCTTGTGCTATTGCTTGGCACCACTGAGCAGAGCCATCGTAGTATTGTGATTTGAATGGCTGAGCAGCCATAGCCATTCTTTGCATGTTATATATGAGATTTTTTTTCAGTTCGGTGTCTCTTCTAAATATTGACTAGATTATCTATGCGGAACTGTAAGAAAGACTTTGGGCTGGAGATGAGAGAGCTTGTGTGAGAACATAATTTGATTTTTTTTTTCCCTCACAGCAATATGGAATTAGATGATTGTGGTCTTGCAGGGGTGCTTTTTTGTTTTCTTTGCTTTTCATTTCTTTGGGAAAAAACCCAACAACCCTTTAGATGTACTTCCCAAATACCACTGAAGTTACTGCATTGTCAAAAATGGTACTTTGCAATTCAGTTAGCAAAAGCTGTGACTTACTAGAATCTATTTATCAATAACAGAGATAGGAGTGAGGAATATGAGCCTTGTGGAAGCATGATAATTTTGTCACTTGCGTAATAATTAAACATGGTTGAAATGCAATAATTTATATCCAATACAAAAAAGAATACAGTATAAATGAAAGCTTTATAAAGCTACAGCCATTTAAGAACATTTTCCAAAAGTTAGGTTCATTTATGTTCCTCAGCTTCCTGCAGCCCAGCACCTGTAAGTGTCTGAAAGAAGAAAGACCCTGAAATATTTTTGAGTAAAATATTTTTTACTTAGTAGAATGGTTATATAAGCATTCTGCAAACATTTAAATGATGTTAAATGTGGAAAATTCCAAGCTCGTCCATAATTCTTCTGTTTCTGCTGCTTCAGTTAACTTTCCTGTTATTCTCTTGCCACCTTTCTGTATTTTTCAGAATAAAAGCGAATATTTAAAAATTAGGGTTTATAGCACCAAAAAATTACGAAAAATCAAGTTTCAGGTTGGTAATATTCAACTGTCAGTGTAATTTAATTTTTTTGTAATAAACTTATCATTGTTTCTCTGTTTTATAAGTTTTTGTCTGAAGGGTGAGGGATTGGATGGAAGCTATCCAGCTGTCATAGATTATACACCGTACTTGAAGTTCACCCAAAGGTATTTTTAGCTTTACTCTGCTTTTCAAAATTTTATTTCATTGACAAAATTTTCCTTTTTATTGGGCCTCTTACTTTTCATTTCATATGCAGAATGATATTTATCTCTAAGTACAAACCTCTACACTCATCTACCTTGCTCTTTCAGACTGTTGGAATTGTTACATGACTCATCAAATGTGAGTCACGCTAACTTTGTTTCCTTGGTTCAGAATTACTGTTCAGTGGGCAACAGATGCTGTATCTATCTCCTTTGATGATCACCAGACCAAGCTGTCCTTTCTCTTAGGTCTTTTCTGTGTAGCTGTAAAATTAAAAGTAGTTATTTTGTGAATAAAAATTATATATACCCTGAAATGTAAGATATGACATGGGCAATATAAGCCGTTAGCACATAACAGAAAGTCATGACCAGTGGCTATGTAAACTGACTTTCTAGCTGCATTTTGCTCCTCTGATTAGCCTTATGATTAGTAATAAAAAGAATTCTCACTATCTAATAAATCAAGTAGCAATTTTGCATCACCAAAAAGCATGGAAATTAATGTTATGTTTTCTATTGTTGGGTTTACCAAAATGAGAGAAGCAGTTAGGAATAGTCTTGAAGATGTACAACTGAATGTACATGAAACATCCTAGATATTCTCTTGAAGTTCTTACTAGCTTACGTGTTGGTGACAAATTGTGATTCAGTTTGTATCATGACAGGATCATGGAGTTGTGGAAATTGCTAGTTAAAACAACCTAGCAAATTCTGTTAGTGTATTGGGAAATATAGTTGTAAGGGAAGATTTTCAAATGGGTACTAGGATAAATCAGAATCACAGAATTGTTAGGGTTGGAAGGCACCTCTGGAGATCATCCAGTCCAAGCCTCTGCCAAGACAGAGTCACCTGGAGCAGGAATGTGTCCAGGTGGGTTTTGAATGTCCCCAGAGAGGGACACTCCACAACTTCCCTGGGTGGCCTGTGCCAGTGCTCTGCCACCCTCAGTGTAAAGAAGTTCTACTTCATGTTGTGGTGGAAATTCTTGTGTTTTGGGTTCTGTTGCTGGGCACCACTGAAAGGAGCCTGGCACCACCCTCTTGACACCTGCCTTTGAGTTATTTATAGGCATTGATGAGATCCCCTCTCAGTCTTCTCTAGACTAAAATAAATTCTGGTCTTTGAGACAGATGTCTGCATTCTCCAGCATGCATTGATTCTGGATGATATGAAGATATTTTAACAATGAGTCTACTTACTATTTAGGAAGATAACATTCTGTGAAGTAGCGGGCACATGATCTTTGCTATGAGCATAGTGATACATTCTTATTTAAGTTTATCTTGATTTAACATAATGACAACCACCTTTTTTGTTTTCTGCTTTTAATTTTTTTCTTTTTTTTAGAAACTAAATTTATTTTTAGATACTACTCTATGCCCTGAATTTGTGAAGAAAAGGTTGAGTCATCACTTCCTTAGATAGCATATGGTAATGCATTTACCCTTTGTACTTCAGGAGAGTAGTCCACATATAGCTAACTTAACCAAATGACAAGCAAATTTTCCCCTATTTTTAGGCAGCTATAGAAACAAAAGCTTGAAGTTTGAGTTGTGTTTAGTGATGTATCATATCCCAACATTTCAAATTTTTTTTTGTTTGCAGAGCTTTTTAAGAAATGTGATGCTTCAATTTCAACCAGAATTTGCATTTTTATAAGCACAGATTTGACTTGGCTAATAAATATGATTCTTCAGTTCTGACAGCATCAGCAGTGATGAAGAAGAGCTAAGAACGCTGGGCAGTAGCGGCAGTGAAGGCAGTACTCCAGAGAACATTGGTCCTCCTTTCATCACAGATGAAAACAGTTGGTACAACAAATGCAAAAGGGTAGAACAGAAGTACCGGCTTGCATTGGAACAGAAGGTAAAAGATTAGTTTTGTGTGGGGGCTATGAAACCAAAGCTCATCACCAGCCAACTGGTGACATACTCATCTAAGTAAAGGCAGGAAAATATATTAGATATTGTTTGGTTTCATGTGAGTAGTTGTAAATTTTATGATCCTCAGAGTATCCAAGCATCTTTGCTCACTGATTTCAGAAAAAAGATGTTTGATGAGTTGAGAAAGAGAACAGCAATAATTCAGAGATCAGATTTCACAATCTTATGTAGAAGCTTTGGCTTCTTTTTCCAATCTTGAAGTTACAGACACTTTGCCTCTAATGCTGTTAGGTTGTGAGCTTGAAGTTCACATGATTTTTCTCTTCCTTAGAAGCCACAGAATTTTATTGTTGTAGGTAGACTGCCAGTTGAAGGCTTTTATGATGATAGTGATGTTAAAGTTTAGCACTTAGTCTTAAACTAAACAAGAAGGATCAACAAAGTAATCCATTTAGATGAAAGGCAAAACTATCTTCTCAGTGATACTGAGATGAGTTTTTAGAAAATAGGTAGTTTTATAACTTGATTGAAGCAGAATGGGAAAGTAAAACATGCAAGGGTGTGTTTGATTTGGATTTTAATTTAGGTGACATATTGAATGTAACTATAGAAACCAAAGGTAAGTTTTCCATCTACCACCCAACATACCTTAAATTAAAGGTGAAGTAAAATATGTCCAAACCTTCTAGTAATTTAGCATTTTCAAAACAAAGTGCTTGTCAGTTTTTCATAACAGCATATTACATCTACAGTAATTACAATGCATATTAGCTAGTGAGAGAGAGAAGAGGGAAGACTGTTCATAGACACCAAAGAAGTAGTGCACAGAGAAAGAAAGGAGGGGTCAGGAAAAACTACAGGAAAAAAATGAAATACAACTGGTTAACTTTTTAAAAATAACTTCTTTTAGTATTTTTAGCATGCTGTTTTCCTAGCATAAGAATTTGATTTTTGTGATACTCTGAATAGAGTAAACCAGATGAAAGGCTGAAGCCACACAAGGGTGCTTAGAGGTGTAATTATTTCCCTGGAGACAGAATAGGTAGAATCAAAATTGGTTTATTTTAATGCACTTCAAAGAACATAGCTAAAATTTTTCTAAGTAACTGTGAAAGAGTCAGATTTACAGTGGGATAGTAGATATTTAATATTTACTTATATTTTCTTTAAAAAAAATATGCACGCAATTATTGCTTTTCTATTTTGGGTCGCTTAGACTTCTTGTTTTTGAAATATGACCTGATATTTCGAAGGTTGCATCCAGGTTGCTGGTACAATCTTCTCAGCTAGTATGGTATCACTTTCCGTATGGAAAAGACTTGTGTTCCTGAGGCCCTCTCTGGTACAGAGGGCATTTTCCCTGCTTTTATAAACCAAAATATGCTGTTCAAAAAGAAACTCTTCAAATACATAAATTAAAACCTGTCTCTTGAACCACTGGAAGGAATTCTCATCCTTGCCTGACAAAAACATAGGATCAGTTTGAACTCACACTTTTCCCCACCATGAGGAAAGTGTTTTCCGTTCTGGAGAAGCATTGGAGAGAACAAAATAGGTGGATGCTTATTTTTCTTGGTACATCCAAGTGGTTCATTTCCAAGGTTGCTCCATCAAAGTTGTGACATACATGTGTAGAAAAAATACTGCAACATGTAGCCCAAATCCACAGTCAGAATCGCTAGGAACCTTTATGTCTGCATAAGCACAAAGGTCATCACAGTAAACTGTAACAGTAAATGGTGATTTTGGTTTATTCATTAGTCTAAGATCCAGAACCATTCCCATTGCATGAAAGTTATTTCTGGTAACATTCTCTTAATGAACTGCTAACTTCTGTAGGTCACTAATGTAGGGTGAATTTATGCCAGTTTTAGCATAAATCTTTGGAAATTTTGGTGAGTTTAAACAATTTTCAAAATAGTAGCTAGTCTGATGATGCCATGATGATTTTTTGCTTTTTCATATACCCCTCTCATATACCCTTCCACATACCCTTTTACACAGCTTTGTATGTATCCTTAGCGCTTTTAGCCCACATACTTGTAATTCCCCAAGTCTGATAACTAGCTTAGACCCAAAGTTCTGTTAAGCCAGAAGACCAAACATCTTGGAAGCCTCGCAGTTGGGTCAGAAAGTCCCAGACACCAAGGTCCTCTCCAGAACACATTCTGTAAACCAAGATAGGCCCATCCAGGGGGAAGGTTCCTCAGGACGGGGGCTTCTCTCGAGCCTCTCATTGGGGAATCTTTGATAGATATGCTGATGTGCAAGGTCTATAACTGCATACGCGAATTATCATGTGCGTGCATCTCGGGGTGGGCGTCCTGGTGTGCATGTTTCGGGTGTGCACTTTCGGTGTGCATTCGGGGGTGCTTTCTACCTGGATATGGTGCATCAGAGGATCCTTAAATAAATACCGGGATAAAACCCTTTTTCCCTCTGTGTTTGGCTTTTAATTCTAAGCCCAAGGAAAGGCATCACTGACAGCTGTTGACACTTTCCTAGTTGTCTTCCTTTGGAATGCCTACTTGCAATTGCAGTAGCAAAATAACTTTTTTTTTCCTACAGTCAGAAAATTTTCTGTTGTCTAATTTTCATTTGGCATGTGCCTGCCAACTTCTCATATAATTCACTTCAACTATACCACATCTCTTCTATTACAACTTGAACAAATGACCAATAAGATGGCCTATGTAATAGAGCTCCTTTCCTGAGTGTTTCTCTCCCTTCCCTTTTTTCATGGCAAGAAGTTGCACCAGCAACTGAGTTGCACTCAGTGCAGTAGGTACCAGTTAATCAGAGACTTTTTATTTGAACAGAGTGGTTTTCTGACATTCTGTGTGTTGGAAAACTGGATGTTTGTGATGAGAAGACCAAGTTGAAAATAATGTCTTTACTAATACTGATGCAGTGGGTCTGATGGATCCTTCTTTTGCTCTATTGTCATTCATTTTGCCCAGTGATAAATTCCTTTTGTGCTTCCCAAGTAAGCATGTGTGCTGCAGTCATTAATAGTGCAGATGAATGGTATTTACCAGGTCACAGTGTGACAAGAAATTGTATTGCAGCTAAGATAGAGGTCTCTCTTTGGAGCCATTTGAATGGTAGGATAGGGTCAGGTGTTACTTCAGCAAGCTAAATCCTAGCATTGCTTTGTTGGATCGGCTACACTCTCCTGGTTTAGACCAAGACTCCTTGGTTATCCTACTATCCTGTCTTAGGTACTTGACCAAAGTAGAAGTGGAGGGAAGAATAAACACAAAGCACATGATTATGCACCACTCTTCTTCTAATACACTCTTGGCCAATGTATATCAGCGAGGGGACTGCCTGAAGCTGATAAGGTTTGTCTGTGTAGTAACCTGTGATAGATGTCTCTTCCAAATACTTGTTAAATATCCCCTTGATTCCATGTAAAATGTTACCATCCAAACAATTTTTTTTTTGGCAAAGCATTCTGTGAATCAACCATCTGTTGTGTGAAAAACCACCTCCTATTCTGTCTTTTGAATATGGCTCCTATGAGCTTGATTTCATGGTGCCTAGTTCTTGTTTTTTAGAAAGTTAGGAACACTCTCTTCCTTTCTGCCCTCCCCAGGCCGCTCTGGAAATATGATGAGTTTGTCTTTTCGAACTTGTCTCTTGTCCAGATCAATGAGTCATACTTTACACGGTTGTTATTTATGTGGAAGTTACCCCTTCCCTGTTCTGGAATGGTTTAAACTGTTCACTTTTGTACAGTAAACTCCTGAATTATTTGTGTACTGTTTATACTGGAATTTTATATGCTTTTACTGGTGGGATGTGCATCTCTGTGTCATTATAGGTAGAGGTATTTACTGTACATAGGATTATGTTTCTGATACTAGTGCTTCAGGTCTAAAATGTTTCTGTAGAATTTGATTTTTCTTGTTTTGGAGTTTTTATGTTTTTGTGAGGCAGGAAATTTGTTATGTTGTAACACATCATTTAGTACTTTTCAAAGTGCCACTTAGAACTCCAAGGAATATCTTAGGAATCAAGATAACAGTAGTATTTGATGAGACAGAACTAGGCATACTGAAAAGCTCTCAAGATCCCTTGGAACTTGTAGTGAGACTAAAAAGCCCCTGTCAAATATAAATATATCCAGTGGATAGAACTATATTTAACTGTAGGATCACAGAATAGTTGTGGTCAGATGGCACCTCTGGAGACTGTCTTGTCCAACTCCCCTGCTCAGAAAAAGGTAGACTAGAGCAGGTTACTCAAGGCCTTTTTCAGTCAGGTTGTGAATATCTCGAGGATGCACATTCCCCAGCCTGTCTGGACAACCCATTCCAGTTTTCATTTAATGGGGAAAAAAGAAAAGAGGAAAGAAAAGTTTTCCTATATTTAAATAGTTTCCTGTATGCTTGTATTTCGGGTTGTGCCCATTGCCTCTTTTCACTGGCTGTCACTGAGAAGAGTCTCATTCCATTGTGTATCACCCTCTCATTAAATACTGATGCACACTGATATGATTCTTTTTCCTTACCCTCTTCCCTTCTCTTCAGCCCTGACCTGAGCAATCCCAGCTCCTTCTGTTCCTCTCATATGAGAGATGCTTCAAACCTTTAAGAGTCTTTGCGATGATGAATGACACTAATAGCATTTTGCTACCAGCTAATGTGAACCTGTTTTCTTAATTCAATGGGAGTTGAGAACAGACACATCCATTCCGTGTCTATTAAAACTACCTTGTATTTAATACTTTTTTTAAAATGTGGGCACCTATGAAACAGTTGCACATTTTTCCTCAGGTTTCAAGGAATGTGCACAATTTTATGTAGTGTAGACTTACAGTATCTAGTTTTAACTGACAATTTCTAAGAAGTTACTAACATCTGACATTCTGGAACCTTTGTCATTTTAATGTGTGATTCAAAAGTTCAAAGAAACTTTAAATTAACATTGGATATTTTATTCGTAATAATTCTGGATCCCTTTTATTAATTATAAAGATCCATGTAGATGTAGTCTATTCTTATCCTTGTGTATTATCTAACATCCTGCACCTGTTCAGTTGTAGAATTCTGATCTTTTTCTTGTACTCATGACAGTTGTTTTTGAAAGATGATTTAGTGTTTCATTCTGGTGGCACTTGTGTCTCGTTTTTTCATCCATTTTTCTATTCCTCTGCCAGAATATAAATAAATATATGATTTTCCTGTTACCTATTAGGAAATCTCATACTAATCTAAAGTCAATTTACTAGTCTGTTAAAAATAAATAATTATAAAAACCTACAGCAAAACCAAAAAATTGTATACGTCATAAACCAGAAAATATGAACATGCATAATCGAGAGTGGTTTTGATAGTGTGTTCTTTAAAGTTTTCTAATAACTTATGTTTTCAGGGTTATCTTGAAGAATTGGTACGACTCAGAGAAAACCAGCTGTCTGAATCTGTCTCACAGAATAAACTGCTCTTGCAAAGAATTGAAGATATGGATTTAGCCCATAAAATGGAGAAGGAGCAGCTGGAATATATCATTGTGGAACTGCAAGACCAGTTGTAAGTTAGCATAATGGAGAAGCATTGCTAGAGCAGTATTACTTAAATAATTTAACTTATTTGACTATACAATATGTAGAGTTTCTGATCCTATGGAAATGAGTCAACTTCTTAAAGAAATTGATGTATTTTAGCTTTTTTTTTTTACTGACAAGTCTTAGATTTGGGAATGGCTCCCTGGAAACTGCAGTAGTGTAAAACAGAATAATTCAGAGATTAAATATTTAAATTTTTTTTAGCTCTGAAATAGGTTATGGTAAACTTGGTTAAATTTTTAACATGTTTTTGTAAAATATTCTTTATATTTTATTACTTCCAGTTTTAAGGCTACCCCTGAAATTATTGAAAACAGCTTCCTTTTGAAGACTATTTTTTAAAAGTTAGGCAAGAGAGGATAAAATACTTATTTTCTTTGGCTAGATTCTAATTTATTAGTGATGGCTCAGACACAGTAGTTCATGTGGTAGTCCTAAAACTATTCAAACTGGCAAAACAGTTCGCTATCACCCTTTCTTCAATGCAAGGCAAAATGCTAAAACAGTAGCAGGCTTATTTTTTTAATAGCATATGATCATTTTACACTTATGATCATTATATACTTTATCCTCTCAGCCCTGTCTGTTGGGTTGGGAGGTACTCTCCTTTTGCAGAGACATTCCTGCATTGGATGGGGCTCTGAGCAACCTGGTCTAGTGGAAGGTGTCCGGGCCCATGGCAGGGGTGTTGGAACTGGATGATCTTTAAGGTGCCTCCCAACCCAAGCCATTCAATGATTCTGTGTTTGAAGACCCAGGTGGATGGAGGAGTCGCTGTCTGGTGATAGGTTGCCATGAAACTGCCATAGGGTGCACCTGCAGCAGTTGAATGTTCTAAGTTCATAACAAATAAAAGACAAGTTATTTTGCCTTAAAGCTGGATTAATTTGTAAATATCTGAGCCCTGGAG
The DNA here is from genome assembly GCA_013397725.1 of Rhagologus leucostigma. Taxonomy (NCBI): domain Eukaryota; kingdom Metazoa; phylum Chordata; class Aves; order Passeriformes; genus Rhagologus; species Rhagologus leucostigma. Next base: position 166,130 of record VZTD01002021.1, read on the forward strand.
TAACATGGCAGCCATCTGAGATCTTTGCAACAATCCATAAAGAGAATATATAAAGACACCATCCAAAAGGGTCTTTCCTGCAGAGTAAAGTACTTCTAGCTTGTAAGCAAAGCTGGTTTTTTTTTTTCTGCTGCTCTCTTTCTCTTGTGATAGATCATCTTATTGCCAGTGCTTGAAATGGATTTTATGAAAATGTTCATGAAAACAGAATTGGCGTTTTATTTAGCCCAAATTCAGAGTTGAGGAAGAAAAAACCATGTTTTTCCAAGTTTATTTTTTTTTCCTCTGATTGATGGAAGTTTTTGAGAGATACCTGTTCTTGAGTTCTTCTCTGAACTTACTGATATGCCTAATGATTCCTGTTGTACTGCTTTGGAATCCCTGGTTATTTGGGGAAGGTGGGGGAAGGTATGAACTCATTTAAACCTACTCTGATACTGGAAATTTTGAATGTTCATAACTGCTGTTTAATTTTAGCTGAGATATATGCAGTCAGACTGTTCTGCTCAGTCTTTCAGGTTTGATTTTGTTTGATGGCTCTATTTATGTAAAGGCTCAAACTGTGGAATAAGTTCTGTTGTATCTTGACAGTGTGTTCTTGTATATCTGTAAGACACTGCAGTCAGGAGTCTGAACTACACTAGATATTTGGAGAGGTATAATTTTGCATTTTTATTGCTGTGAGTGTAGCATGCCTGTCAGGTGAGGGAGGGGAAGAAATATTCCTAGCAGGTTTCTAATGGTCAACATCAGGCATAATTAACTTGTTTTAATCATATTTGGTATTTGTGTTGTGGTTTTTTTTATTCCATCCAAGGGTGACCTGGCAGCAGAATGTGTTGTATCAGTAATGTGTCTGTAATGAGGCATGAGTTTTGGCCAATTGCTTTTTATGGTCCAGCCATTTTAGAATGATGTTAAAGTAATACCAAAACTTAGTGTTTTGTTCCCCTACCATTACTAGCATTTTGAAGCAGTGAATCTATGCTGTAATCTATTTGAGTTCTTCATCAGCAGATAAGAGCAAGTTTGGGACTGTAATTCTGCCCAAGGCATACTGCATTCCTGTTTGTAAAACTCTTCAAGATCTGGTTTAGGATTGTTTGCTGTGTAATTGAAACTATTAAAAATAAACATTCTATACTTTCTTTTTAATGATACTGTTTTATTCTACTGGCTGCTGTTTTAGGTAGCAAGGTCTATGGCTTCAAACTTCCATTGAGTAAGGTTTTGTTGAAGTTTCCAAAATGGTATTTCACAGGCATGTAAAGTGAAATGTTTTATGTATATTGTCAGTGGACTTGGCAGAATCTGAGTCTATATCTATTTCTGCCCTCTCCCCCAAAAAAGAAATGTGTGGTAAGGAATAAGAGATCTGACTTCCTTGATGGTATAGGCCATTACTGTTGCTGACTTGGAAACCAGTTAACACAGGATCAACAGATCAACAAGGCCTTCAGGTTAAAAATCAGATTTCCTATAGAGAAACTTTTCTGTGTGCACGTTTACTAAGGGGGTTTGCTGTAAAGCATGAAATAAATATGGGGATAGAAGGTCAGAGAAATTTGGAAGGAATTTTTCTTTTACGGCTGGTATGCTTCATGTTCTACAATTTTCAGTATTCTTAACTTTGTCTCACACACTTGAATATTCAAACTACAATGAGCAACATAGTTTCCAGTTTAGTTAAAAGCCATTTTACAGATCTCATGAATACCAATATCTGGAAGGTGGTGAAGCTGAAAATTAATCAATTATTCACAAAAGAGTAACATTTTTTCATGTCTCTCAGCGTAATTATATTTCTTAGCCATATGCCCACCCATCTAGGGACTGGACCTCTTAATTTGTTGGTAGGTGTCTGATGGAAAATCAAATTATAAAAGTGAATCTACAATAGAAAACCTGATCATCAGTTCAACACATTTAAGCTAATGCACAGCTTATCAGGAAGAGGTTCAGACTGGACACTGGGAAACATCTCTTTACCCTGAGGGAGGTCAAACATTGGAACAGGCTTCCTGGAGAGGTGGTCAGTGCCCCCAGCCTGTCAGTGTTCAGGAGGCATTTCAGTTGTGTGAATTGTAATAATGATGAGCCACTCAGGGCCTTCATTTGCTTTCTTCAGATGTCGTAACTGTGATGTGTTTTTTCCTAGGAGTTGTTGTAGTTGAACACTACGGAACAGTGCTTTTGGCTCCACTCTTCTATAAGAATAGTGTATTTTTACAGTGAGGGTGAGGCAGTTCTAAAGGCCTTAAAGTGCTTAAAATTAACAGCTCACAGGAGGACAGCCAAGAAAAGCCTGTGATCCATGGCATGGAATAAAAAAGATGAAGAAAACAGTTTGAATTCTGTAACATTCAAATTACAGAATTGTAGTTTGATGGGAGAGGGATCCCAAATCATCAAAGAACATCCTGAAGTACTCAAAATGTAAGAAGGCAGACATTACTTCCTTCTCTATGATTCTGCAAAGAAATGTTGAATGTTTCTTGAAGCAGAGAGACATTTGATCGTGCACCCCACCAGTAAAAAAATTCTAAGCATCCCCCCAGTGTAGGTATATTTATTTATAAGTTGTGCTAATGTATTATTTACATTCTTAAACGTACAAAAATAGAAATTGAAAAGTATGAGATAAAAATGAAATAAACAAAATGTTGTATGTTTTAAAATTTATTAACAGTGCAAAAAGGGCTTCTTCAAGTACCCCAAAGGATTATCTTGTGCATCTCACTTTGGAGACCACTGCCTTGAAGGACTAGTTATCTCAGTTAAAGATGTGACTGGGCAGAATCTGGAACCACTGGCCCACAGTATCCTTGCATTAAAACTCTTAAGCTCAGTTTAAACAGGCTTTTTTCCCTGATTCTTAGTCTTTCTTTTGACTAACCCACTACCTTTGTTATGACAAACTCTGCTGATATTTGTTACTTTAAAGTTCAGATTCTGCATCTGAAATTGGTATTTTATATAGGTATACATGTATTGATGTATGATTACAAGAGAGATTCCATTGATTTCCCGAATGACTCATCTCCTACATATTGACTCAGTGATATTAAAAAAGCTGATCACTTCAACACAGAACATCTTTTTAAATAAAGTGAAAGGAGAAAGGAAAGCATTGTATGCAAAGCAGAAAAACTCTCAAAATGCTTTAAAACTTTTTTCTTCTGCTGTGTTTTTTGCTGAAATGAAAACAGTGATTTGTGTAATGCTTACCAACACAGGTTTCCTCCTAAAGAATTTCTTCACGTTTTCAGGCTGATGTGCCTGGTATAAGATGGTACAGCCCCTTTGTCCCAACTGGTATAATTTTTTTTTCAATTTATCACATGCATGTGACATTTATTTTGTAAATTCAATGACTATGCTATATTTTATACCACACTGTTTTTTATCTCTCTCTACTATTTCTTCCTATATCCTCATCTTGATCTGGAGGGAGGGATGGAAAGTTAGGGGGAAAAAAAAATCAGTCTTCCATGTTCCATTCTGTCACTGGTTAAGGCACCGATAAGCATCAAATGAAATTGTAGGGACACTCACATCTTATATTGAATTAAGCTTGGCTGTGTAACTAAGAATTTTTTTTCATGTGTTGTCAAATCTTAAAGATAGGTTTAATTTGTCTGGCTTTTACTTCAGAATTAGCCTATTCAAGGTCCAAACTGTGCTTGTATTCCATTCTTAATGTCTTAATATAGCTTAACATTTTAATATTAGTAATTCTTAATATTTTAATATTCAGCAGTACTGTAGTTTCTATCGGGATAATACAGATGTCTTTGTAGAAACAGGAAATGACAGTGTACCTGCAACCCTGAGAAGCTGGGGTTTTTTCAGTGATACTTTTTAATTGCAGTCAGTGTGCTGTGTATGCCTTCACACCTGAGGTGTGCACAGGCTGTCACGCTTCCCTCTTTTCCAGGCACTGACTGCTGGAGTACTCTGTCCACATACCTTTTTTCCCTATGTTAGCACTGAATGGAGCTCAGGGTAATGTTCCTTGCCTTTCAGAAAGGTCCATGAGCTCATTCTCAGAAGCACCTGAACGTAGCACACTAGTTCTGTGAGCAGTATGCAGAGTAAATTCATACATGTTTAACTCTAGGCAAAATTAGCTTCTCTGTTTCAAACACACTATGTCCTACCAGATCTACTATGGACTGTATAAAGGAAGATGTACTGTATTCTCTGTAGCAAAGATGATTCCTTTTCCACGAGTGGTTAAAAAACTTGCTTATGGAAATAGCATCTCTGCTTGTCCTAACTTTGTCAAGATGCTATTTGTAAACGCTCTGGAGTCTGCAGAGTGCTGCCTCAAGTACTCAGCCTGCGAGCAGGCAGGGGAGGGTCAGAGAGGAAGGCACAAAGCTGTAGAGGATGTAGGCTAGAGCTGTGCTGTCAGGGACAAAGCAGAGAAAAGCTCCTCCAAGGAAACGGAAGCAGAAAGGTCTGAGCAAAGGCTTTGGAATTTAGCTGTGTTTTGTGTCTCCTTGTGAGTAGAACTTCAGTGTCAGTTGCCTGACTTGGTAATCCTAGCTCAAAACCTAAATCATCTGGAGGAACAGGAAAGCTGGATCAATTTTTTAGCCCTCTTGCTTTCAGATAGTCCTCTATTAAGACTTTTTTTAAAGGAACTGAATTCTTCAGCTACTTAAGTACAGTAAATCCAATTTGTTGCAGCTGCTTTATTTCCTCACTGAAAGGAAGTTGAAGATTAAATTTAATCTTTGATCTTGGCAAATTTCTTTCCTAGAATGTGAAAACTGAAAATGCTAATCCTTCTTTCCTTTTAAAGCTTTCATGGATCCTGCTATCAAACCCTAATTCACATTAGCCATGCTTTTATTTGTAATGCTTCCTGTCTATCCTCTGCTTCGCCCTCAAGTTTTGAGTAGCAGTTTGAAATCCTTAGTATTGCAGTCTGGTTGATTTTCAGGTCCTTCTTTTTTCAACTTGTCTGGTTTTGGTTTTTTGTGGGGGGGGTTGGTGGGTTTTTTGGGTTTTTGGGGGGGTTTTTTGTGGGGTTTTTTTGTTTGTTTTTGTTTTTGGTTTGTTTTTTCTAGCATGGAAAAATATTACATATTCTGAGAGATGTTAAAAATTTTGTTTAGGCACTGTTTTGAATTTTGTTTTTGTGTAATTTTTTCTTTTGAAGTTTGCTCTAATATTGTAATCCCATTCTGTTTTACAAGAGTGTGAGTTGACAGCAAGAAGGGAAGTTCTGTTTTTAGTGAGGTGGAAACCCAAGAAGACATGGGTGTTTCCTTTTTTGCAAATGTAACTGGGAAGAGTTCAGCTGGGCGTAGGACACAGACAGAGAGATTCCTGCAGTTCAGAGGGGAACATACAGGGCAAGGTACAGAACTATGCAGAATTAAACAATTTGTAATCAAGCCTCCAACATGATAATTCTATTCTTAGAATTCACGTGAGTTTATTGTGCAAGAGGAAGCCAAAAGCTTCTGAGTTGATAGCAGCCTGAAGGAAAGGGCTTAGTCTACAAGATGCAGTAGATAGGGAGGCATTTATTTTTAAACCCTCATATTTTAGTATCTCGTTCAGAACTGTTAAAAAGGGGGGTTAAAAGGTTTATTTTAAAATAAACCTTAACATTCTAAAATAAGTGTAAAGCTTTTGAAGCTATTAGTGTCTTCAAGGGTGTGTTGGAATATTTACAGAAAAATGTTTTCTGACTCCAAAATGAAAAATACTCGTTTTTGTAGGGAGTCTGCGTTCTGCTCCCTTCTCCCCTGCACTCCCCTTGGTGAGTTAGAGACCCAAAGGGACTTTCCTTTCACCATTTTGCGTACTCTTCTAGGAGTCTCTAATGTGTAATACAAAAATCTGTTTTTATAGTGGCATCATTTTTCTCTTCTCTCATAGCTTCATTTCTATGGATAAAGGCATTGCATAGAAGTAGCAAGCAGGAAAGCTTTAAATAAGTTACCTGGACATTAGCAGTTCATGCATTCCAAATTCCAGAATATGTATCCAATGTAGAGTTATAAGATTGGTAACAGAGGAAAGTAAGGCCTTTCAAAATAATAATAATGACAAGTATTGAGCCTCTGAAGGCCTCAGAGCAATGCAGTTGCAAATTATGTGCATTCACAGTAGGAAAGCATATTGTGTGGATTATGAGTTTCTTCCTCTGTCAGTATACCTGAACTTACCTGAACTGTGGCAGAAAAAGAATACTTGCTTTGGCTTAGTAATACAGCAAGCATCAGTGTCTTCCTCTTCTAATTCCACGAAGAGAATTATCTCATGTCTGGAACCTCAGGTGAACCTGAGGCTTTGTTTTCATAAAAGAGTTTGGATAACTTAATGCTGCAAATGGAGGGATTAGAAAAAAACAGGTAAAAATTATGGTAAATTCGTCATGGTGCATAATCATTAACTGCTGGCTTGCAATCATAGAGCCTGAATTTGATCTCTATGTGCTTTATCTGTTTAGATAAATAACCTTGCATTACCATTTGCTTCTGAGAGTCACAGGGTTTTGTGCTTCATTTCTTATAGTTACTCAACCATTTCACAGTTGTTTCTCCTGTTTTTACTGAATTCAAAGGAATCATGTTAAAATGGCAAAGAAGTTATTGAGAAGACCAGTGGTTTTAGAGAAATTTTCCTGATCTGTTAAGAAGGAAGATCTTAATTTTTTTTTCCCACACCCTTGTAGAATTGTGTTTTTAAAAGGACTTCAGCTATAAACGGATATTTTGTATTCACATCACTGACAAAGGGGAAAAAAAATCCTTAAATGAGAAGCTGAGTTTGAGAGGCTATTTACAGAAGGCAAACTAGACAATCTGTCAAAAAAAAGTGTGTTTGCTGAGAGTCCTCCATTCCTCAGCTGATCCAATAGTTGAAGAACTGACTTTAAATCTGCTCTGTACTTTTTCAGTAGTTTGGTTGCTGATCAAGATCAGCATTCTTGTTTTCTGTTAAGACCTACTATCTGGGAAAACTGGTTGTGTTGTGCCTGTTATCCTTCTCCAGAGAATCAGGCCTGGGTATTTGTCCAAGGACATGAAGAGTGTCAGTCACATTCTGCAGTGCTATTTTAATGAGCATATGCAAAGTCAACATATTATGGTATGTTTTGATCCCTTTTGGATGTTTGTGTTCAGAAACAAAGTCTCCACTGCAGTTAGACTAGAACTCAGGAGTCCAGCTGCTGGTATTTCTGACAGTATAAACTTCCTCAAGTTATCCAAAGGTCAAGAAAATCAAAGACTGTATAAAATTGATAACTGATTTTGTTACTGGAGGATATAGTTCAAGATCCCTCTGAGAGACAATAAAGGAGGATTAAAAAATGCTGAAGAATCTTCAAGGGTAGCTGTTGTGCAGCACAAGTAGTGCCATTGCTGTGACACGCGAAGATCAGTCAGAATAAGAAAATGTGTTGTGGTAGGACATGACTGCTTTTTTTTCACTGCAGCAACTGCCTTTAGAAAGTCTGCTGGGATCTAACTGCTCTGGGATCTAGGTTGGGGAATACTGTGTCAGGGCACAAATCTGAGAGAGATGATATATTGCAGCATTAAAATCTACTGGTAAGTAACTTGTTTTCATACCTGCTGATCTAATTTCTCAAAGTCCAATGACATACCAGTCCAGACAGCTCACTGCTGTGCTACAGTACTGACAGCTTGGGAGTTCCCTTTTTATTTTGGAGTTGCTTTTACAGATTTTAGTTATATTCATGTATGCTATCAATTTGAGTTTGCATTCCATATTTCCTGTCCTAAATAAAGATTTTTAAAGCTTGTTCTTATTCGAATGTTTTAATTTTTTTTTTAAGCTTTTATTTTCGCTTTTACTTTTCACTACTCAGGTAGTTCTTGAACTGGAACACTCATCTGATGTAATTCCCTTTCTTAGGGAATTAGTCTGTTTGGTTTATTTCCTGTCTTCATCTGCTGGTAGGAGGGCAAATTGCCAACTGGACTGGCATTTTCTGGATTTGGAGAAATTAAACTTGCAGGTAAGAAATTACTGGTTTTTCATAGGTATAATTGGAAACAGAACTGAGTTTTGTTTTATTAAACAAAAAAAATTTATGTAAATGGAACTTTCGGAATAGGCTTTCAATGAATCTGGATTTGATCCGGGGGAAGTTGGAAATCCGGTATGGCTGAAATGAGACCAGAAATTTTATGTGGTTACCATGGAAAGGCTTTTCTATATTAGCTTGGGCTAAACTTGAGATTAAATTCTATTTACCTATTAATTTTTAAATTCCCAGAGGTAATATAGTTACAGAATAGTAAATGACCAGATATAATCACTGTTTTATATAATTTCTGTTGTGCATGCAGGAACCCCACATATGGGTTGTCCTTTGTTCCTCTCTCTCACTATTAAGTCACATTTTCAAGATGCAGAAGTCTTAGATGTGTTAATTCAAAGCAGTAATTTCTTAATCTTTTGAGAGGCAGCTGAGCTGCCAAAAGCAATGCTAGTGCAAACGGAAGTGTTTGTGGGGTTATCTTAGGAATTAAATTACAAAACCATAAACAAACACAAACGAACAAAACAAAAAAGCTTTGCCAAAAAAAAAATTTAAAATAGCTAATTTTGATGCTTCATTTTCACAGTGGCCCTTAACATGATTGTATTAGAACTGAAAGGCAGCAGGGATGAAAATGGGCAGTGATTTGTCAATACATTTTATTTTTGTGTGTGTACCTTACAGAAATATATCCTGCATGTGCTTAATACTCTCAAAACAATAAATCATTAAATAAGCAGCTCAAAATAATAAAAGTTGAGGAAATGTGCAAGTAAATATTCTGGAAAGTACCTGACAAACACAGGGTCAGTGAACAGTAGAGAAGAAGGATGTTTATTGGAAGACTTCACTAATCTCACATTTCCCAGCTTCTTAAATACGCAATTAAAGAACTGAAAGTCAAAAGCATGCAGAGATATTTCTGGGAATAGCTGTGTAAACCTGATGAATGCTTTGGCTGCTTCTCTTATTCTTGAATAAAAGTAAGTAAATTTACAGGCCTAGAGGGAGCGTATGCATTTGCAGACACTTATTTCCAACTTGGGAGTATGTTAGTATTGATTAGTTAATGAGTCATCCGTAAGCTTTTGTATTAGGCAGGAATTCATTAGCAGGATGTTTTTACTGAACAGTTTTTTTTGTTTTTGAAGAGGAAAATTTTAATAGTAGTTCCTGGTATAGAGAACAAAAAATATAAATGTAAAGCAAATATTTGCTCGTTTTTAATGATGTATTTTAGTATTAAGATGTTCTCATCTCTTTTGCTGGTTGTTTTGCCAAACAAATTATTGCAGTAGTATTTTCAATTTGTGTGGAGTTTTTCTTTTTTTCAGATATTAAAAAAATCCCACCACAATTTAAGTGTCATAAGTAGGGTATCCTGGGACAACATGGCAAGACTGTGTATATTATACTTCCCTTATATATATATGCATTACGCAAAAATCTATGCTGTGAAGTAGTACAAAGGATATTTGGTTACTTTAAAAGAAATGCCCTGGTTTCAGCTGGGATAATTTTCTTCCTAGTAGCTGGTACAGTGCTGTTTTTTGGATTCAGTTTGAAAATAATGGTAATAGGTAATAGGCTGATGTTTTGCTTGTTGCTGAGTGTTCTTTCTCTGCCTATCTCTTCACAATTTCTTTATTTTTATAATGTTTGCAGAACTTGAAACCCTATATGAAGTTATCTTACAAAAGTTTTGGTTGGGGTAAGGACTGCTAAGGGTACAACTGTTTTCTTTCTGCAGATTATGAAACAACTACTGCCACTTTTCGCCAACATGATTATAAAGAGATGGAAATAATTGTAGGCACAGAAGATACCAGTTAGTTGGACGAGAGAGGTGAAGTTCACAGACTCTCAGGACAATCAAGAATTTTTTCACACCTAGATTAGAGAACATACCATAAATGGGCTTAACCCACCTGCTCTCAAAAACATTTACTTATTCTTCCTACACTGCACAAAACCTTCTGCACTCCGCAGTCCCACTGTGTTAGTCCAGGATACCCTATTCAGCCATATCTCACACACTGCCTTTCTTTCATTCAAAAAACAGTCATACAATCTCTTATTAAGATTCACTGTATTCACCAAGTACCAGCTGCCTTCCTGAGATTATTACTTTTAGCCACTGTTTTTACCTTCTTTTCCAGACAGAAGAAAAGGAGTTAACAGCTTGGTATATATGCTTGTTTTCACTCAGATTTAATAGTATTTCCTTGGTTTTTAGCTTCTCTCTCTAGTAAATCCTATTGTCTCTTCTTTTCTTTTTGGAGTGTCCTTGCTTTTACTCCTATGTTAAACGGCTGAACGTACTGTCTGCAAACCTTATCTTGCATCATCCTTAAATCCTTACAGCTACAAAACCAATAGAACCATATTTTATTGAACATTATTTAAAAATAGAACTGCATACTCGTTGCACTCCTGGTGATGAGGAAAAGTCCTGCTTCAAACCCTGCAGCATCTCCGCCCAGAGGTGGCCAGCACTGGTTACAGTGTTTGCATTCTGGGGAACAGAGCACTACTGTAGAAATTCAATATGCCTTAGATAAAATGAGTTGTTGTCCTTTGAGAGCTTTTAACCTCTAGAAAGTGTTTCTCTTGTCTGAAGAAGAGCAGGACAGCAATAGAAAGTCTTGCACAGCTTTTTTTCACATTGAGTTTTGAAATTTGTATTTGCTTTTTTCATTAAAACTTGATCATGTTCTCTTCCTTTTTAACTTTTTCTATAGTAGATGCTTTTGTATCCACCTCTTTCCCTGTTTTTGAATATTTGTAGCAGGATCTTCTTTCCTTACGGTGATTAAGAGTGTTAGGATTCTGTATGCTATGCAGACATGGCGTTTAGGGACGTGGTTTAGTGGTGGACTTGGCAGCGGCAGGTTTATGGTTGGACTCAATGATCTTAAAGGTCTTTTCAAACCTAAATGGTTCTATGTTTCTGTGCAGTTTAATACTTTGACTCTTCAAATAAGTCTGGTTAAACAAAGGCAGTACCAGTCTGCATATCAAGAGAATTGCTCTCCGCAGGCAATGCCTTTATAATGGCTCTCTGCTGCAGTGGAATCTTATGATACTTGAAAAATGTCTGCAGAAGAGCAAAGAGCTAAATAATCTACAAAGCTTATAAAATAGATGGTAACTAATAGCATCTGGTGTAAATATTTTGTCTAACTTGCTATTGTCTATACTACTGTTTTATATATATTTGATACTGCACTTGGACTGACTTTACAATTTCAAATCTATTTTTACATATTTTTAAAGATTCAAAATAAAAGTTTTAAGGGGAGAATAGTTAGTTCTGTATCCTACTTGGTGCCTGGTTTTCTTCCTGAGCATGGTGGAGTGGTTTAAGAAGTGATCTACTGAAACTATCTTTAAATGTTATGTGGAGAAGTTTGGCGAGTCTTTGCTTCAGAATTTCTTTGTTCACACAGAAAGGGTGGGATTTCAAGTTACCATGGTGTAAAGACTTGTGGAATATAGAATATAGAAATATTAGATATATTCAATGTAGAAACCTATGTCAAATGCAAAAATTATACTATTAGTAATTTGTCTGTAGATGTGAGTCTGTGATAATGTCTGTGATAGTGTACAGGGGTTGTCCAAATCGAAATTTGCATGTACGTGCTACATGTGAATTTGCATTTAGGCACTGTGGGCGTAGTTGTTCATATAAACTGTGTCCTGTTTTGAAACTTCTGTGAAAACATTGAAGATGTCCTTCTGAATGAGGAAGTGATATAATGTACCTGGCAAACCTCATAAGAACTTGCTATCTCACTGTTTCAGTTTCCTCAAATCAGCAAACCTCTAACAGCCCTGTGTAATGCTCAATGTTTCCCACAGGATTAGGGTTATTACATGGAGAAGTGAATACCATAAAAGATATTTGAAATTATTGAGAGCTTTGGGTTAGCAAAGTGGTTATTCCTGTAGACCTCTTAGAGAGGAGGGTGAGGGAGTGGATTACTGGGTAGAAAAGTTGATTGTTTACTTGTATGAATGCAGAGGGAATTAGTCATCTTGAGAGAAGTTTCTTTAAACTAGTTTTAATCAGGGTGATGCTTCATCCTCTTCTTGTGCAGTATAACTCTGAATGTCTCTTCTGTCAAACTCAGCTGCTAAAAATTCCTTACTGAGATTACTACTGTCCTACTTTGTTTTGTGGGAAATTTTGGCTCTTTGGGCACTGTTATGTGCCCTTACAGAGGTTCCTGTCTAAACAGTTCAGATACCACCAGAATAAAAACTGCATTGTAAAAATAGACCTGTTGACAATGTTATTGGAAAATTCACGTAAATGTATGTGTGCCATGAATAGTTATTTAATTTGCTGTGCAGTTTGGCATTTAAGATAGCAACATGGCATTTGGCTTTGAACTTCTGAGTACATTTGGCATGGAGATGAGTTAATTAGCTTTTTGCTTCAGGCCAGAGATAGTCAAACTCGTTGTAGAGCAACATTTTACTATTGTCTAGTATTTAGTGGATTGGAGGACTTAAAAAACTTAATTACAAAATGCTATTACTTTTATTTCTAGTTATTCTACAGCAGTATAAAGGCAGATCAAAGGTTGCCTTGTACTACTGGGAAAAGGCTGGTCCTGTCTTGGAGCCTGAAGAACTATGTACTTTCCTTATTTCTGTATGACTTTTGGTGATTTCCAATACTAGCGTATTAGCTTCCTAATTTCCAGAATTTTAGAAAACTGGTTTGCTTCATTGGGAATATAAGGCAAAACTAATTTCAGCATTTAAGGTATTCAGTTTACAGTTTTTTCTATCAGTTATAGACGTAAGTTACTAGAAACTGTAACGTGATAGAAAACAGAATAACTATGTGTTATATTTTGCCTGAAAGCATACAGTGGAATTAACATGTCTGGTTTTTAGTTCATTCTGCAAAAGTATTGAAGGGGGGATGAGAGAGTGTTCAAACTGCAAAAAAAATTGTTGGTGAGGGAAGTACATCACATTCCCATAGTGGGCTTGCAAAATAGCTGGCTTGTTAATGACCATTATGCTGGCAGAAAGAACCTTTTAAATGCAGTTGCTCTTCTTTATTGCTTTTCTAGAAGGATTCAAATTTCATCTTTTATTTTGTTCCTAAATATGTCTCAATGTGTTTCTTAGTTGCTTCCCCTAGGAAAAATGAACAGTTTAAGATGCTTTGTGAAAACTGCAATCTGTTGGTCACTTGAAGTAGATCATCTGGATGGTCACTAGTGGTGTTCCCCTAGGCTCAATTTTGGTGTCAGTCCTGTTTAACATCTTTATTGATGATCTGGACATGGAAATTGAGATTACCCTCAGTAAATCTGCAGATAACACTAAGTTGGGTGGGAGTGTTGATCTGCAGGAAGGTAGGAAGGCTCTGCAGAGAGACCTGGACAGACTTGATCAATGGGCTGAAGACAACTGTGTGAGGTTCAAGAAGGTGGTGTGCCAGATCCTGCCCTTAGGTCACAACAACCCCCCGCAGTGCTACAGGGTGGGGTGGGGAGAGGCTTAAGAGCTGTTTGGCAGAAAGGGACTTGGGGGTGCTGGTTGACAGATGGCTGAACATGAGCCAGCAGTGTGCCCAGGTGGCCAAGCTGGCCAATGGCATCTTGGCCTGTATCAAGCATAGTGTTGATCGCCCCGTACTCAGCACTGGTGAGGCTGCACCTCACGTACTGTGTTCAGTTTTGGGCCCCTCACTCCAAAAACGACTTTGAAATGCTGGAGTGTGTCCAGAGAAGGGCAGCAAGGCTCGTGAAGGGTCTATAAACCACATCCTGTGAGGAACATCTCAGGGAGCTGAGGGTGTTTAGTCTGGAGGAGGCTCAGTAGGGACCTCATCACTCTCTACAAGTACCTGAAAGGAGTTTGTAATGAGTCAGTTTGTAATGGGTCAGTCTCTTCTGCTGTGCCTGCAGTGACAGGACCCAAAGAAATGGCCTTAAGATGAGACAGGGTAGATTCAGATTAGATATTAGAAAATTTTTTTCACTGTTCAGGTGATCAGGCATTGGAATAGGTTGCCCAGGGAGGTGATGGAGTTACTGTTCTTGGAGGTATTGAAGAGGATCTGGCACCGGGTGATGTGGTTTAGTGGTTTAGGGATTAGAGTGGCAGTTCTGGGTGATGGCTGGACTAGATGATCTTGAAGATATCTTCCAATCACAATGATTCTATGATCATCTATGTCCTGGTTTTCCTTTATCTTAAGGAATTGCATTTAATAGACTCTTTTTTGTATTCACAGAACTGTGCTAAAGAATAATGACTTGAGATCAAGACAAGAATTAACTACTCACCTCACCAATCAGTGGCCTTCCCCAGGAGCTCTGGATGTCAATGCTGTTGCCTTGGACACTCTACTATATAGAAAGCACAACCAACAATGGGATGAGTAAGTTTAGTATTTATTTTGATTCCCCCTTAGAGGAACAAGGAAACTGAAAATGACGTATTTCCTTCAGCATACTTTGGAGCATATCCTATTGGAGTCACTTGTTACAATGTACAAGGATCAGCTGGTAGCTAAAATCAGTTTCTCTTGCTTACCATAAAAATTTTCTTCCTTTGGATTAATTTAAAAAAGGGCAGAAAAAGAAAACATTGCTTTAAGAAAGAACTGCCTTAGGAAATAAACAAAAATAGTGTTTAAGAGAAGAAAGATTAACTGCATAGGTTTTTTTAGAAAACTTTTTAAGAAGAGTAGAAGATACCTAGTTAGATCTTTAAATATGTTGTTATCAAATATTACTTGCTTTGCAGGAAAAGTTTTCAAAGTCTGGACCAACTTTCAGCAGAAGTTAGTCTTTCTCAATCCTCTCTGGATCCAGGTCACTCACAGGATGGGAAACAAGATGGAATTAACTTGTTAAATGAAGGTACAGAGCCAGTCTAATGTCTTCCTTTAATTTTTTTCTTCATAACTCTGAACTTTAGTCCCTGTGAGACAAATTTTCAGTATGAGGAAAACATGCATTGAAAAACATATTTTTCATTGTTATACGTCGTGTTTCAGTTTCCCTAAGGACTCTGCTTTTAATAAGTTTGGATTTATGAAGATACCCACCCCATTCCGCTGTATTTAAAGATATGTTGCACATCTCTTCCTTCTCCATCACAGAACCAGTCAGCTCCACTACAAGGAGGATCTTCTGACATCTTTCTGCTATAACAAACTCTACGGGGTTTTTTTTGTTTGTTTTAAAAGAATGATTAAAGGCACTGGATTTGCAACTACCACTGTCATTCTTACATCTTGCATTTAGCATTTATATGTGGAGATGCAGCCTGACAGTGTTTCCATTAAGATATAGAGAGAAGCATGATATGAACTGTGTATATAAATGTAATATATGCACATACCCCCTTTCAAACCTGTATGCTTGTCAAAGCTGAGCTGCTCCATCTTGTGGGCAATTGTGAAAAGTGGGAAAATGTTGGAAGATTTGTGAAATAGTAGTATTTTGGGTATAGAATATAAATTGTTATAAAAGAATCCTTTTGGTATCTCATCAATTGTAAGCTTTAATAGATTTTCCAATACAGAACCTTAGTGTTACATAACCAGTAAAATTCCTTTTTTTTTTAAATATCAAGGATGAAAAATTTTGAAGTTTTTTTTTTTTTTAATTGTAAGCAGTGTCAAAATCTAATTTAATTAACGACTGATTTCAGCCCAGCCTGTAAGGCATGGGTAGGGATCTCTGTACCACCTGGATAGGGAAGGTGTGGTGTAAGTTGTGTCTTCCCAATCGCATTTATGAAACATGCCTGTGCTGAAGCATAATATGGAATTCATAGTAGTGTAGATTAAACAGCTTATTCTGTTTTCTCATTTTTTTGTGGTCAACTAATCTTGTGCTGCAAAAATTATTAGCTTAATTCTTATTTTTCTTAACAGGAAAGGAAGACACTCCATCATTGCTTGGTCTTTGTGGCTCTCTTACATCGGTAGCAAGCTACAAGTCTCTCACAAGTCTGAAATCAAGTGAATACCTTGCAAGCCCCACAACAGAGATGACCAGTCCAGGCTTAACACCATCTTGAGATACACACAAGAAGGAAGAGCTTTGTGTTGTATGCCTTTGGTGTATGTTCCATAAAATGACTTGCAGTGAAGACTGCTAGTTCTGAGTTAAAAAATAAGCTGCTTTATTTTTTCTTTTCATGGTTACGTTTATAATTCACAAATTTGGTCAGTTTTCATTTCCCTTTCCTTTCCCCCAGAGGACTTTTCAGATTTTCTATTTTAGTCTGGAATTATTTAAATCTCTTGGACAGGTACAGAATGTATAATCTGATGTTTATGACTGATTTTTAAAATGAAACAGTTGGAAATCAGTCCCATACTTAAATGCCATCAGCTTTGTTTCTCCTTGCACTAGCCTGGACCTGCTCTAGCCACTGTACTCTGCAGTGCTTTAAATATTTATCAACTCCTGGAGAACAGACAGGGAATCCTTAACACCAGTCTTTGTAGGCAAATAAATAACTGAAAATCCAGCTTTTCATCTGTGTATGTTGCGTAGGACCTCAAATAGCGTATTTAACCTATCAGCTTTTCTCAAGTTGACTCAGTGTCAGGTTTTGCATTCCTGGTAAGATCATGGCACTTAGGAGATGTCCCAGTCACACTGAAGAATCACACTGAAACACAAACTCTTGAAATTGCATGTGAATAACAAATGTAACTTGATCATATAAATCAAGCATACATAGCGATTTGTAAATGGTGAGCAAACTCACTAAATGCTTTTAAGTGGCCTGGGCTGCAGATAATCTAACATTATACAAGAAATTTCCTGCTGAAAAGATGGGGGCTGCAGATGATGGGGGTAAGCATCTTGTGAAGTTTGGATTCTGTGTTTATTGGCAAGATCCCAAGGAGGGTGAAAAAGGGGAAACAATGTAATGACTGTATTTGTGTGTTAAAGACTTTTCTCATCCCTGTAGGAGTACAATAGGTATTTTTCTTGCTTAGGTAATACAGCAGAACTCTTTAAGTCAGTTTTCTCAAATTACTTGCCATTGATTTAAATTACTGATAGGAGGAAAAAAAAAAGGGAGACTTTTTTTAAATGTAACTAGCTTTCCAGATTACCCTACAGTTTCAAAGTTTGCAAAATAATTTTTGAATTGCAAACTATATTCTTAATTCTTTGTAAGATACAGTGGATCCTTTATCTATGAATTTTGCTAATCAAGGTAATGCTTATCAGTATGATTAGTAACTTTTTAAACAGAAGTAAAATGCATGTAAGTATGTTGTATTTATAAGTGCTAGGGAAAATGCTTTTTTGTGCCAAAGAAGTTTCATAAATGGTTTACATGAGTAGCTGCAATACCAGACAGATTTTTAATTGTTGCTTACTCCTAGGTGTTTACAGTATGTCACTACACTCTGTACAGGTTTGGTTGATTTGCCTCTTGTGATGGTACCTTGGCACTACTACTTTAAACTGGTTATCATAGGGTGGGCCTGAAAGAAAGAGGATTCATTCTTACCTTTACTGAAACTACAAGAAATATTTAGTCTTTATAAGTATGAGGCTATGCATTTCTGGAACTCTAGGTACTGTTGGATTTAGCTGGAGGATAAAAATCCATCTCTTCAACTCTCTACTCCATGGTTCTGGAGGTCACTACATCTATGGCAGGGTACACAACCACTGATGCTATTTTAATGCAGAATTTTAAAGCAGTTTAACAAAACTACCAGGTCTTTCAAGCCGTCATGTACCCACCCAGTTAATTTCTCTGTAATAGACTCTGACCATTAAATCTTTTCATACACCGTCAGAATGTCCAGTACTTCATGGAACTTTTTTTTGTGATTACATTAAGCACCTGTTTCTTGAGTTACATTATTAAATATAAATTTGTAAACTAGAGATGCATTTTTACTACAAATAAAATTAGGGAATCCAGATTTCACAAGTTAACATTCTGCATCAATGTACAGTGATTTAATCGGTCTTGCTTGCTGTTAAACACTTGTCACACCATGTCAGTGTTTTGGAGGGGGCAGTAATCATGATCTTCAGTCATGTTCACTGATGGCTCTTTTCTTAGAGCTACATGTGTCGTTTAGCTGAAGTCTTTTATGTAGTCTGACACGTGTTTCTGGGTGTCATTTTGTGCATGGGCAATCAGTTATGTGCATCTTTCTCAGTTCTAAACATCAATCATTTTTAAAAAAAGAATTTTAAACCGCCAAAAGTGTATGTTTTGTTGCCTTGACGTTCCATAAATGTTGCATGTAAATTAAAAATTTTGTATCATCACTAGTTACATGCTGTTGTCTCTGTTTTAATCACACAGGATAAAACAAGACCATTCAGTCAATTACAGTATTAGTGAGTTTATAGCAAATAGTTTTCTTGCACAGTGGTTTTCTTGCTCTATAGCATTCAGTGTCATCCACCATCTGCTGCTACTATTTTCTCTTAGGCCTTATTCTGTAAATTTACATTCAAAAGTCACAGTGGAAGAACAGTGTTAAGCATCTCCTCTGCCTCTGGCAGCGCCTCTTGCCAGCACCATGGTACCTAACGTGGCACCTAATGTCTTTACAAGTAGAGCATTTTTGTAGAGCATTTTTCAGCGTGTGAGGAATTTTCACCATGGACTGAACTCCATTTCTTGGGTAAAACACACCCAAACGTCTGTTTTAATGATCTGACTACTGCTTTGCTTTTGTATCAGCACCCCCCTCATAAAAATACACAAATAGAATTCAACAACTGCATTGAAAGTGCATGAAAGGAGGGAGGTAGTGAGGGTAGTTAAAAAGTAATTTAAAACAAATCATACAGAGGGAGCTCTGCTTTAGTAATTTGAGTGCCTGCAGGCAAGTGCAGTGCGGCAGCTGTTCCCACCAGGAGCGCAGCATGCTGGGGCAGAGGGTGGCTGTGCCTATGGCAGCAACCTCAACATGCTCTTCCCTTCAGAGGGACGCAGGGCTGAGTCAAACTGGCATGGAACCACCTCTCTTTGTGCCAGCAAACTTGGCCTTCCAAGACAGGTGATCCCACATGAAGTGTGCAGGGCCTGGCCCTGCCTTGGAGCGTTGTGACAGTGACAGCTTGCACTTCCCAGAAACGTGTGAGGGAGTGTTCCTGCAGAGCCCCCATACAGGCCTTTGGCTCTACTGTCCAGGTGTGCTTTAATTTCTTCAAGTATTACCTTAAACAAAAAGCCCCTGCTGCCCCTATCAGTGTATTCACCATGCTCTCTCAGTATCTAATGAGCTTAAGTATTTTTCCAGTTTGACAGAAAGAACTTTTCATTTAAAATAAACCCGAGAAGCTTTTATAATATGCACTTACGCAAAATACAGAGCTGCAAATAACAAACATGTACAGAATGGAACATACCAAGCAGCAAGAATAAATAAGTATTTACTGAATTCACTCTGTATCAACCTCCTTACTGAGAAATAAATATATCTTAAAACTGGAAACCAAAACATTTTTAAACATCATTTTAAAACCCAACAAAAATGTTTAATCATGACTGAAAATTTAACACAGTGGAAGTCATTATTCACTGCTATGTCTAGCGTCAATTTTTTTTCTTCTCCTCCTTTCTTTTTTCTTTTGTTATTCCTTCCTTTCTTTTTTCTCTCTAGCTGCAAGAGAAGTCACAAAATCTTCAATGATAGTTTAAGGGTGATACGTATTTTCTTAGTCTTAATAAAAAGAGTGAATTAATCTTTTGTGAAACAGTTGAAAATGAAGCTTTATTTAGTTACCAAATGTAATGGTAGAAATTCACTGGGATTTCGAAAAAACATCTTCACAGATTTAAATTTGGCACAACTTCCATCATATGCTTTGACTCCATACAATTGGACAAAGGAGAATTAAGGACGCTGATTCATTTTTTCATTTAAATGAGAAAAGAAAGACTTTCCATATTCGTATGTGCTGATCATTATGGCACAAGCAGGAGCAACTTTAATCAGCCGTGGAATAATACCTGCCCAGAAGAGAGAGGGAAGTATTCACTATTATTTGTTTTCAGACCCAAGTGCTGCAGTACTATTTGTTGATCACAATATATTGATACCATAGTATATCAGTTTAGAACTGGGATTCTACCTGCCCACATTCCTCGAAACACTGAATTTACTGGCTGTGGTATTACCAGTGTAATAACCTCATGCCCTCACCTCTCCCATCTTGTGTGGTCTGCCTGCCCCAAGTCCATTGTTTCTCTGTCTCTTCTGACTCCATGGAGCTGGAGCACCTGGACCTGGAGGGCTCCTGTGCTCCAGCACACAAGAGGTGCCCTCTACTACAATGAAGAATCCTGGTCACATGTACAAATGATAGAATTTAAGTGTTAAATGTCTCCCATTACAGTCAACTGTGATCTCGTCAGCAGAGGTTAGAAAGTAATTCAGTTTAGAGGAAGGGAAATAAGGCTGCATCCCCTTGTCCACACACAGCCAGCCCTCTACTTCCACTTGAAATGCAATGATGTCTGCAGAGAGCCAGCGCAGATGACACGCAACCTATGGAAAACCTGTGTTGCTTTGGAACAGCAGCAAGAAGCCAGGCAGACCCAACTCCAGTCACCTCAGCTACACGTGGCCAATGGAACCGAACTAGTGGCTGATCAAGAGCGTATCTCTAAACTCTGCTACCCATGTGTCAAGACCTAAGTGTAAGTGTTCTACTCTATTAACTGAATTCAGTATCAGTAATACTGATCCATTGCGGTGTCTTGCATTCTGTTAGCATCAGTGCTCTGAAATATGCAAATCCTGTTACCCAGCTATGCCATCACTGTACAGCGAGTAAAGCAGTTTAATCTCTTCCAGCAAACACAAGTCTTGCAAGGCTTAACCAACTGCAGCGATTCACATGAGGGCCCCCAATGAACCAGTGCAGTGTGGTGAAGACTGGTAAGTATCCTGGGTTTGGAATATCTCTTGCAGATGGTCATGTAAGTATGAACTTCTATAGGCTTTTATCTCAAAAGCATTTTAATCTCAGTATCTTGTCATTTCCTCCTCAGGCTGCCAGAGTCATGCAGGAGAGGGACAGTGTTTTCCCTTGTCTTCCTCTGATCACCAACATACCTATAGAAGCTTTTCTTGTTGCCCCTGACATCCCTGGCCAGATTTCTTTCCTAATGTTATCCCTGGCTGCTTGGACCATTTCTCTGTGACAGGTTACCTGTCCTTGCTTCCACCCTCTGCCGGCTTCCTTATTGTGTCTGAGTTTGTCCAGGAGCTCTTTCTTCCTTCATACAGGCCTCCTGGAGTTTTCACCTGACTTTCTCTTTGCTGGGATACATTGTTCCTGAGCCTGGAGGAGGTGATTCTTGAATATTAACCAGCTTTCTTTGGCCCCTCTTTCCTCCAGGGCTTTATCCCATGGTACTCTACCAAGAGGATTCCTGGAGAGGCCAAGGTCTGCATGTCTGCTGCTTTATGTATGCAAACTACTGCATAACTGACAGTGTTCACAGAAATGGAAATATATAATTTATGCATGTTAACATCTATAATCAAGAACTCTCAAGTCTGAATTTTTTTTAGAGATAGGAAAAAATTTACCAGCATACAATCCAGTAATCCCATTTCTAGCAAGAATTTTCCTCATAACTGCCCAGGTGGATGTACCGTCCCTCTGTGGAACTCAATACAGCACAAGACAACAGTGAATTAGGCAATCCATACAATGCCACAGAATAATATTTTTAGAAATCAGAGACAGTCACAGATGTAATTGTTAGGTTTACCTCCTTTTTTGTTAATTTTATCCATCTTATTCACACAGTATGTTAAAATCATACAGTATGCAAATACACAAGTTGAAACAGCATAACATGGAAAAGACCTGTATTAACATCTAGAGTAAGATATATGAACAGCTACACTAGTCCTTACTAGATTGCTGATACAGTTAAAAAAAGTCAAAGCAATTTCATAGAATACGTTCATCAGGAATATCCCACAGCACTTGGAAGGCAAAAAAAATTTTTGCAGTCACAGAGAGACAAAATGTAGATGCATAGTCAGTGTTCAACTCTAGCAGTAACTGGATTTGGAAAGAATTAAACTGGTACAAATTAAAGCTTACCATAATAAAATTTTAAATCGATATATTAATCTGGTTAGTATTAACCTAATAAATATATGGCAGACATGTATTTCAAAGTGGTGTTAGTAAGGAATTCTTACATTCATCAACACAGGAAAAGAATTGAAACATGTTAACTATTTATATTTAAAACTCTTTTTATATTATTTCTGCAATCAAATATTAATACATTTTTCCAAGAATTACACTAGGAAAAAAATAATTTATCTGAGAGAATGAAACCTCATGCCAAAAAGTGACCACTTATTTTCTAAGCGGAAACTGGATACTCAGCCTTTTTAATGGTCTGTAATCTTAAAGCCATGATATAATATTTATTTAAGTTAATGAAAGTCCTTCACTGGTCCACATCCCAAGCAATGGAAAAAAAAAAAAAAGGTATTATATATGACTTCAATTTGTATAAAACAGAGTGGACCTCTACTGACCAGAACAAAACAGAAACTTCCTCTTTCATCATTTGAAGGTGTTGGAACATTCATTAATATGCCCTCAAAAATAATTTTTTTGAAATCACGTGAAAAGAAGGTAAAAAATACACAACCTGAGCACAATACTTTCTCCTTCTAGTCTGCAGGAGCAAGTGATAGTAAATGTTATTTTGAAGACTTTTCCAGTAGATCACTGTTCACTTGAATGTTTGCTAAGAAGTTAATTTTTGGCCTATTTAAATATAACTTACTTCAATCATAGAATAGTTTGAGTTCAAAGGGACCTTTACCGGTCATCTAGTCCAACCTCCCTGCAATAAGCAGGCACATCTCAAATTTGCAATTGGTCTGCCTAAATGTAATAGCTTTGGATTTCTTTATTTCAATTTTATACCACCTCATTAAGCTATATTGTACTGAACTCACATCTTCTCCCTCTTGCATGCCATTAATGAAATATGCTATTCTCCTAGGAGATAAAAAATATCTTACTAGATACGACAATTTGGAGAAGAAAAAAATGCCTGAGTGATAAAATGTTTACATATACTTTAGAAGTGACAAGTATTTAAAATTCCTACCAAAAGCCATACCCAAACACTAAGTTTTAATTTTGAAACACTGTAGGGTTTTTTTATTCTTACCAGCAACTTACTTTTTAAGGTCTCACTCTCCCAAAGTTGAGTCTGCCTATGTGTTTTCATTACATCAAATGGCTGAGTTATGACAGCTGCAATCTATCAGGAAATCAGTTTTAATGTTAGTGCACATACAATTAAAATTTAACCCTAAAATTTTTAAATTCAAGTGCACATACGATTTAAAACTAGATTTGATATTCCAAGCACATGATATTTTTAAGTCTTGTATGTCAGAACACTGTAGTTTGTTCAGATTTATTTAGTCAGGTTGAATGCCACACCACACGTGTTTAAAGTACAAGTACCCCAAAATATACAACATTTCTGAGAGAATCATCTAAAATCATACCTCTTTTAAATAGTTTATTCGTTCTAATAATAAAGAATAGTACTAGACATGAAATTATATACTTACAGAGCCAGATGCTGCTCCTGAAGTAAAAGAAATAAAAAATGTAGGTTCATTTGCACCAACTTCCTTGCACATCATCTTCTTGAAATGTTCATAACTATACCAATACAATGCTATGATGACAAAAAAATAAACTTGCATTACAACAGATTTGTATGTCAAATAAAAAAATTCTTATATCAAGTCCAGATGTAAGAATTCTACAGTGGCAAAAGAAGCAAAGAGAAACAAAAGCTGAAAGCATAATAAGTGTCCTATGTGATAACCCATGGACAGATTGCCCTGTTCCCCTTGTTCTCCATATCCCAAATTTCTTCATATGATACAAATTAGTCTCATCATTTTGTCATTCCCTCAAGTAACCCCTACCTTAATACAATCTAACCCAAGCACTATAGAACTCATATTCAATTTAACATAAATCAAAATATAGGCTTCTAATTACTCGCTATGTTTTCAGGCATATTTCATGTTTCATAGATCTCACTAATTCTATAAAAACACATTTCATACAAAATGAAATGTTGCTCAGGACTGCCTCATACATTTCTGAGGCACAGTATAAAATTTAATTCTGAGAGAACCAAAAAATATTATTTTGCTCTCTGGAATTACTAATAGGGGAATGCCTCCATGGGGACTGTCAAAGGCAAGTCCAGCAAACAACTTTTAGGAATAACATCTGTTTCTGGGACCATCTGCTGAACTAAACTGCACAATATAATATTTTTCTGCTTTCTAACTAAAACTCCAAACTATATGCTACTGGGCCGAATTATAGAGTAATTCCTCATGGCAGTTGGTTGACTACTGCAAATGACAGCTCCATATCCTGAAAAGTAAGTATGCCTCATTCAGCACTGAGGTCTGGAGGTTGTGCCAGCAGAAAAATTTCACAGCATTTTCTTGCCATGAAGACTACCAGCACATGTGCCTGGCCTCCAACATTTTGCAAAAGTAAAAGTAGGCAGTATCTCAGAAGGCATTCTCAGGGTTTGAGGAAAACCTACTACTGAAGTGTACAGAGAGAGTAGGTCAAATACTTCAAGAATTCTCTGACTCCAAAACCAGGTTTGAATAAGAATTTTTCCAAAAATAGGTTTGAAGAATTTTTCTGTGCCAACATAAAGTGTTCAAAGATGTTATTCCTGGTACTACCCCAATGACAGAAACAGCTTTAACAACAATTGATGGCTGATGATCCAAAAATGCTCTGACAAAAACAGGCCTTAAAGGGACAGGGGCTTTCAGGTCCTTTAGCAGTCTCCCCTGTAACATCTGTCCCAGTGATATTAAGGAATAGCCCCAAGACTAGTTATGCTTTGAATCGGACTTGTCTTCTTCTAGGCTTTCAGCTTTGGAGCTTTGCTAAAGAGTCTTTTGAAGCACTTATACAAACTATTCCATCTTGATTTAAAAAAAAACCTTAAAGACACTACTGTGTCACTCCCTGTATGTTTTCAAAATCATGTAATGTAACACTTAGATACAGCATGTTTATCAGAAAATAGCCACTATTCCTATCACAGAGAAAATTTCCAACTGAAAGTCTTCAAAAACAAAGTCACCATGTAAGATAAAGATGAGAAGAAAGAGTCTAACTACAGAGAAAGGGAATGTAACCATGAACCCTACCTGGTATCCACAAACAAAATGGGGTGAAAAAAAAATCACATCTTCAGAGAATTTATAAATAAAAACACTCAAAAGAGAAAAAGTAAATCTCAGTCATTCCTAAAGCTAACCATTAAAATTCCCTAAAAGTACAGAAAAAGAATATAAAAACATAAGCAAAACCCTGCACAGAAAATAAACCCTACCTGAGAAAGGTACATCTCTCAGAATTGTAGAGGTCCAGCCCCCCCACAGGGACAACCATCCATCTGCTGCCACTTTGGTGCTGACACACAGGTACAGCTGCTTGTAGGACAGCTTGCGATACTGCATTCGAGTTTTGATCAGCTCCAGGGGACTCACCACAGTAGCAGAACAGACTGCAAAGGAGGGAAACATGGCTCTTTATTTAATATCGATTTTTAATATTACAATTTCCTGAACATTCAAGTCATGTCTCACCTTACTTTGTATATCCAATTCTTTTCAACTCTCACATTTTCCTTGAACTAATTCCCCAAATAAGTTTCCTTTCCAGATAAAAAAACCCCATACCTATTCACAGTACCTACACTTTCTTGTTTAGGACTTTTTTTCATTGCTAGCACACTGTAATCAATGTAACATGTTGAGAATCCTCATTTTCAGATTTAACACATAAATGGGCTAAAAATTTCAAGTACTTATACTCAATAATTTTCATTAGTTGCCATTTTAAACTGTAACTTGAAGAAAGCGATCTTGATGATTGAGGCTTTTTTTTGTGTTAAGGACAAGAATTGTGGCTACAGATTTAAGCTTTTATTTATTTCTAAGAATCTTTGCCATTCTTATTTTAAACTATAAAGAATGATTAGCAGGCAATCTGTATCTGATAAAGTAACTCTTGCAGCTTGCACAAGTCAGTGAATCATCATTCAGTAACAAGGTACCACCACACATCTAACAGACATTAAAAATTTTACTAGATCTAAGAATTTTTCTTCTGTTGCTGGTATAAGGTTTTACACATGAATTTAAAATCTAGAACAGCCTAATAAGAACAATGTGCTAAACCACCACAAAATAACAATTCTTTTTCCACTAGTCTTCCAGTGCCCCCATGGCTGTCACAGGTAGAACATGGAACTGCATCATCAGACGCTTCTAAGAAAGCCCTAAAATACATTAGCGGAGTTAATTATAAAAAAATAGATGAGGAAAAGGATTAACAAAAGTAAGAAAATATACGAATTCCGTCCACATCATACAGCAGTAAAACCAGTACAAGTCCAATTTTCATCTTCCTTACAAATTACCTATGTACCTTCCATTATAGAAAATAATGATGTTTATTATTAGATTCATGACAGAACAGACTTAAATTAAACTGTCCTTGGTAGAAGTCTAGAAATATAAGATTTTGAACAAATTACAAATGTAGTGAAAGTGTTACAGCAAAACCAAATGTCATTATTCCAGGTTAGAGGGTTTTGTTGCCCAAGAAATACTGGGTAACTACAGTATTCCTTCCTATCCCTCATTTAAAGCTACAGCATATTTACTTTAAATAAAAGTCAACAAAACAAATCCAAGAAAACAGCATATAAGTATTATATTCCAGTTTTCTCTTTAAACAGAGGACAACTTACATCTGCTTAAGGAACCTGCAATAACTGGAATGTGCTCATCATGCTTTCCTGGTCTATTTTTCAAAGCTTCACACAGCTGGTCATAGCAGGTAAAATAGATTGCTGTGGTAGGAACTGCCATTATTCTAAAATATAAGTGAGGAAATTTAAATTAATACAAGGAAAGCAGGAGAATAAAGTCAACTGTCTTGTATGTCTATTTTACTTATATTAAAAAAAAATGTTCAATCTCCAGCTGTGTGTAACGGATTAATAATAAAAAGAAAAAAGCATTAATCCTGTGGCTTTGATTCACTGCTTCTAGTTCAGAGTTTCAAACCCACACATTTCCCAGGTTTTCATTTCATTAGGGAAAACTGTAAGTAAAATGATGGTAGATTATCTCACTTAAAATTTATTTCATACCAGCTCCAGAACTATTTTGATAAAGAATGGGAAGTGAAAGATCTGAATATGAAGAACCCAAACAAAATATTACAGAAGTACTACTAACCTTAACTTCTATTTATGTAACAACTGGATATTATGCTCTTGATCTTAATCAACAGCCATGATATTCACTACTTGAGAGACAATGTGGTATGCATAAATATAAGCTTTTTCCATACCAGCATAGTACAGACTATAGTAACAACAGATAGATTTACTAATCATTCAGTGTAGGGGTAAAGCACCACATCTTACTATAAAATGGCAATTCGACTTCTGTGTTATGTCTGTGCCAATATAGCATGTACCACCATTACCAAAACACGCTGAGGACTGCCATGCTTGGAAAAACAACATGCCTTAGTTTAGATCTTCTCTTAAAAACTGTGTGACTCTCTCCAGTAAAGAAGTTAGTTCTCTGCTGGAGAACACAGGCTTTGTAAAAAACTGTACTGACTGAAACAGTTCAGTCAGGTCCTGACGGTTTATATTTTGAAACTGCCACATACTAGAGGGTAAATAACAAGGCTGAGCTCCACCATGCTTTGCTTTTTTTGTGCCTATACACTGAGCACTGTCTGCAAATCAAAAGTGTACCCAGTGCTTCCCACTGGGCACTTCCCACTTTGTGCTTTACAAGTTTAATATACATCTTAGATTTGACCATTCTCTTGGTTTAGGGAGGAGAACATAATTATAGAGGTCTTAATTTCTATCTGTACCAGGTTAATATGAATAAAGGGATAAAACAGTTTGGGGCTGTTAAGCCTAAAGAGAAGACCAGGAGGAGATCTGATTGCAATATTTAAATACGTAAATTGCTCTTGTAGAGAGAAAATGAATTACCTGTTTATCCAGATAGAATAAAACCCCCAAGTTCTTTGAAATAAAGAAGATGATTACAAAAATTAAGTGAGGGTAATGAGGTGCAACACCAGACTGTCTGGAAACAGCTGTGCTGCTGATAGCAAGTCATTAGTAACAAGACACAACAGCAAGTATGTGTCAAAGTCTGGCATTCTTCAGTGATCAGGTCCGATCCTGTGATTCAATGAGGCTATCAAAACAATGGTTATAGTAGAAAAAAAAAAAGAATGAGAATCTATTGATCCTGCTTAACTACTGAGAATATATCAGAAAATTCTAAAATCTGGCAAAAATTATACTGTCCCTAGACGTTTCTGATCAAACTGATTACTCTGTAACTTCAGAATCGACCAAATTTTTTAAGTAACTTAAAATTAAGCATAATAATTTGTCAAAAATAATTACGTAATTTTTTAAACATTAACCCACAGCATGTTACCAAAAAAACCCATTTAACTTACAGTGTTGGGGGAAGCCCACTCCACAGTGACTTAATTCCCTCTATTCGAATAATTTTCACAAATGCATCCTAAAAATATAACCAGGCAAAGACCAATAATTAGGTACAAACTTTCGTAGTTAGTAACATATTTTAGCTGGCAGAACAGAAAATTAATGTCTTTAACAGTATGTTTTTAAAATGGCTTATCATTGTAAGATCCCAATTTTGTAACTGCTTACACAAGCTATCACGCTTAATCACACAAATAGTTCCACTGAGCTGAACAGAATAATTTATGTGACTGAAATTAAGAATTTCCTTCCATCTTTAAAAAAGCCAAAGTAGTAAGTGTTTGTCAGTGACTGACAGCCCTGTGAATAAATATTTTCAGAACTAACATGGCATTGCAGCAACTTGTGGAAACTCCCCAAAATAATCCACTAAAATATTTTTTCAATACATAGCAAAGTTTCTAGGCATGAAATATCATCAATCAGCAGTGTAACCACATGAAGACCCTCTCAAATGATAACATATTCCAGTAGAACAAAAAAAACCCTGAAAACTTTACAGTATGCTATTTAAAAATGTACAGTTTTATATACATGTAAAATGTTCTTACCCATGTCCCTTTGAAATGCCCAGGTTTTTTATACCAGGCTTTGCTGTCCCCATTTTCACAAACACATATATGATCCATAAGGCCACTGGAGTATACAAAACACTTTCCTAATAAAATCGTATATAAGAATATAGTTAATGCTTGTAAGATTGTTTTTATGCCGCAATTTCGAATTGGATATAATGGCAACACAGATTTATCTCTGGTTAGACACAGAGGGGCAAAATAATCTCGGTAAGTCAGTAAATGACATATTAGGTCAAAGGAAAGAAGGTACAAATGTACCACTCAGACTGCTAGACTAAACTGAACTGCCTTCACAAGGCTCCAAGAGATATGTTTAGGTTATACCACCATCTGCTGAAAGGTAAAACTAACACAAGACCTGAACATCATTACTGTATGTAACTGTGAACATCTTTCAGACTTCAAAATCTTTTATTATGTAACCTCAGCATCCACTTCAAGTGGAGGTATTATACCTTAGATTGGACTGTATGTATACTAGATCATCCCCTCTACTTGTTTTTCATTTCTTCTACATCATGTACTTTCAACCTGTTTGATAAAATATTATTGCCATTACAAAAACATACTTTGAGCTTCACATTTGCAGATTTCTGAAGGCTTTAGAACTTACTAAAATCAGGATAGAAGGCACAAGTATTTTTCCTAATTTAATTTGCAAGTGTGACTGCAAATACTCACCTCCACATTCAACATGCAAAACCAGTCATCTTCTTTCCTTTTAAATCTCATTTACTAAGTACAAGTAAATAGTAGGAACCATTAGCACATCTTTGAGAGCACAATATCTTCATCTATTTAGAACCCAAATGGCAAGTGACTTGGTAAGACTTCTCCATTTCAAAAATCCCTGGATTCTGGAGGAGATGAACTTTGATATAGCATCCTGACCACACAAGCCCTCTGATGAAATATTTATTAATTTAGTAACAGCTTTTTATTGTTTAACTCAACTCAGTATTAGTTGTACCTTCTGCCATAATGAAAATATTAAGACAGAAAAAAAACCCCCGTTTTAAATGGTATGGATGAATGGGACTTTTCTCCACTGTGTCTGTTTAGTATATACTGTTGTGTTGCTTTTTTCCTCCCGTGTTTACACTGGAGAAACAAACATTCTGCACCTCAGCACAGCATTATGACAACTACCAGCTAAATAAATACAAGAGCAAAAAGCAAACTGTGTCCCCCATTACACTACACATTTGTTTGTTTACCTTTATGGAATGGATTGCTTTGGGCTTGCAGTCGAGTTTTGATAACATCAAGAGGAGTTACTAAAATGAAACAGAATCGTTTAGAAACACCCTGGATGCGCTAAAAATGTTGAAGTTTACAGATGCCTTATCATGAACTTCTACAACCTTTTTTTGTTTCCAGAGGGAAAAAAAAAAACCTAACAGTTTTTACAACGCTATCAGGCAGAGAAAAAAGGAATGTTAGCAGACAGAGACAATGTTATCAGAGACAAAGGAGAACTACACACCCTGTATGGTTTCAAGACATCAAGTCTATCTTTTCTAATTTACTAACAGTTGCACAGGCATCAAATATTAGAGATACACAAAGCTCATCCAAAAACCACTGTGTCATGTCGTTTGAAATTGCTAAAACTTGTTATATTATGTTCTGCTACTAACCTTTTATAAGTAGCATACCACAAGGCATATGAAATCAAATTTTGGCCTCCAGTGTATAAAATAGCACAGCACTCTTCATGTGTTTGTTCTTTTTCAATAAACTGACCATAGTACAACATTCAAAATAAAAATTCATTATGTATTTTCCCTTTTTGGTGCATGTAGCCAGTATCTAAAACGTTGGGGTTCTTGAAAAGTAAATGAAGGTTTAGTGAACATTTCACTGCTTCTACTCCAGCCCTTACAACTATCCCAGGCCGAGACATGCTGAACACTACAGTGGCTGGGCAGCTGGACCACCTTCGTCTGATTATATCAGCTGAGGGCCTGATTCAGTTGCCTGCATACAAGTAGCTGGTGCCATCTGAGTCTCTAAGGTATCTACAGAGTTGACAGAAATGACACAAGACCTACAACCTTACTTACCAAGTGTCAGCTAGTGTCTAAAGTCACTCTGGTCCGTGTCTCGCTGAAGACACTCCCATGCACAGGCAATCCAGTCACACCTTAGCTCTCTAGTGCTGCCTCTCACTTGACGAAGAGGTGGTTGAATATTTGGCTCACACTTCAGTATCTAAATGTGGGGATCTAAATGTGACTCCCGCAGTTCAACTAAATTGCTTAAAATTCAGCATCTAGTAGCATTTCGGCCACTCACACATATTCTAGCTCATTGCAGGCTGGCACTTCAGACAGGACCCAATCTCCTATACCTCTCTTGACCACCACCACCTGTACTAGAATGGTGAGTATGCACACACAAGTTGAAATCCATCTTGGGAATTCCACAGGTCTGATGTGCAGGGCACAT
This sequence comes from Rhagologus leucostigma, assembly GCA_013397725.1. Classification (NCBI taxonomy): domain Eukaryota; kingdom Metazoa; phylum Chordata; class Aves; order Passeriformes; genus Rhagologus; species Rhagologus leucostigma. The sequence continues at coordinate 197,864 of VZTD01002021.1, forward strand.
AGTGTAACAGAAAAAAAAGACTCTGAATGTGGCAGGTTCCTGGTAAGATTGTATTTTGTAAACATTTGGAGATTTTGTGGGGGGAAATCGCTTACAAAACTGCACATTTCCCTGCAGCTTAATCCACATTAAAACCAAAGTCACAACCAAAGGCTATCTTAAAACAAAAAGTAACAGAAGCACAAAGTATGAGCTAATGAGCTTGGAGAATTCCATGAGACACGAAGTGCTGAATCTAACCAACCAATGCCTCCTTAGGTATGCACATGGAAGGAGGTCCTGAGTGATGTGACTGAATGTGAAGCAGAAGATGAATTCCATCTACTATCCAGAAGTTTAATAGAGTAACAAAAAAATGTATCCTTAAAAGCAATTTTTAGGGAAAGAAAGAAAAAACCAAACCCAGCAATTAAAGTCTTTGACAGGGTAAGACATCAGAGCAGAATAAATTGTTATTACTACAGTGGTAACGTGGAGGAGATGCCTCACAGGGACCAGTCTTGCAGAAGTTGTGTGTTGTATTGAAAAGCAGACCTTTATCTAAAATATTTTCTAAGCAGCAGGAAATACGGAAATTAACTTTTATTAATAATTTTGTTTCTTCTCAACAGAAAGAAGAAACTTCTCAACAGAAAGAATGAATAACTACACCAAATGGAAAAAAAAGAAACAGAAATTAAAAGTTAGTAAATATTATTCTTATTTTCAGAAATGGTTAGAGATTATCAGGGACAGAGAAGATTTCAATTCACCATGCTTTTTAAAAGACAAAATAAAAGAGAAAACTATCAAAAAATATGTTTGTTGAACATATTAGTGGAAACACACAAAAGCAGACACCATGCTATCAAACTGAAGAGTAATCACTTTGTAAAGATTCTCTCTGTGCCCAGCTTACCAAAAAATGATGTAATTATAGCTCCACAACAAGAGGCTATTGCTTGCTGAACAACGGTTAGTTTTTGTACGCTGATATTGCCCATTTCAGCCATGGCTTTATCCCTGGAGAAGAAAAACCTGTTAAGAAACAAAAAAACATATTGTAAGACTACGGTCAAAACTTGCAGAAAAAAGTCAAGGGAAAAATATTTTCAATTTTCATTACTAAGTTATGTAGAAGCAGCACTGTTACTTTTCTACTTATATACAAACATCTCAGTAATTTTTGAGATTATTTGAGAGTATCTGAGCCTTTTTTGGAAAGTAAGTTTTCTAAAGACAATAAATCTTCAAAATCCTTCTTACATGAATTACAACATTTGTATGTCCTTTCAAACCACATTAAATATTTAACACGTATTACCTTTAACTGCAACAAAGTGTTTACGAACATGCAAGTAATCCTTACAAAGATAAATTCCCAGCCTGCAGCCCATAAACTGAAGCACTGCAGAGTAATTCATGCAGCCCTTCTCTTCCTCCCACCTCTCCTGAGAGAACCCAGAAAGGTCTCCTGGCTGACCCAACAGCCACAGCCTGCTAGTGACGACTGTGTGCCCTGGCATGCTCCTCGTGTAACAAACAGGGACTAACCAGTAATAATGCTACTATCAAATGTTAATTCCTTGAACAAATCCTTGTCTACAGCTGCATGGGCGTGGTCACAGAAATTTAGGAATGCACTCACAGGAACTGCAACTAGCCAGGACAGGAGAAGACAATAAAATTAAAATATTTCAGAAAATAAAAACCCCTAATAGACGTGTCTCTCAAAATGCACCACTGTGCATAAGTGCAGCCCTAACTTCATTAGTGACATTGATCCAAGCTTTTCATTGGTTCTACAACGTTTTGGTATTTTCACTACGTTTCAAGTTAGAAAAGACTAAGTTGCACAAACCAACTCTAGCGTCTCAGGTGCTTACAACTGCAACGGTGGGTGGGGATATTGTCTATTTTTCACGTATCTTTAACTTAGAAGCGGACCGCTGCACAGAATTGCCTACATACCCGTTTATCAGCAGCGCCCTGCTGCACCCGCCGGAGGCAAAAGTCTCCACTACTGAAACACAGTCCGCGCTGCGGCGAAGAGGGCAGGGCGCTGGCGCTCCTACCCCGCCCCCGGGCCAAGGCCGCCGAGCTCCTTTCCTGGGGCTCCTTCCCCTCCTTCCCTTCCCTTGCGCCCGCCCCTCGGCGGGAGGGGCTCGGCCCGCGCGGGCCGTTGGTGAGGGCGCAGGAGCCGCTGTGGCGGAGGCGGGAAGGCGGGCGTGGAGTGGCCGTGCTGATCCGGAGTGCCGGCGGAGCAGAGCACGATGTGACTCCGCGGGAAGATGAAGCCGAGCGCTGCCGAGGCCGCCGACAAAGGAGCGCGTCCCCGTAAGCGGCGGGGGGCTGTGGGCAGCGCGGGGGAGCTGCCGCCTTTCAGGCCTTTCTTCGCAGGTGCCGCCATCCCGGCTGGGGCTGTGAGGCGCCGCAGCCCGCCCGGTGCCGGGTTTGGGCCCGAGCCGCCCTCGGGCTGGCGCAGCTAGAAGGGCCTTTGCGTGGGTTGGGGAGTTAAACGTAAAAGCGTGTCCCTGGTGCGTGGGAAATCGCCGGGCCGCTGCTGGGCGAGCTGCGCCCCCCCGGGAGGGCTTTGCTGGTATTTGCATGGAGGGCTCCTTAGGCCCAGGGTGTGAGAACGCATCCCTTTTGCGAGAGAGACTCTTCATTGTTGTTGCAGTCCTGCTAATGCGCTCCAAACTTTTGATTATCCTGAGAAGTTTAGTATGCGTGCTCCAGTATTAATTCCAATGTTTAGTTTGTTAATTTTTGAACGCCCTTGGCATGTGTGTGCTGAGTATAACACTATATTTGATCCCTCCTCATCTACAGAATTTTTCTTGCACGATTGCTTATCACCTATCTTTTCTGTTTAGAGTCAGTATCAGTGACACCAACCTATGCCTCCCCATTTTCTTGTTTATCTTGTTTTTTTATCTTTCAGAACCTACAAAACTGACTGTTGTTCCTGCCTTATTTAGTGTGCTCATAAACCTTACTTAGAGAATTTTGCAGCATGAGTAGTGGTTCTGCCCCCTTTCCTATCTAAGACTGTTTCAGGGAGGGAAGGAATACTTAACAGAGGGACTATTTTGCATATTGCCTTTTTGTCTCCAGAAGATGCCTGCTCACTTCCTGTAGCAGCTCTCATTGTCTTGAGCTTCTCCAGAAGAGAAGCAATTAGGAGCAAGTTGGGAAGAAAAACCAATGTAAAACTGATATGTGGAATTGTACTTCAAGCAACCTGGTTTAGTGAAAGGTGTTCCTGCCTCTCCCTTTCAGGGAGGTTAAAACTAGAGGATCAATAAGGCCCATTCCAGCCCACGCCATTCTATAGAAGTTTGCTCCATCCATTTCCATAATTCAGGAATTTTCCTTTTTGAAGATAAAACCAAAACTCATGTCTGTTTAAATTGCCTTTTCTTTTTTTCTTTCAGCAGATGGAATACAAGCAAAAACAGAAAAGATAAGGTCTTCCCTGAAGAATGTGAAAAAAGACACAGGAAAACCAGAGAAACTAAAATTTAAGCCGCTCATTGGGAAGGTGTTTTACCTTGATATCCCATCAAATGTGATCTCTGAAAAGTTAGGAAAGGACCTCAAAGAGCTGGGAGGGGTAAGTTAATAATAGAGACCTGTATGAACCTAGAAGGAGAGGTGCATGTGTGGAATGCCATTTTTGTGTTCTTTGTGACTGCATTTTAATGTTATTTATACTTATCTGAGATGGGGGTTTATTTTTCTGTGTTTGTCTTAAACTTTAGTACAAACAACGAGAAACTTTAGTACGAACAATGAGCTTACCAACAAATTATTCTGTGGTTTTTCAAGAGAAGCTGCTTTACTGATTGGAACAAAAGTTCTTATTAGGAAGTTTTGTTTTCAAACTAAATTACTCAGTTGGCTTAAAATTTTATCCTAAGCTATTAGGTTTCATTGTTTGAGGTGATTTTTCTTCTGCTGCTTCTGACTATATTGACATGTTTACATGTTACAACTAACAGTGTTCAGCTGAACCTGAAAGAGATTAAAGGAAGAGTTTTGTGTATGTTTACTGTAAGTTAGTAACTTCACTAACTACTTTTTGTACAGAGTATCTTAGTGAGTATTTTTGAATACTCTTACTTAACTAATAAATTTTATAAGAATCTTACTAATAATTTTCCTAATTCTCCCTTCTGTGTGGAAGGAACTCTTTGATACAAGCAAGTACAGGATATGATTCTAATGTTACTTGCATTGCTTGTATTACTAAACAACTTTTAAGCACAGAGGCAGAAGGGATCTGCTTAAATTGCTAGCTGTTCTGAACATTGCTTTGGCAATACTTCTTTGACCTCAGAGGGACACTGAGCAGCTTTATGAAATTGATACTTGTCTGAAATCATAGTAGCGGTAAGGAATAGCAATAACACAGTTTTGAGTTAAGTGCATTGTTTTACATTTAATGTCAAATAAGTGCATGCTGTCATTTGTCTTTCTCTCTAAACCAGAATTTTAGGAATTCATGTGTGAAAAGTAAGGTCAAAACTCAAAGACTGAAAAGGAAGTTTTTTTGGCTTATTCTGAGGAGTAAGTGCCTCAATCTGAGGTGCTCAACACCCTCAAGATCAGTTACCACGTTTCATTGTTACTTGTGTGGAGTGCACTCAGAAGTGCCTCTCTCTGTATATCCTGTTTCTGTAAAAGGTACATAGAGCAGAATTGAAAGACACAGTTTCAAGCTGTGTGATTTGTGCTTTCCACACCGATTTGTGGAAAAGAGGAAAATACTTCAAACTATACAAAATGATGTGAAATAACAAGGCAGATAGCTGATAATCACACTGTAGTTGGCAATGAAAGACTGAAGGAGCAAAATGGAAGAGAGTAAACACAGAATAAACACATTTTTATATTGCTAAGTATGAGAATATGAATCTACTGAAGACGTTACATTTTTGAGAGGTGGTATGAATACTATAGGTGTGAAACATCGTAGCTATCCTGAAAATTTAGTTTTTCTGCTGGTTCTAAACTCAATAAATTTATAACTTCCTGCAGACTGTAAATTACATTTGCATACACCTGCCTTTAAGTTTAGCTGAACACTTCTGTGTAATTTCTGTTACGTAAAATTAGAAAAAATTGTTTTCCTTGAATTAGTCTGTTATTCCTTAATGCAGTGTTTGCATTCTTATATTTGGAAAGTATTACAGGAGGATAGTAAAAAATTATAGTAATCAAAACAAAGCAGAGCTCTTTTGATAAAGATTACAAAATTAAGAAATTGAAATTAGAATTTGTGACTGGTAAGATGCTAGTACAACTTAATTGTCATTGTCGTCCAGATGTTTAGAAAATATTTTCTTGTTAAGTCAGTGTTTTTGAACTTAATTGTTTTAGAAGTTCTATGACTTTCCTTCAAAATATTCAATGTCCTTTAAAACATTCAATGTAAAATTGAGTTACTGATCTCTTGTCCTGAAATAATTATTTGCTTTATATCTTTATATTTAGAGAGTGGAGAGTTTTCTTAGTAAAGATATCAACTATCTGGTGACAAACAAAAAGGAGGCAAAATTTGCACCAGCTCTTGGCCAGATTTCTCCTGTTCCTAGTCCAGAATCTGCGCCTAATGGAGGAAATGGTTCACCTCATCCTAGCAACCGAAAAGATCGTCATGATGGAAGTTCATTTAAGATAGTAGATACAGTAAGTTTCTTAGTAATAGTACTGCAAATCAGGTGCAACCCATGGGATATGCTCTTACGATTTTTCTCCTATTTTGTTTCCTAAAGGTGGCAGCAGTTCCTTGGGTGAATAAGGGTTTTTCTTTCAAACATACTTTTAAACTTATTTGGGCTAACTTGTTAAACTTAACTAATTCAAACTAATTTAGCAAATTTTTTGAAACTAATTTTAAAAAGGAGCCATTTTTGCAAGTAAGCAGAGTACACTAAAATCTGTTCTAATGTAGTATGTCTGATTTACAACATTGGTATCACGTTTGACAGCTGGATCAGGCACATAATGACATCCAGTGATTCCTGTCTCTTTAGCAACACGGCCTATTAAGATCTGGCTGATGAGGTGTTGTTAATGCTGATACCTGCAGAAACATTCTGATAGTAGTAGGAAATAATTAAAATTGAGCATTATGAATATTAAGTTTTTCTGAGCCCTTTCTTAGGGGATCACATTAATTGCAGCAGTTAGTATCTGAATTTATGCAGGTTTATGTGAAGTTGCTTACATGGGCAAATCTTGTGTCCTTTCAAAATACAGTTGAAATACGTAGCTATACTATGTATATGGTGCTTATTTAGAAACATGACTGAGCCAGGCTGCAAGCTGGTCTTTATATTGCCCAGGTGAGGGCACCTCATTTTGCAAACAACCTGGATAGGTAAAGACAGCTGATTATGAATAAACAGCAAAAAGCAGAAAAAGGAAATGCACTGGTGATAGAAAAGCAGAGGATAAGACAGAGGCTGTGATTATATTTATGACCATTAGCTTAATTTTCATAAGCCCGGCTGATGAAACCTCATCTTTTGGTGTGTGTCACTGGCTGCTTATTCTCACCATCCGTGTTGTTCCAGCTCTAACATTGCAGTGGCCTGCTTTGGCTGAAAATGATTACTTGTTGGGGGTTTTTTGGTTTTGGATTTTTTCCCCTTAGGCTGTACCAACCATAACCCTGTGAGAAAAACACACATCCTTGAAAAATATAATGAACAAATGGAGACCCTTGTAGCTAACATATGTATTTGTTAAGAGCAATGTAAATTGTCTCACTTGGCTACAGATGTGTTTCTGTTTTAATGTAGGTACGTATGAGCAGAGGAAAATCCTTGGTTGAAAAAGCAATCAAAGAACAGGTAAGCCAAATAATCAAAAAATTTGCACTTCAGAACCTTTGGTGGTTTGTTCTTCTAGAAGACAAGCAGTAGTAAAAGTGGTCTTAGTGGTTTTAGAGAGAAGTCAGTCATGGAATGCTCATGCAGAAGTTGAGGGGTTGTCCTAAGTGAAGTGTCAGGTATGTTTTCTGGGTACCTCCTGAAGAAGTGAAAGTCTTTGGAGTCTTAGGGCAAGTACTAAAATTTGTCAGGCTTGCTAATATAACTAGCATTTGAGGGGTGCTAATGAAGTTAATGTATAAATTCACTATCTTCAAATCTTACTATAAAATGTGACGATAAAGAACAGTTTTGGTTTTCTGAAGGTTTAAATATATGCTTCTGATGGTGAGGTGCTGCAGTACAGAGACGGAAGAGGAGTTTAGGAGAGTGGTAGTCTTTTGGCTAAGAAGCAAAGCATCTGCATTTTAATCTCAGCTTTCATATTATATGTTATATTTGTAATTCTTCTAAGTAATCTGCTGTGAATTGTTTATTAATATAATTTATTGCTTGCAGGACTTAATCCCTTCTGGTAGTATACTATCCAATGCTTTGACTTGGGGAGTGAAGATACTTCATATTGATGGTAAATATTTTTGTTAGATGAAGCCTGACTTGAACTTGTAATGTTCATTTAACTGTTCTTTTGTTGAATTCAAAATACTAAAAATTGCGTCAAACATACAAAAATTGAGTCAGCTGAGTATAATTCTCCCTTTTTTTGCCAGATGTTAAGAATTGCATTGAACAAAAGAAAAGGGAGCTCTATCTAATCAAAAGAGCAGGCAGTTCTTCTAAAGATGTGGTAAGTGCCTCTGCCATTTATAAAAATGCCATTTGTTTCATTTAACTAAGAAGACACTAAGTACTAAAGTACTAAGTACTGCCTACTGTGAAGCTTGTAGATTGTATTTTAGTGAAGGTATTGCTCGTTTTCAGTCTTTCACGGACTAGTATGTTATCTTTTAAAAATACGAAGTATTTGCTGTATATTTCAATGTTATTTAAAAATAGCTTTAATAGTAGCATGGATTCCATAATGTGTAGACCTGTGGTGTTGCAAAGGATATCTAACAGTCAGAAGTGCTGAACTGTCTGAAGTTTTCATTCTGCTTGACTCAAAAGTAATAAATAATAAAATGTATTGTGGTTTTAATATGATGTAGGTGGCAGCTAAGTTGCCTTGTATAATTTTCCTTGAGACACAGTGATTAGAAATGCTTTCATTTTGATGGGCCATTTTGAAAAATCATAGTTATGTTTCCTGGAGAAGCTGTCTCTATAAGGAATCTGCAACTCTTCCTTTGTGAAGAATGAGCATAAAGCATCTTCAAGCTCTTCTGCCAATAATGTGCAGTTGGCATGTGAAAATGACATTAAAGGTTGTAGCTCTTGTGTGCTCCACCTGTAGTTGCTGTGTAATTTGCACAATTGTCTAGTTTAGCCATGGGGCCTGATAAGTAAATGGAACCAAACTACCCGCTGTGTGTTATGTTGTTTTGGAATATAATATTGGCTAGTTATTGAGGCCACATAAAATCCTCTGCCAAATCATCACTGTGTTCATGGATAGCGGGTGAGGTTGTTTTATAAACATATAAAACATATAAACAGTATAAAATGAGTTTTTACCTTTGCCAGAATCAATTAAAATTAACAGCTGATGCTTGAATGTAGACTTCACTTTTTTTGAAGAAAAAATATTCCTCTAAATTTTAGTCTTCATTGCTAAAAATAATAAAAGACCCAGCCTGTGTAAATCCATTCAAATGATAATTGTTTTAATTGGAGATAACTTGCTATTCTACAGGTTTTGCTGGCATTTTGCAGCTTGCAGTAAATTAGGATTCATAAAGTGGTAAAAATGTTATCTATTTAGATAGATCTGTTATCTATTCAAGACTGAGCTTTAAACCGTGGCAAGGTATTTTCAGTGTGGAGAGAGTAAATGTATAAATTTACCTTTCTTGGTTTCTTTGTTTAGATTTGCTTTTAGAAAAAATAAATAGAGGCATCTGAAGGAGAACACTTATTTTTTTCAGTGTAGAAATAAATATTTCTTTGAGAAACGTGTTACCTTATTTCAAAGTACTAATGAGCTTAGTTTCCTGCAAAATTCATCATGACTGTATGAAGTCATGATTAACACAGGAAGACACTCATAACTTAAATTATCTACACCTAAATCTTTACTTAAAGTGCAGAATAATGCAGGGATTTTATACCATCTCTCTTTTTTCAATAGGGAAAACACGTTACTGCTGAAAAGTCAAAAAGTAAGTACTTAAGTAACTGTAGAGGTTTCTGGCTTGACTTATTTTCTGAATGCTTAATAATGTGCTACAGTTCTCACGTGGTCAAATGTGGTGCTGTACTCCAGTTTGTATGTCCAAGAGAAGCATGTAGAAGAACTTTGAGGAAATCAAGAGTTTGTCAAAACCTGTACATAATGAGTTCTAAAATAAAGTCTGCTTGTTTACTAAGGGACTGGAGTAACTTGATAAAGGATGAAAAGTAATTCTTTATTGATTTCCTTTTCTCTCCCCTTTGAGCAGGTAGACTGAAAAGTCCGTTTATCAGGGTGGAAGATAGGAGTCGGTAAGTGTTCTCTTCATGCAAATCACAGTAATGTGATTCTCAAACTGGGTAATTCAGAATTACTTGAGAAAGTGTGTCCTTAAATCTTAATTTCTTTCAACTTCTGACTTCAGATGTCAAGTGTGCTGCCCTGTTATAATAACGTACAAATGTGTTTAGCCACCGCATGAGATTGACCAAGTAGTAGTATAGTAAGGAATATTTGCAGTAGGTGATGGAAGTGACAAGTTAACAGGTAACTCCGGTTTGTAGATCATGAGAGTGGGTTCTTCAGGTTACTTCCTGCCAAAGACTATATGAATGAAAGGGAAACCTGAACCTTTACATCTTTCCTTAGATCCAAATCCTGTAGCCCGAAAGGCCAATAAAACTTTTCATACTGAATTCCAGTCCTGTAGTCCCATCTCAATTACATTCATCTCCTGCTGAGACCCTTCAGATGTAAGGAAAGAGAAGCTGTTAGTTAAAAGAATTGAAATTAGGTTTAATTTCCTGTCCAGTCATTTCTTTTTAAAGGGAAAAATTACAAGCTATTAATCTGACTTCAGAATCCACAGTAGCATGAAATCTGATACTTTCAGCCTTGAAAAATTTCTTGTCTTTCTGGTCCTGTAATCAATCAGTATTGGTTGTGTAAGAAAATGCCAGAAGTTGTGAGAACAACGAATTGTAAAAAAAGGTTCGGTTCTGCACATCATAATTTGCACCTTTAAGTTCCTAACTAACTTCTGAGTTACGATGTTGTTTATAAGTGCTAAATTCTTTGACCTGATTTCTGTGACACTTCCTGAATTGAAAAAAGAGATGTAAACCTGGTTGTACACTGACTTGGTGCAATAGGTGTGAGGGACATGAGGATAGTGGGAGAATTGGACCAACACAGTTGTAAGGACAAGAAATTCATATATAAATATATGTGAATTTGACTTCACAATGTAGTGGAGTACTAAACACTTGATACACTTCTAAATATTTATGTAAACATAATGGTTTTTAATGTTTATGGAACATAAGTAACAGTTCAGAAACAGAACGTCATGCTTTGCTGTTGCTATTATGTTTTCCAGACTTGCTCTTGTAGTTTTGCTTGGGTAGCTTATAATAGTAATGTGGGGAAGAAATCAGACAACTCTGCCAGAGTCATTTCAGTCAAATGATTATTCAGGATGTGAACTTTTGACATGCCTTATTTTAAAAGTTCTTAATATATTCAGAGCACTGGTATAGTTGCTAGTTCTGGTATCTCTGAAAGTACAGTGGTGTGCAGGAATATTATTCTTCTGAAAAATGAAAAGGTCAGATTTTATATTTTGAATGGTGAATTGATTATGGGGGTTTTTTTAAGAAAATGGTAAAATGAGAAAAAAAATGCATTGGATGTTGGGAACTGCTGTAACTACTTCTCAGGAGCACAAATGCACCGTTGTTGAAATTATTCTTGGGTTTATTGGTTACCCAACTCACAACTAATAGGCACACAACTCATATCCCAAGGAATGTGTAAGACAGCTGTGGAAACTGAAAGAAAGTATCAAGGAAGGAATGAATGACTTACTCTAAGTTATTTATCTGCTTAGCATTCTGTGTATGTCATATGTAAAAGAGAAACACTTTTTCAAGATTTTGGACCTGGAGTAATGTATGCAGTGAAGCCCTTTTTCCATTTTTGATGGTTCTCATGCACTTGTTTTGTGTTAATGCAGCCAGTACCGACCGTTTTACCTGCAGTTACTGAGTTTTCCGTTTCTGAACTATTGTGTTCCAAAGCCATATAGTCCATTTGAGGTGGATAAGAAGTATCCTTCTGGTCAAAAGCAAACTCAGTCTAAGCAAAGGTTTGTTGAAAACTTTGTTATTGAGATGCGGGTAGAGAAGAGGGTTGCTCTCTGAATTATTTCATAACTAATTGTGTTCTAAAATAATTGCTCTTCTTCTCATTTTCTGTGCTATTTAATACTATTAGCCATGTCTCAGCTGATGTGATTACTGCACTGTTGGTGTCTGTCTCTATCTGTACCCTTTTTATCCTGTCTTTAGTCCTTTTTTTAGCCATACAGATGCATACATCCAAAAATGTGGCCTTCTCCTTTCACTGTGGGTCAGCATAAGATTTTTTTTTTTTCCTTTCTGCCACTGGTTTCTTCTTTGTCTTCATCTTGGATGCTATTCAGTAAGTATTTCACAGGAAGTAGGTTTTTTAAGACTTCTTCTGTATTTGTCCATATAGTGCTGAAATAATTAGTTAAATTTTTTAAAGCAGTGATATTCAATCACAGTGCCTAAGCATTGTTGATAAAGAGTGTATATTGTTGATAATTTATAGAAATTAGATAAACTGCTAATACTGCTTCAGCTCTTCGAAGATGAAAAGTGGATGCCAGCTGCGCAGTAGAATTGCAGTTGGTTTTACAGCAAGTGCTTATATGATACATTTTGGCATTCAGGCTCTATTTGAGAACTACAGGTGCAGTTAGAACTTCAGCAAATCAATTTTATGATTTGAAACTATTTAAGAGTCATAGTTGTTTTTTTGTGAATCAGTGTGGTTTTTAAAAATTTTTTCTACCTAGCTTATTTCATTAACTTCTGAAATTGTTTCCTGTGAGAGACTAAATATATTTAGGTGAAGGGTAGCTTTGCCATATATGGAACTTTCTGTATTTAGTAAGTTGCTGCTTTTCTGTCCGTGGGGCTGAAGACTTAATTAGCTTTGATACCTGTCTTCTTTATAAAATGGCTTCTCCACAGTTCTGTCCAGTCTTGACTTTAATACAGTGCTGGGTGTTTAGCTGATGTTGCTATGATGCGTTTTTTTGTTTTTTTAATTGCAATGAAGAAAAAAGCAAAAAGCATATTCCAAGGGTTGCTGCTGTATTACTAAGGCAATTTCTGATTGTGTCTCTTCAGAGGAGGTTGGAAAGACACATTCTTTTTAAACCATTAAAAAACCATAAAGGCAGTTTTTGTTTAGATGGATTAAGGAATGTGATATAGTAAAAATTTCAGAATTTATGTTTGAGTAAATATTCCTAATTAATATTTCAGGTGGGCACGTACCAAAGAGATGTTTAGGTGGGAAATTGTTTCATACTCAGCAGGTGAATGTGAGCAATGTCAGTTTTGGAAGAGAGAGAGAGAGGGGAATGTTTACTTGTTTTATCTTTACCTGGGAGAAAAGCTTGTTGAAGCAAAGTTGGTAGTTCTACTTGCTTCTTCATTGGGCAAGACCTGCAGACATACTCGGCCTTCATATGATCCATTCTATTGCTTATATCCTGCTTTACTGATTCTCTGTGAGTTTTACTGTTTTCCAGAGGGAAGGTGTGAAGGCTGGTGTAACAGTTAAGGCACACACTGGGGTTCCCTGTCCTGGGGAACCCAAGAAATGCTGGATCAGGATGTTAACAATATATTGCAATGCTTTGTAAGCTAGAGATTTTTCAAGACAGATTTTTTGATAAAATCCTGAGCTTACATCTATGCAGATACTTGGTAAAATCTGTCAGAGTGATTTTTGGCTAAACAGGGAGATGGCACTATTCCTTTAAAGTAAAAGGGAAATAGAGATTGATGACTTTGCTTTAATGCTGGTGTATCAACCTTAGGTGGTTTAATAGTGGATTGCAGCAAGCAGTAGGTCTCCCCAGATGAGGACTCTGAAGGTCACGGGGCAGCTATTGAGAACCTCTTCATATTTTAATGTCTGGGAAGAACTTTAGCTTCACTTTTTTGCATTCCTACTTAGCCTGTACCTAGAAAAACAGGACAAAATGGCATTAGGTCAGCATATTCAAAATTGCATATAACCAACAAATATGGCTGTTACTTGTGTCAAAGAATGAGGAGAGGTCATCTTTCTCATATGTGTATTTTCTGTGCTTCAGAAATACTGACAGTGGGTGTTAAAATACTTTCTGTCTATTTCTAGTTTGGGTTTTATCAGCTGTGCACAGAGATTTTTAAATGCCCTTTGATTTTTATTTGTTTAGCAATTTTGTTTTATTTATTCTGAGTCAGTGATAGTAGTACATCTATACTAACCTGGATGTTTTATGCTTACATATAATTTCACTGGGTCTGCCTGTCTTGTCTTCTTGCAGTAAATGTTTGTGGGTTTTGTTTGTTTGATTTTAAATCTGTGCATAACTTTTCTCTTTGTTTTTTCTAAGTGTTGACTAAAATAATGTAAATAGTTTAAGGGGAAATAGAGGTTTATTTTGGTGGTTTTATTTAAGTGAGTAAGAATGAACATACTGTGAGAGGCAAGTTGAGCACTCAGTCCCGTATTTAAGACTCATTAATGTTCTCTTAACAGAAACAAAATAAACAGTGACAAGGACTGTGGAATGCCTGCTCAGTTTCCTCAGAAGGACAAAAAAAAGAGAGGATATTGTGAATGTTGTGGGAAGAAATACGAAGATCTGCAAACAGTATGTGAAATGTCAAGTATATGTTTTGATACCATCATTTCTCTGAAGTGTGGTATCACTAGAGGTTTCTCTATGATTTTTTATTTTAAAATATTTTTCTGAATAACCAGCAAATGAGGTTTTTTCCCCATGTTAGAAGAAGCAATTAGGAATGAAAACCTGTCTCTGATAGCTGAAGACACTAGTAATTCATGTCTTGGAGATGCTGGTAGTAAATTCATGATATTTACTTGCTCCTTGTTGTACTGCTGACTTGTATATTCATAGCTGTAGTCTTAGATTTGTTTCATGTTTTTTCTTTATTGCAGCATCTTGAAAGTGAGCGGCACCGAAATTTTGCGCAAAGCACACAGTATAAAGTTGTTGATGACATAATCTCAAAGTTAGTTTATGAGTTTGTTGCATACAAAGATGATGATATAGGAAAAATAAAAAGGTGAGTTACATGTTGTAAATTTTAAAGACTCTGTGAGTCACGACATTGAACGTAAAGATAGTTCTGAAATTCTTGATCTGAATAGAACAGGATAAATTCATGTTTTGAACTCTGAAATAAATAATGGAAATTTGCAATGCAGCTGTACCTGGCAAATCAGTTCTGTGAAGCAGAACTTGGGAAAAAAAAATCAGAAGTGCAGATGACATCAGAGAAATATGAGACTGAAAGTTGTCCTACCTATCTTCAGCTTCTGTAAAGCAAATTCTACTGTACTGAAATATTGCTGTCAGAAAGACAGCAATGTCTGGCCATCTTGCTCTGAATGCTTTCTGTCATTTTTAGTAGTCTAAGGACAGCAAATCAGTCAATCTGATCTCCTTACCTGTGGTAAAACTTCCTACCTATACTCTAAATCTCTTAGCTTGTGTGCTGCCTGTGCAGGACAGAGAAAGCAAATGTAGCTCAAGAGCTTGAAAGGGCAAGAAAGGCTCGTGTCTTGGACTGTAGGCACCAGGGTCTTCGTTACGTGAAGCAGTAACACTGTTCAAGGTTGCTCTGATTTTTTGCAAATGAGTCAGGGGATAAGGAATTCTTTTTTATTTATTTAAAAAAAAAAAGTCAAGTAATGAAGAAATAAAGATATTCTTAGTGAAATCAAAGGAAATGCAAACTGAATCAAACAACTGATAGCCTAATGAAAGCAAGCCTTTAGTTCTTTTATGATTGCAAAATACTCAGGGTTGTTAGGCTTGAAATCCTGTCAAGAAAATCATGTTAATTTTGTGTGTATATATCATAGAATATTTGTAAGTATTTATAGTCATTGCACTATATTCATTAACTTCTTTTGTTCTTAATGCCACCGTAAATTGAGATTTACTGAAATACTAGACCACTTTGTTTTTAAAACAATTTTATGAGCTGTAGAAATTAGTAAGAAAGCATCAAAATCAACTGTAAGACACTCTGCTCCTGTAGAAATAGTTCGTTATTACCCTAAATATATCTTTCCTTGAAGAGTAAAAACAAAAACTCCTTTGTTAGTTCTTTGCTAGAATCAGTTGCATGTGGAGTTATGTTGCATGGAGTTTCTTATATTTGTTAATATTTTTAAACAATTTCATTGTAGGACAAAATGTAGCACAGGGTATTTTTCTCCTATTATTGGAAAGATAACCAGGCCAGATGAGCTGAAAGAGCGACTGAAAAAGCAACACATTTCTTTGAAAACTTACTCATGGAAGGATACTGCAATGCAGGCACTCAGACTGGATCGCCAGCCTGCAGAAGTACAACCAAATTCTGTGCCAATACCTACCCCTGTTTCTGCATCTGTCTGTTCAGTTCTTTGTTGTCACCCATCACAACCTTCAGAACTGAAAAGTAAGTTCAGAATTAATAATGAAAATGTTAAGACCAATTGCTCCTGTGCTGTGAAGGTGAGAGAGACTGTTGTATCATCAAATTCCTTACAACCACCCCTTGAGAAAACTGACAAAGTGTACACAGAGAACTTGTCTCAAGCTTCTGAGCCATTCAGCAGGGAAATGCTGGAACCACATCTAAGTAAAAAGAACGTACAGTGTTTTCAGGAAGGAATGCATACTTTATATTCTCATACCCAAGTTACAGATTTTAGTGAAAAAGACAAAAATTTATTGCAGCAAAAGAGAAAATTAAATAATTCAGTAGTTCTACCAGCAAAGTGTTTGAAAAAAACAGATGCCAATCCTACGTTTGTCAAGAAACATCATGATTTGTGTGATAATCATCAACAAGTGCAGCACAATGTCGTTCTGGAGGCTGAGGTATCTGATACTACTGTGAACAAGGAACTTTATGCATCAGCTGCCAGCACTGCCCACAGCTCACCGTCTGGAAAGCTGCACAGAAAAGTGAAGCTTAACTTGGGAAGGAATAAAAGAGAAACCCGGAAACAGAATATGGAGTTATGTGTAAAGAATTCAGATGGACTGTCTGTACCTGAAGAGAAGAGAAGCGCTTGTAGCTCGCCGCTGCAGACCTTGTTGGAATTATTTCAGACAAGTGAAAGAAACTCAGAATTTGGAGGTTTTTCAAGTTACACTGAGAATAAATGTTCAATGAGCATAAATGATACGTGTGAAGGGAAGAATACAAATGTTATGTGGTCATTATTTTCCTCTTCATCCTCATCCCCATTTTTTGGATTTTAATACTAGTTTATTTAATATAACAATTTTTAAATTGACTTGAAAATTTAAGATTCTATTCATGGAGACTTGAATTGCTGTATTATATGTACAGATTATTTGGTTTTCAAGTTTTTTAATGCAAAAGCTTCTGTATATGTAAATATGAAAAATAAAACTAAGTTTGGTTTCGGTCATGTGTTTTGGGTTTTTTTTAGAGGTGCTGCTTTATTGTGGCTGGTAAAAGGCTCTGGCCCCACATTTGGATTAAATAAATTGCTAGGTGAAGCATGATGCAGCTGCATTTAGATAGAGTAATTTTCTAAAATCATTGATTATAATACGTTCCAAGTAACCACATTAAAAATAACTGGATGTTCCATTGTAAATAAGGTAGTCTGTTACTCACAGATTACTGATGTTTTGTGGGCATTTGGTTGCTTTCCTTTTCTGTTTCTTCTGCTGCTGCTTTAGTAGAGAACACAGTAACAAACATGTATTACATACTTTGACTACTGTGATGTATTATTATTAAATTAAAACTAGCTCTATTGTGTATTTCAGCTATTAAGAAAGCAGTTAGATGTATAAAAATGTATTAGAGGAAAACAAACAAAAACCCAACAGGACAGGTAGGTTTCTGATCGATGGGTCCTTTGTTTGATTTTTTTGTCAGAGTAGCCAGCCTGTCAGATTGGCTTACTCAGAGGCTGTGTGAAAGACACAAGTGAGAGTTGGGAAGACTTTTTTTTTAATAATGCAGATCTTTACCAGAGCTGATTTCTTTCAGAATTTTTGTATCTGTAACTCACGAGAGGACACAACTATGAAATTACAAGAGGCAAAACTTTATTAATAAATATAGAGTGCCTTAAGGTCATATAAGAGATCTAAACCACAGAAATGACTTTCATTAATTTTTGCATAGATTGTTTACATTTATATCTTGTCCCCATTTAATATTCTCAAACTTAGTGCTCTTATGGTTAAAGTGCTTTAATGTTGCCTGCTATTGTCTGTCCTTTATAGGCTATTTTCTGTGAGGGGTAGGTAAAGCTGCTTGGAGTGCAGGAATGGGTGAGGAAAATGACGTAAAATTACTTTCCTTTAGAGAGGGTATGAATTGGAAGCTTAATGATGAAAGTAGCTGCTTAGGGAGTTGCTGTCACCTAAAAGGTGACATTCCTTATTCCCTTGTTAATGTAATTGCATGTACGGTCTGGTGAGGACTGCTTTTGGCTTCTCCGTCTTACTGGTCACTTCTGGCTTGATTTATAGTTAATTCTGATCTAGACTCACATCCAGAAAATATAGAAAGCCGTTACAGAAATGAGCAAAATGAACATTTTAAAAAGGAGTTGATCTTGAATGTGTATGTCTGTAATTACTTTTTGCCTGTAAATTACCAGTATGTAGTGTTCTAGGACTGAGACTTTAAAGTAGAAGATTGAAGCAATTACTTTGTTCTTCATTTTGAGTGACACTTAAATGATTGCTCTCTGGTTCAGTGAATGCTGTATATTTTAGGAACAAGTGTTTTGACTGTTTTTTTTCTACTGAGATAACTTTGTTTGGTTGAAGGTTTTTTTGTTGAGGGTTTTATTTTGGTTGGTCGGTTGGCATTTTTCTGGGTGTGTGTTTTTTCTAGCTTTTGGTTCAGTCAAAATTAAGAAGAATTTGCGTTTTCCCCATAACCTGTTCCAAGAATCTGCCAGTAAGTATCTCTTGCAGCCGCCTCCCTGCTCCCATCCCTGAGGCACACACTCCTTAGCTGCCGTGGTGGCCTCCATCTGACTGGGATGTATGTGCATGGCTGTTGATACTCATAAGGGTTGCTGCAGTGTTAGGTGTGAAGGGTAGAAGAAGTCACTGTTAGTAAATCTACTCCTCACATAAACAATGTGCATGTTTTGCATATGATTAGATGCAGTCCTGGAACATGTTAGCTCTACAGACACTGCAGAGAGAAGTTTTAAACACATTGGAATCTGGCTTTAGAATCTTGAAGGGGAAAAAAATCAGAGATTTGTCATTAAATGAAGACTATTCATTGTAATCTAAAACAAGGTAGGAGAGTCACTGCTACTGGTTGCAAAAAGCAGTTTTAGTCATGATGCAGGTTTTGTTTACTGGTCACTTTAGTGTGTGTTAAGAGTTCCCTTTGTAGTATATTCAGATGGCATCACAAGCCACAGTAAGCCACATTAATAAATTATTTTCAAAACAGATTTACTCAGAATATTTAATTATTTTAATGTATTTATTATCTTTTAAGCTTGTTCGAAAAAAAACCCAACAGTTTTTACAAAAATATGAAAGTATTTATGTTACAATTTAAAAATAAATGGAAGGGTAGTTACTAGAATATCTGTCTCTCTGATCTCCTCACAGAGAAGAGAATTGAATATTTTCAAAACATGTGGCAGTGATTCTGAGAAATGTCATACAGTTCGGACAAAGACTGCCGAGAGTGCCTCTCTGGTCACTAAAGCTGCACTTCTAATGGCAAACCTTTATTTATCTGCGAGTAAGTATTTGTTATAATTATGTATTATATAATTACAGTTTGAACTCTTCATAAGTACAGGGATTTCTTCTAATGCACTTCATTTTTGAATTGTCTTGCTTTCTGTGACTTTGAGAAGCAGGTGTAGGTAATGTTTATATTTATTCAAAACCAGGTGTTAAGGTTCTAACTGTTGCTTTTTGTGGTAGTTAGACTCATTTGAAGCTCTGCTCCCATACTCTGCAGCATACACTTATGATATTCCAAGTTTTAATGAAGCACACGAATCTTGAGTACCAAAACAAAAGTGAAAACTTTAACCCTTGTATAGAACAGACATTACTTAATTTTAACATCTGATTTAAAAATATCCCCTAGGCTTTTAGACCATAAAGGTACTCTTATTTAAGTGATTATTTTGTGGCCCAGTGATCTTCCTTGTTTTGTAGGTGTGGCAAGCACATTTATGGGGATGTGAAATATTTTATGATCTTTAGAATGTTAAAATGGGAGGTATATGTGCATACACATGCACATGCCAATGCTGAAAGCCTGTGCAGACACTATACTGGTTTGGTACTTCAGTGTAAGGGTGAGTTCAGACCCGGGGACAGACCAAATTGATCTTCAGTAAAGACTTTTAACATGGGAACTGTAGCTAGAAAATGCAAAGTTGGGATGGGATGGTAGTAACAACATCAGAGGAAATACAGGTGTTGAAACCTGCTTTTTAGAAATAAAGCATTGGAAGAAGCGGTGTTTTACTTCAATTACACCTACACCATAGGCTTGGGTTTTTGCAATGGGTGGCCGAGCACTGCATGTGGCTTTGCTCCATGGTATGTGTTTATCTGGAGCAGAAGTGGTGTGTCTATTCAGGTAAGTTACAGTGTGGCTGAGAGGAAGGAGTTCCCAATCCGTGTGTGTGCATGGGGGTGTACATACAGACACTCCTGTGGGGATTAGCAACGCCAGCACCACTCACATGTAAGGAAGTTCTGCAGTGCTTCCGAGATTGGTGCACTCAGGTAAGCCCTCTGCTCTGCAGCAGCATCTCTGTGGGCAACGCTTGCCCAGCATCCAGCTGCAGAACACTTGACACGAAGCAGTAGGTGACTGTAGAGCTGGTTTTCCTATTAGCGCTGTAGGGAATTTAGTTACAACCTGAGGCTTTTGGCTCCTTAGATGCACCTGTGATGGTGTGTGCACTTTCATCCTGCATCTGAAGAGCTTCAGCTCTGAAACAGTTAATGTAGCCGGTGATGGTGTCTGTGAAGCTCTTGTGGCAACCTCTGAGTGAAGGAATGATGAAAAAATGGTAGCTGCTCTAACTGGTGTAATTACAGTGATGCATGTGGACATGGGATAAAAATATGAATCCCTCCATGTTCTCCAGCTGGAGAATCTTTGTGAGCTACGTGGTCCATGTGGCCTCTGGGCCATTGGCTGATAAGCACTAGCTGATAAAGGGGTTTTATCAGCCAGGGGCTGGTAAAGACTGATCATGCTGGGCTTTTTGATCATGTGGACAGTTGATACCACAGTAGCATCAAATCACAATCTACCTTAGTTGTACACTGAGTCTACTCAAAGGTGGAAAGCATTTCCCTGCCCTAGTTTCATTCTGTAGATGCTCAGAATCTGAGAACTTTAAGACATGCAATTAGATTGTGTGAAGAATTATGGGAAAATCTTGAAATAGTGAAGTGTAAAATAAAACTACAATCAAATGTGATCAAGCATTCATCTTCTTCTTGGGTGACTAGTTTGGATGTTACTTGCATCACAGCAGGAAATGGACTCTCCTTTATCCCTCTCATTTTTTCCATTATGTCTCATCTCATGTAAATATTCTTCTGGAAAATAAGCTATTTTCTTTCAAGTGCTTACTGCCACTCAGATTTAGCTGTAACCTCTATAGGCGTCTAATCACCACTCTTGAAGATAAATGAGGGGAAATTTTAGCAACCAATTGATCCAGAGCAATTGTACAACTTATTTACACAGAATATATGTGGGTGGACTAGAAAACGAATACCAAAATTTATTTCTTAGCATAACTAGTCCTCTGGACTGTGTAAGGAGATTGTTTTTGCTATTAAGTGCAAGCATAAATGAAGGTAAAACCTGTTGGTAATACCACGGAGTTACCATGATACCTGTAGCAAGTGAAGGTAAATGTGAGTGAAGTTCATTAACCAGCTTCCTATCTCTGAAGGTGATATGAGATGAATATTTGGGTTTTTTTACCATGAATTCTGCAAATGTTACTTTTTGGTTCTTTGCATTAGATAGTGCAGCTATGCAAAGTAAGTGCTGAGCACCCCAGATACAGCACTATAAAAAGACTTGGGATGCAAAGCAGATGTTTGGGTATAGTCCAATTTCATTTGGGATAAAGAAGCTGTAGATTCAGGTGGCTATGTGACATAATATTTTTGTTTGTTTGGGGATTGTTTTGGTTTTGTTTGGGTTGTTTTTGTTGTTTGTTTGTTTTTGGTTTTGGTTCTGTTTTTATTTTGGGTTTTTTTGTTTGTTGTTTTTTTTTGTTATTGTTGAGCTGAGGGGAGATCTCACTTCAAGATTCAGTGACCAATATTTATGAGAATGTAGATCTCTGGCCATAAACCCCAGAGTTTCTCTGTGACCTTCAGTACTGCAGGCAGTGGAGGAGGAGGGGCTGGTCTCCTCTCTCTAGAGACTAGAGATAGGACACAAGGAAATGGTAGGAAGCTGCAACTGGTAATGTTCATATCAGACATCAGGAAAAGATTCTGCACTGAGAGGGTGGTCAGTCACTGGAACATGCTCCTCAGGGAAGCAGTCCCAAGTCATGAGTTAAAGGAGTGGATGACACGGTTATATGGTGTATTTTTAGGTAGTCCCACGAAGAGCAGGGAGTTGGACTTTATGATACTTACAGGTCTCTTCCAACATGAGATATTCTATGAGTTGCTAGAAGAAGAAAAATCTGTCCCCTGATGTGAAAGAGCTTGTTGCTCAGAGGTGGATAGTCTGCCACAGTCCTCAGCAATGTTGAGGAACTCCCAGGAAAGTAAAACTAGAGATGAATCTCGATGTTCTTTCCCTGATTTCCCAAATGAGTGTGAAATTGCCATCAATAAAATTTAAATACTATTTCTCTGAAGGATTCAGCCTGTCAAATCATCCATTTCTAATCAATGTGTAGAATAAGAAGGGACTTCAGACATACAGATCAGGATTTACTTCCTTGTGATTTAGATTCTTCAACATGATATAGAATTTTTCTGCAATTTATTTAAGTCTTCTCTTTAGAATTAATCTTCAGTGTTTACCATAGAAGTGATAAATAAGCCAAATAGTAGAAGATGTAAATGAGAGGTTTGCCAGGAAAGGCATGTAAAACCTTTTTCAGCTCTGTTTTGGCTAATTGCTTCTAGCACACACACTTTTAAAATGCCTTTATCTTTGTATTAGTTGGCTGTATTTCTAAAAAAAATGCTATAAATAGGTTATTCTTAATATTAGTGAAAGGTTTGACCAAAATAGAGTTGGCATACTAAAAAAAGGACTCCATTTATGAAACATATGTATCATACCTCACCATATCCACTGAGCATACAGATTGGATAAAACTGCATTCATAGTTGTTAGCTTAAAGCAGCCAAGCCTTGGCTGCTGGGTTGGTAAACCTTCCATGTGTAACACCTACACTAAATCTGAACACTGGTGAGCATGAGAAAAAAGAAATATATGATGTACTGATCCAGGAAATGAGTGTATAACTGTACTGTGTCTCTACTGCCGAACGGGTTTAATATACACCCAATGTCATGAATTCTCACAGAAATACTGACAGAAGCAGCTGTGAAATAGTGTGCCAGTGGGGAAAGTTTGGTCTAACTGAAATAAATGTAGGGGTTGGCTGCAGCCTGAAATGTAAGGATTTATGACTTTTGTAAGAAGATTGAAGCATCATATTACAATACTGATTTTTTTTTTTTTTGCTATAAATAGCACTTTCTCATTTTCTTTACCCACCACATCCATGGTCTTTTTGACACCCCACAGCAGAGTTTTTATAAGCTAATTTTGCACTGTTGCAGCAGTTGCTTCAGGATTTAATGGATACTTTGAGGTAATATTCCATCTTGCCCATAGTGCCCGACTGCAGTGCAAGAATAACAGCATAAAACTTACTAGCTACTTTCTCCTGAAAGTTACTATATATTTTCAAATGCAATGCTCTGCTGTTATCTTCAGCTTAAGATACTGTCATTTTTCATATCACGGAAGCAAATTGCGAGAAACTGAATTTCCCTCATCTATCCTCTAATTTGTTCCTTTAATAAGATGATAGGTGTAAGTAAGATAAGCCCTACAGAGAAATCGGGCCAGGAGCGCCAGCATTCCCTGGCGGGTGGCTCCGGGGAGCCAGGCAGCCACTGCCGAGCCGCTGTGCCCGGAGCACGGTCCTTCCCGGGGGGAGCCCACGGAAGGCAGAAGGCAGCCCGGCGGGTGGAAACGCTCCTAAGAGCAGAAATGGAGGTGCCGGGTATCCTGGCTGTTGTCGGTGCAAGCAGTGCAATTAATGTTGATCTGCATAATTTTAAGATATTTTGTTTGTTTGTTCTTTTACTTTGATACTACAACGAGCAGCAGCTTTCAGTGGCATTATCTGTGATGCCACCTCCTCCTTTATTATGCGCTTGCAACCGGTACGAGCCTTGCAGTGGGTAGTTAGACCTTGTATTCTCTTGCCTGGGTCGGTAGCGAGCTGCATCTGCCGCTGCCCTGACATCCCTCCTCCTCTCTCCACTCACCTCAACTGCGTGCCATGGCAGTCCTTGCTATTGCCCCTTCGGAAAACGGCGGGGAAAGAGGTGCCTTAGGCGATCGCCACTCCTGTCCCATTTTCATAAAGAAATGTAGTTAAGGAAGGTGAGATACACCGTGCTGGGAGGCAGCACTGCTGCTCTCGGCTTCCCGGTAGGTGGGAGTGTAGAATTGGGTTGTAGATGCAGCCATCCCTCCGCTGAGGGGGAATAATCCTCGCGTTTCAGGGAACGGACATCGTGGGGACTCCTCGACACTTCTGCCTCTTGCTTAGTCCAGGAGCGCATGTTGTAACGTGAAAGGAATGATTCTGCGTTGTAATCCTTTCCTACTCTCTTTGTTAAGAGAGGGGGGAGGGAGTAGAAATTTAAGAAAGGAAGAAAAAAGGTCATAGAGAAGGAAAAGAAATTGCTTTGAAAATGAACACGTAAAGGAGGAGAGGGGGGCTGACGGCGGTACGGGCAGCGAGGGAGGGAAGACGCCCCGGATGCCTCCCCAGAGAGCCCCCGCCCTCACCCGCAGCTGTCAGTGAACGCAAGTTTTGCGGCGGGGGTTCCCTCAGCCCCGGAGCGGTGCGGTACCGGGGCGGTGCGGTACCGGGGCGGCCCCACGGGGCGGGGGCGACTGCGGAATTCCTGCGGCGCTGCCCGGGCTCTGGGGCTTCCCCTCCGGTCTCGCCCGGCTCCCTCACGCCCTAGCAAACGACTACATTTCCCAGCACTTCCCTCTTCCAAGCGGGCTCTGCGGGGAGCCTCTCCGGCTCTCGCCACCTCCTTCGCTGGCAGGGGGCTCGGCGCGGCGGCGGGGCGGAGCTCGGAAGCCCCGGCCCCGCGGCAGCCGCGGCCCCGCAGCCCCCCCGCCCGTGCAGGC